>JAODJX010000065.1:2936975-2955794 GCA_026776945.1 Isichthys henryi | reverse complement strand
GCTTTTCATTGGTGGCACTTACAGAAGGCCTGCTTTTCATTGGTGGCACTTACAGAAGGCCTGCTTTTCATTGGTGGCACTTACAGAAGGCCTGCTTTTCATTGGTGGTACTTACAGAAGGCATGCTTTTTTACTAGTAACACCTTCAGAAAGCCTGCTTTTTAATGGTGGCACTTACAGAAGGCCTGCTTTTCACTTGTGGTACTTACAGAAGGCCTGCTTTTCACTTGTGGTACTTACAGAAGGCCTGCTTTTCACTTGTGGTACTTACAGAAGAAGCCCTAATTTGACTTTCACAGTTTTATTTTCCAGACCCAAAAGTATGAGCCATTATGAAATTTTGTAGCTATTTTGAGAGAAAAAAAAAAATCAAGAAACGCTTTACTTTCAAAATATACTGGCTAATTCTCTTACCATTCTGAAACAGACACCTGAAAGGGAAGAGAACACAAGATATAAACAGGAAGATTCATTAATGTAATATTAATTACATAAAGGTATATGAATAGACCTATTGGTTACGGGAGCATTATATCAGTTACAAAGCACCTATACTAACCTATCCTTTAAAAACCTGTTCGCTGCAAAACCAAGAACATACTAATGAAGATTTTGGGTGAAAGTCCAAAACTATTATTTCTGTGAGCCAACGTTCGGTGTAAATAAGGATTGAGGTGAAAATTATAATGTAGCCTAAATAAAGAGGGGAGAATTTAAATTTCCTTTTTTTTTAAATCATACTTTGTTTTTATATTCCTACGAGGAAAACATGGTAGACCTACATACACTATATGGACAAAAGTATAAAAGACACCTGACCATTACACCCACATGAGCTATTATGACGTCCCATAATAAATCCACAGGCATCAGTATGGAGCTGGTCCCCCCTTTGCAGCTATAACAGCTGCCACCCTTCTGGGAAGGCTGTCCGCAAGAGTGTGGAATATTTGCCCATTTATCCAGAAGAGCATTTGTGAGTTCAGGCACTGATGTTGGACGTGAAGGCCTGGCTCGCAATCTCCATTCTAGATCATCCCAAAAGCATTTCATGGGGTCAAGTCCTTCCACACCAAACTCACCCAACCATATTTTCTTGCTTGTTGCACTGGGGTACAGTCATGCTGGAACAGAAAGAGCCATCCTTCCCCAACTATTCCCACGAAGTTGGAAGCATATAATTGTCCATAATGTATTGGTATGGTTTAAGCATTAAGAGTTCCCTTCACTGGAACTAAGGCGCCAAGCCCATTCCCTGAAAAACAACCCCATACCATTACCCCTCCTCCACCAAACTAGAGTTGGCACAACGCAGTCGGGTAGGTAACGTTCTCCTGGCATCTGCCAAACCCAGACTCGTCCATCAGACTTCCAGACAGAGAGGCGTGATTGGTCACTTCACAGAACATGTTTCCACTGCTCCAGAGCCCAGTGACGGCCTGCTTTACACCACTGCGTCCGATGCCTGGCACTGCGCTTGTGAGTGTTGGTGACTTTTACACACTATGCACCTCAGCACTCCGCTCTGTTACTTTACACAGTCTGCCACTTCATAGCTGAGCTTCTGTTGTTATTAAAATCTTCCACTTTGCAATAAGACCACTTACAGTTGACCCTGGAATATCTAGCAGAGAAGAAATTTCACAAACTGATTTATTGCTAAGGTGGCATCCTATGACAGGACCATGCTTGAATTCACTGAGCTCTTCAGAATGACCGATTCTTTCACAAATGTTTGTAAACCTGACTGCAAGGCTAGGTGCTTGATTGATTGTGGCTTTGGGTCTGAATGAAACACCTGAATACAATGGTTAAGAGGTGTATCCTAATACTTTTGTCTATAAAGTGTATAAAAGCCTGACAAATCTGGCTCTCCGTTTTCTACCTAAGTCACTGTAAGTCGCCAGCAAAGTCAAGGGTCCACTGTAGTTGGGAAAACAGACCTCCGGAGCATTATTAATCCACATGAATGCATACCGTAGTAACAACCCCGGACAAAAAAAAAGTCAAAAGCCCTAACGTACTTACGGAATTATAAGCAATATAATCAGCGCCAAGGACATGATCATTTCTGTCGGTTAACTCGCGTTTAGGAGCGCGTCTCGCTTATACGTCCATCTTTGGTGCGCCTAAATGAAGAAGCGTTAAGGCACCGCCGTCACTGGCTGCGCGTTACCGTAATGCCGGACGGGCCATGTGGGACAGCATACCTTGAACGTGCCCATATATCTCAAAATCCACAGATCGAAGGTTTTCCCCACCGTCAGTTGACATGGTGAATTTGTTAAGATTAAGTCCCGGACTCCAGCTAAAGATATCGAGCGTGCACTGGACGGGGGGCTCAAATTACAAGGCGTCTGGACGGTATTCAGAAAGGGAAGCTTTCCCTGCTAGTCAAACGCTCTCTTCTGGCTATCTGTACGTTACTGCGGTGTCAATGAATCACTACAATTAAGCTATAAAATAGCATTTACCAATTAATAGATCGCCGAAAGATATAAATGTAGCCTGACATATGATAATATCATGGGCGGTGCTGAAGAAAAGGACCGAGATGCCCCAGGATCAAACTGTGATTAAAGTGCACTGATCAGTCATACAGCAATTCTGCTCATTCAAACCTCAACTCCATAGGAGCCTTAGTTCAAAATCACTAGAATGAAATCAAAAACATATCTAATAAATCATTTCGAAATGAATCCTGTCCTGACTCATCCCATCTCTAATAGGCTTATATCAGTGTTTCTCAAACTCGGTCCTCAGGCCCCACTGCCCTGCTTGTTTTCCAGCTATCCCTGCCCTACAGGACCGAGTTTGAGAACCACTGGCTTATATAAACTTCGTATATATTCCTTTAAGATGACAACAGAGGAAATTTAGTCATGTTTAAAAAATGCATAAATGGGCCACTAGATGGCGTAAACCATCCAGGGTCGAGCTGTTTCAAATGCTCTGTAAGTTTCACGCTTAAAAAAACAAGACTCTCGTTTTTAAATGCCATCATCACAAAGACTGGACAACAGAATAAAATACATAATACATTACCTAAACTGCATGAAACTGCAACTGAGAATATTAAATACTTGCTTCTGATAGGTCTAGCTGTTCTCATGGGAACTAATTTTTTTTCAATGGCCTTTGGGAAATTGAATGACATCCAGGCAAAGAGTGACCTTATTCACTCAGCAACACAGAATAAAAACACTGAGTGAGTGAGTGAACACATCACAGCGCCGCACCTCAGCTGTCCTGTGGCCGGTCACATACCGGTGCCTTTGTCCTCCGGACACTTTGTGCCCCTGTCATGTCCACACTGGGTAGCATACCCTGTGCCCTCATTTGAAGCCACACTATTGGTCCATTAACTGCCCAGCTGATGAATGACATCATCAGAGGTGCGGCGGTTCTGGATGGATGGATGGGGGGGGGCGTCACACTCTCCCGTCAGTTACTGTGCCCTCCTCTACTGTCTGCCCACAGCTGCTGTGAGGGCACTCGCCCCGCCTTTACATAATCGACCACGCCCCTTCTCACCCAGCACCCTCCGATTGGCTTCCAAACTGTGTGTGGAATATTTTTAAACTGCGGTGTTTATCCAGCAGAGTCACGTCGGACGGCAGATGCCGAGTACCCTGCGGTGCACGGACAATCCGGCAAAGTAACAGCCGAACAGCGCTTAAGCCTCTAACGCCAAACTGGGAGCGGGCGCTAAACCCCCGGAGGGATATCCGCACCGGCACGGAGATCAGGGCGGCCACGCGCGCTGCGGCCACGTGACGTGACCCTCACGGGCACGTCCTGATGGATTTACTCAGACAGCGGCGAATCAGGCAGAACCTGGGCAAGCTGAAACATTGTCCCTTGCGTTCAGTATTACTCACTATCTTCTTCCCTCTTCCCTAAACGGTCCAATTATATTCCCACCTCTTCCTACCTCTCTGAGTGTTCCTTTATGTTGTATTTTGGATGGGAGGCTTCATTTGACATCACGTGATTGGCACCATCGGCATACCCGATTTCAGGCAATCCCTTGTGTTGCCATGGTTACCGATCACCTGCCATGTCCCTACAAATGCTTTACTAATGAATCTCGCGTGACTCTGATTTGACTGACCACCTTTTGGAGTTTAAATAGGGTCAACTAGGGATTCTGAGGCACACAGGGGTTTAGTTGTCACCCAAACAAGAAAGTCCTGTCACAGGGCCTGGGGGGGGCAGGGTGACTGACTGGGGGGCAGGGTGACTGCCTGGGGGGGCAACGTGACTGACTGGTGTTGTTGGTCTTTGCACGGCCAATGTAATACTCTGCTGTTTGCCACTGTTTTTACGCCCAGCCATTAAACTAAAATATGACAGTGCAAGTTGGCGACTCGCAGCATTTCAATTAATTCAGCTCCCTGTCGAGACTCGCACACACAGAACCTACAATGCATCTTATTATTAAAGGGTTTAAGGGTCTGGCCTGATTTACACAATAGTGGCGTAGGCGTGCACACATCTGACCTTCCTCCGGGGGGGTCGTCACAAGCCCCTCTTGCATTTACGCCGTGCCAGGGGGGGTCAGCGGCAGAGCATCTGGGAATATAACGTGCCAAGGACCTAAACGCCAAGCCCGGGATGGCATGGGCGTCCACAGACACAGCTCACACTGGTGGATCGCCTTGGACATGGAGACATCACTGCCCTGACAGCTGTGCACCCAGACGTGAAACCACTGTGATCGCAGCGATAAAAATATTTACTCTATAATGACACCCCCCCAGCATTGCCCCCCCCCTGCCTCTGCCAACCCCCAACTCACAATCCGCTGAGTCCATGCAGCTGTGGCCTCTCTGTAGCCCCAATCCTACTAGACAACAAGCACATATATATTTTACAGGCTTGCTAAATTTAGAGGAGCTGGCAAGTGGTGATGTAATTGGCTTTCGTCCCCATTCACGGTGGATGACTTCTCTGTCCGACATGCCGCCTTCCTGAGGCCCACGGTTTTTAGGTCGACATGCTCCTGCAGCCCCTGTGAAAAATGTCAAACTGCTGCTCTGGACTCGGGTGATTCCCTCCCGGGGGATCGCCAGGGGCGGGGCAGGGCTGGGCGGAACCCAAGCGGCTGGCAGCTCTGACCGACCAATGGGATGGCAGGTGTATCGTGAGACGGCTCAGATGACGTTGATAATGCTGCATGCAGGAATCCATTCTGAGCTTCCCAGGTAAGCATTTCTGAAGTATCAGACCATTAACTGCTTACTTTCTGGCTTTGCAAGGCTGCATTTATGCAGCTGACCCTGCGGGGGCGCTGTCCAAGGGAACATTGTGTTATCAGAGGAAGCCTGTAGCACTGGGGGCTGTTTGTGCTTCACCGACTGAAAGAAACTTCCTCCACGGAAGCCCTGATTGCCACCTTTTTTTAGTTCATGTTTTTCATGGAAGTGTAAACATTGCATTATTTATTTATTCTGTATTATTGATATCCAAATAGGCCTTTCATGTTCCCCTTCTGCTGTCACTGGCTGGGCTGCCACTAACCCTACAGAGCCTACAGCGCAGAGAGGAAGTCTGCGAATCAGCAAAGACATTTCTGGACATGATCACATCCCAAAATACGATGAGTAAAGTAAAGAATGGTGCAGGTGAAAGGACAGGCACTTGTGAGGCTGGTGTGGGTCAAAGGGGAGGCTTCATGGCAGAACCAGAAGCTGCCATGTGTTCAGAATCGAGCACAAGCTCATGCCTCACACAAGAGGACCAAACAATAAGCCACACCCCCAACCCTTCCTGTACGGGGTCCAGCTGGTCTGCAGATGAGTGACCTGCAGTGATGAATGACCATGATGCACACAGCCTATACGACCAGTACACTGAAGTTGTTGTTTTAGTTCTGAACCTTTGATAACCACTGAAAACAAAGATGTTAGAGATACCTGTGTGTTTATCAGTTGGAAGCCATCTGCCCCACATGAGTGGTTCGCTGATGCAGGCTTCCGCATGAGTGACTCACCCCGGATGGCGCAGATAGACGGGGGCATCCCGCCCCCCTCCCCCCCCGCTATCGGCGTTGCATCTATCTGCTGCACAACCAAAGATGCAAAAGCTTAACCCCAGCAGCCTGTGAGGGGTGTGCCTTCCCATTTCAAGGGGGGGAGGGGGCATGGTTGGCAAGTTTAGACATTAAACAATGTGTCCCAGAGAATAACAGCTTCCAATAAATTAGCAGATTACTCAGGTTACTGTATGCTAACACAGTCTTGCCTAAAACCAATTTCTATTGAATTATTTACATCTGAATTGCCTATGAGTGTATAATAATAATGATAATAATACATTATTTCAGATCCTAACTATCAGCATTGTTTAATAAAGCCAGTCTGTGAATGTGGACGCAAACATCGCACTGAGGATCTCTAGCTGAAGAGAGACTCGCATTTACAGTACGGTCGCTAATTCATCAGCGTAAGTCTCAGCTATACCAGCCCGTCTCAGCACATTAATAACTGGCTTCTATTAACTGACGCGACATGACTATATCAACCGATAGACTTGTCTGACTGTATTCTGCCCCCAGAGGCGGAATGTGTTATAACACTCCACCCTATTTATCATGGCGCTGTTATAAAATAATAGAGTAAAACAAATATCATTGGGGTTCACTATGTGGCTCAATTATCATTTCAGGTATCTTAACTTATTTACTGAATCCTGCTGTACTGGCTAAATAATTATTACTAGTAATAATGCTGCTCCCCATGCAATCAAGGTCGCTAATTAATGGGAAGTACTATTAAGTTACACCATTTGTCACATGCCAAGCTAATTTATTTCACCTTCAACATTTCATTTCATTACCCTGACCCTCATTTGTGATCAGATGCTGAATCATTTTGTGTTAACGTGAGGCCTTGCCGCATGATTCATAGACACGAAGAAGTATGTTGTCACAAACACCTCAAATCACGGCTTAATACTGGTTTGATTGAAGGAGTACAGTATAGTGGCTGAGACAAAATAATTCACACCGGATGCTGAATATCAGTTATTTTGAGTTGCAGTCGCCAGTACTTTAAGTAACCACTAGGGGCTGACACTCCAGTCACATTGAAGTAGCTAATCCAGCCGGGCTCTCAGCAGAACTGCGCTAACCCCGAAGAAATCCCAACAATTTCTCCAGAAAGAGAACAACTCTAATGCTAAACATGACGCCCACAGTCCTACCCAGACACCTGTGATGCTTGCTGTTTGGTAGCTGACTTTTCAGCCTGGGTTGTCCCATCAGTCTTTGGATTCACGTGATGGGGCACTTTTGTGGAAGGTGCTCCAGACTCCATCTACCAACAGACACGCGTGGGTAGAGTCTGTCTAGGAGCAGGGCAAGAGGCCATGCAACCAGAGCAAAAAGAAACTGGAGTTTTTTTAACGAAAACAATATTAAAGCCGAACTCATGATTCTCGGAGAGTGCAGATGTACAGCAGGCTATGCCTTTGGAAAACGATCATGGCAATGTGTGACCTACTGTAGACATGTATACGTCATCCAAGCACCATCTCCTCTGGTGATACTACACGCTAAAATCGGGGATTGGCACAGGGGAGCGTCTTGGGCAGCAGATATTCCATACAGGTACACGTAATCACATAGACTTTATTTAGTGTCTCGTGGGCATGCACACTGTATTTAAGTTTTGTTATGCTAATTTGATGTCTAGGGGATGATTTGGTAAAATCACCCTCGATTAAATCCAATACTAATACAGCATTTTATATATTAAATATAATGTTTTAATATTTAAAAATTCGTATTGCGTTCATTTATTTGCATGGATAATTTTTAGTAAATTTTTGTGGAAGATACCAGAACATTAGAAACATGTAATTAGAAACGAGTCATTATCTCAGGGATTTGTTAACGTCACCGAAATAAGCAAGAATCTGTTATTGTTACATTTTATTTGACTATAATTGTCTAGGTAGTTATCTAGTATAGAAATGTAATTCCATTTAATAATTGTTGACAGCAGAATATTTCTAGGTTTAGAATATCGGTAAATTAGAAGTCTTTCAATCGTTAAAAAAAATTATTCGTTCATAGTGGAAAAAACAAAAACAAAAAACGGAAACCGTTTTTTATAAGTTAATGACTCAATCATAAGGTGCTGATTCGAATGTATTTTTTAGTAAAAAAAAAAAAAACGATTGCGATAACTTAAGGTGTATAATCAAAATATCACTGGTAATATTCACATACAGTTAATATGTTACGATAAATATCGAATGAAGGAATATAAAAATGTAAATTTGGATTTTTAAAAAATCAGCAATAATGAAAACCAAATGAATGACATATTAACTGGCATTGTTACCGCCTCCAGGCTCCAGCACTACGGGTTCAAATTCAAACCATCCTTCAGATCTTGAGTTTTCTACTGTACCGGTGACTAAAAATTCCTGAGTAAGTTATTTGACCGTGAGAGTTTTGCTATAGACTGGCGTCCAGCTCGGGATGTTAATTTGCACATATTACGACATACAGTATTTATCCTTGGCTGGATTGGCTCCGAAACGCCGAACCTATTTAACGGATCGATCATTTTACCTTTCTTTGATATATGAGCGCTGCGTTAATCACCTAAAATTCACTCATCAGTATTTAGATACAGAAACACATCACATTACATTGGTTTTCGAAGATATACAGACTGTATGGAGTCCAAATTAAATATAAAACAATATTTTAAAAGTGGACGCACAACTGAAAATGTCAGCAAATTACGCTCCAATTTTGTGGCTTTGTTTGAAAGTCAATATTAATACGTGCATTTTCGTTGGCAATACGCCTTTTTCTTAAAGGGCGTCTTATAAAACTACAGCAGAATCGTCTGAATTTCATTATACATTATTTCAACGTGCGCGAAACGTTTACAACCTATAGTGGTGCTTTCGGGTGAAAAGGCTCACCGCCTACAGGGCGACAATTAAAAGATACACTAGGGGCGCTCAAGTTATGAGCCTCCTATTATATTTTAAATATATAGTAAATATATTTTAAATATATAGCCACAAATATATTGGTGTAGAAAACTGATGTGCATTTAGAATATATGCCTATTATTCACATTTGCATTAAGTTAGTGAAGTATAACGCAATGAAACATTGGATATCTGAACTTTGGGCAAAGCTATGTGCTAAGTAAGCTAAGTAAGCTAAGTAAGACTGCAATCTACCTATCAGCTGGAAAGGTATTTGTGTATTACAGCGCTGGTTTGCGCATTCACCCAAGCATTCAGTGCCGTCAATAACAGCTCTCTCTCTTTCAGTCTCTCTTCTTTTTCACAGACACACACAGACACAAAGCACGCGCGGGCTTCCATTTCGATGCATTTCATTTTCCGGGAACATGAACCATCTGCGCTACTGCGGTAATAGAAGATACAGAAAATAAAGGACGAGCCTTCTCAATGAGGCAGGACAGCTGGAAACATCCTAAAATTACCTCAAGTTGCTAGCTCCTCCCCTTCGGTGATGTCGTGGTAAGACAGAACCTCCTTAATTACTAATTTCCCCATCCCACTCCAAGCGCTCCTCTGTCCTAGAAGTTCCCTCATGCATGCAATGTCCTGATCCGATCGCGTCTGACCTTTTATTTTTTACACACAAAACCCAAGACTTGTGAGTGCCCAGCATGGGAGATAAGAAAGAGCCGACAATGGTGCACAAATCCACTTCGTTTAGTATCAAGAGCCTCCTGCTCCCATCTAAATGTGACAAACCCGGCTTAGGGGTTGCAGAAAAAAATATCCCCCCTTCAGGGTCCGATTCGGAAAAGTCTCTGGATCTCACTGAAATGGAATCTGCTCCGTTCAACCAGGAAAACGGCCAGAAAGACAAAGACGAGGGCAGCGACCAAGCTACAGAACCGAACAAAAATGGGAAATATGACAAGCCACCGTTCAGCTACAACGCTCTAATAATGATGGCGATTAGGCAGAGTCCCGAGAAGAGACTTACGCTGAACGGCATTTACGAGTTTATCATGAAAAATTTCCCCTATTACAGAGAGCACAAGCAAGGCTGGCAAAACTCAATTCGTCACAATCTGAGCCTCAATAAATGTTTTGTGAAGGTGCCAAGGCATTACGATGATCCTGGAAAGGGGAACTATTGGATGTTGGACCCCTCCAGCGATGATGTCTTTATCGGTGGGACTACAGGGAAACTTCGCAGAAGGTCGGCCACTTCCAGGGGGAAACTAGCAATGAAGAGGGGACTTCGTTTCGCTCCGCTGGGGCTGGGATTGAACGACAGAGCGAGTAACCCCTTGTATTGGCAAATTTCGCCGTTTTTGTCTCTGCATCACCCTCATTATAATGGTTCTTCGCCTGGATTTCTGAATCAAGGGCACGCATACGGCTCTCTGCTTTCCGGAGTTGAGCAATTAGGAAACGGAGACCTTGCCCGCCCGATTCTGGGAGGATCTACCGGAGGGATCAGTTTGACAAATAGTTACGGCGTGAGCACGTCTCCTGTTGGTTTACTGTCGGGACAGCCTGGGTATTTCGTGTCCGGCAGTCAACACGCTCAGCCGCTGCAGCCGGCCGGCACTGGGTTCGCGGTGTCGTCCAGCTCGCCTCAGAGCCTAATCTCAGAAACACTGAGAACCACGTTGCCGTCTTTCACACCCGGAGTGTCGAGCGGATTTTCGGGACTTATGTCCCATCAAAAGAGAGTGGCGTCCAATTCTTTCTTAAACTGATCGGATCATTGCAAAGGGATTGGGGATGCACTTTTAAAACCACTGCAAACCTGGCGTTTACCCCTCCCCCCCTTAAATTGCAAAAAGGTAGAATTTACGTGATAGCGCGTCCACTTTGCAAGTAAACGACCCCGATACTAAGTTGCTATGGCCGTATTCATCTGTTCTAATCAGTGCTGCCGTTTATTCTTTCGTCTGAAAGGACGAACTTTAGTAGGTTATAGACTGCAACTAGCCTTTCCAAAGGTAAAAACGTGCGCTATTGTTATTTATCACCTGTAGAAAGAATGTCTGTTATTCGTGTGTCGGTTAATTTATGTTTTATATTTATTATAAAATGTACTTAAATTTTATTGTTATTGTATATATCAAGCAAAATCAACATACGGATACTTAAATTATTTATGTAAATATTCATTGTTGATTTTGTGGTTTTGAAATCGTTTCCTACAGTAAAAAGCGCCTTAAATTTACAAATCAGGGTTGTTCATATGCACGGGGGAAAATAGCCTAGCATACTCGTAGTTTGTATCTGCTCAGGTTCTCATTATACACTTCAGCCATGTAATATACTGCTGTCCAATGTATATAACATACAGTACCTAACAAGATTTATAGACATGTACAGTCTCCGTTTCTCTTTAGTCTGGGGAAACAAATATGTTTCTCTTTCTTTCTGCAAAGCCGGGGTTATGTGGGATATCATCCCACACTGATGCGCGTATCGTAAGACACAGGAAAGTACACAGGCTTAACCCAGGGAAACCGAATACATTATTTACCTCGTTGATTTTCGGCTCATTAAAGAAACGTTTGATGTTTCGTTCATTCTGTTGTGTCGCTATACAAATACCGTCATCCTGCTTTATCGAAAGACGGATTATTGATAATTCTGCTTTTACAAATGGGCCTCCTAGGCCCCTGTTACAGTACGACGCGCTTACTGGTTCCGTGTGTTGTCAGTGCGGGTGGTTACGGCTGATGAAAAGCGAGCTCGGCTGTTAAAATGAATATCGTGTTTCTTTTCCTTCCCTTTCCCTTTCTAAGGAAATATACGGTCTTTTTTTATTGTTATGGGGAAATAAATGCAGTAACGCGGTCCACAAAATTTGAATCTAAGATGTGGTCATCTTGCCAACATATTTTGCCATTCCCTGCAGACAATAATATAGACTTTTACTTCGAAAATGTAATAAATGAATTAGGTGTTTACTTCATATTTGTTTATTCCGGAATTATTTCGTATGTTTTATTTGTATATGTTACTTAACGGTTTTGCACTTTTAGTTGTTTTTTAGGTTCATTCATGTACGTAATTCGTATCTGCCTGTTTTTGTTGGCGTATATGTATAAACCCATTCTAAAGTCAAAGGTAATGAAATATTAAAATATTTGTTATCAAGAGAACCCTGTCCTACTTTTTCACATATAAAGCATGTATACTCTGTAGGGTACAGCATAAAGAGAAAGTCATCACTCTGGGTTTTTTAGGTGTTCACAGGTCGCGCGTGAGCACCGAGACGGATTTCGGGTTAACATGATAGAAATCAGAAACTAGGCCGATGGATAAAAGAAGCACACAGAGCACTAATATTTTTCTTTGTTTTCGTAACAGAACCGTGATATTTTACAGTTATGAGCGAAGTAAACGGCTGGGGATGAGGACGGATTTAAGGCCTAACGTGAGGGTGCTCTGTAGGGTCCCAGATTAGGGCCGGGCAACAAGCTACGTTTAATAAATCAAAACGAATATACCCACTTCTGTCATTTCAATCATTCAGGATCAGAACTGAAATTTAGCATGAGAATACCGTGAAATAATCATCCATCTGAAAAACTTACTCGTTAACACCGCAATGTACTTTGCCCTTAAAGACGCGCGAATGTTTCAGTTGCATAACAGTTACGTACTAACGTAAACCACTGTTGTTGTTGGTATTATTTTTAATGTTAATAACAGCACTCCTTGCAGAATTTGTGCTTAGTAAATAGGCCCTACTAGTAGGCCTGTTTACTTAGGCCGAATAATTACTTATTGATGTTCTCTATCGAAAGTGACTTAAAATAGGTTTTCTTTATTTTTTATCAAAATCATTATCATTCATTATTAATTCTAACTATTGTTGCTATTATTGTTATGAAGTAGGAAACTGGGAGTATTTGTTTGCTGAATTGCCATATCGGCCTACAGAAATTCTGTATGAGGCCTGCATATAACGGGCTAATTTGTGTGAATTATGAGTGCGATTTTCAACAATTCATCGTAGATTTATCGAATCCATGTCTATAACATTGATATTTAAAAAGACTGCATATTTTATTGTTCGGATTAATGAAATCGGTCTACTACGAGAAAGTAGCTGTGGACATTTATCTTTAGATTAGAAATATGTTGCTTAAAAAGTCCGGCGCTGACAGAATGTTAACGGATTGGTGAAAAAAGTTATTAAATTATAAACATAGCATCACTTAATATATTATCTTTATATTCGGGCAAGTAGGTCTAGTTTCAAATTAAATTTTAGTTTATTCATTTAAATATTATTAAACAACCGCACATTTATAACTGTAGAGTTGCTACTTATTTTGGATTATTCTACATTATAAACTCGATACGTCGTGCTACCCAGTCCAACATATGGATGTTTTAAACCCTAAGTTTGGGACACTGCAGAACGACGTTATTTCAGCAGTTTTATAAATAAAAATTATAGGCTGTAGTACAGCTCAGGCTGAGTCGCAGAGACCACGTAGGATATTTAATGTACGGAGAAAGCAAAACGCTGTTACCTAATCTTGAAAACTGCTCACTCAGCAATTTTTTCAGAAGGTGAAAATTTAAATGCTCAGCGCAAGGTCTTCAGTATTACTGAATGACCGCTGGTTTCCTGGTATCGATCATTTTCTAGGGTTATTTGTTCAGTGTCAGTATCAATGTCGACGCCAATTCTCGGCTTGTGAAAACAAACCCTTTACAGTGTCGGGTAAGATGCAAGAAAATACGAAAACCATAAAACTGTACGATACTGACAGGCTTAACAGCCCGGATGTGACACTGCCTTGGAATTCGTGCTGCAGTGTCACAAGTCCTTTAGGCCTAAATATTACAGGGACACATTTCAAATTAATATCACGCTCAACGGCAAATGACAGCGGTTACTCCACGAGAAAATCACAAGCTGTGACGTATCCAGAGGACATCAGCTTGATGAGTCTTGGTGAGGCGCTTCTCCGCACTTGTGTTGTGGAAGCTGGCGGATGTTCAGCGATCCCTCTCTGGCTGTTAGCAAGGAAAACAGTTCCTTTGCAAGAGAACAAATGACACGGTGCAAAGTCACTGGCAGCTTTCAGTAGTGTGCATGCTGCAAAAATTCACACGACACACCATCAGCGTAAGTTTAGTATTGTTAACCAAAGGATCCTTTTGCTCAATGCTATTTTAGCGATGACCGTCATGATTACAAATATTTGGCCTGTAATTTACCTTTTGGTTTTAATTTTCCGTTTTGAGATACGTTACACGACATCAACATAAATATGATATCCAGTTTAAATGGCGCTACCTGTGGCTTCCATAAGATTTTCCCTTGTGATGGAAGTAAGGTGCCCAGTATTCAACAGGCCTACTAACTAATACTCGGATCCGTGACAATCTGAAGAGGTAATGTCGGGCTTTTAACCGTAATGTCTTTCTTTACCAAAACAACACAGCCGGAATGTTTATCGTTAAGAAAAAAATAACAACTACATAATACGCGTTTTTTTGCAACTCCACTACGGTTTGGTAATTTTGTTTCTAAGGTAACAAAAACAGTCTATGGGAACTTGCATGAAGAGGCTGCTTACCCAATGTTTCCGAAAGTTTGGCAAGAAGGTCAAAGAAGAAGTTTGTCTGGCTGCTCTCCGAAATACCTACAAGAAAAGCAATAATGTGTTTTTCTGTTTTTAAAATCGTATCCAGGCCTATTATGAATACATGTAGGCCTATTTATTACCATAGCATTGCGATCTATTCAGTATTGAAGCTTAATTGATTGGAGGCTTATTTTGTGTGGAAAATCGCTTTCTTACACCTCAATTATAAGTTAAATATGGGCCAGATTTGAATTAGTTTTTTCTGGCTGCATTTGACCAGCAGAGATGTATATATATAACAATACTCATAATTAAAGGTGATATCCTGTTTCATGAAAATATAATCTTTTGAATTCCCATCACTCTGCCATCGGTTAATCATTAGTTTTACTTTAAAATGTAGGAGGTCATATGTATACATTTCAGCTATTTTGGCAAAATACATTATATAATCTTCGTCAATACACTAAAATCTATCAGCTTGTCAACTCAGCACACTGTGGCCCTCACATTATCGTGCTGAGTATACATAGTCTAGAGTATTCATACATCGTGTCCTCTCCTCGCGTCGAACATTCCCCTCCACAACGTTTGCCCCATTGCCGTATCACAGACGGCATATTCTTAAAATGGGACACTTTTTTAAATTTCGCTTTCTGGAAGAATCATCCCAGTGTCTTGAATCCTAGCCTGATACCTTTATAAATACATCAATTCCCCTTGAACTCTATATAGAAGACAAAATAAAATGTTACCACACACATACATATTAACTAAGAAATTTAACTGTCCCATTTTGCCAGGTGTCCCATTTTCACAATACTCACCCTATGACCTACACCCTTGACTGTTATTATTAAGATAAACCCAGATTATTAAACACTTCATTAACCAATTAGTCCATTTCTATTACAATTTATAGTGTTGCTTCAAGCGTGAACAGTTTTGCATCCCTGATTATTGCAGCCCTCATAATACGATTATTATGCATGTCTAATAGACTGTATATAAACGCGACCAATGTTCTGCAAAGAACACCCCCCCCAATCATGTGTGCTATAAAATATCATGCAATCTTTACGGACGATATTTTTGTGTGATGGAGTTGGCCGCGTTATGAATAATGCACGTATATAGCAAAGGCGTAGGCTTGGTTCAGCACTGGTACAGGGACCAAACCAGGGCCGAGCCCCCAACTCCCATAAACGCACGTGGTACCGCCACAGGGCCTTGTCCCTATTGTGCATACCAAAATCTACGCTCGTGACAGACTCACTTTAATGACAATACAATAACAAATCCCCTAGAAGCAAATAGTGTCATTTGAATGGGCCGCATTGAGTTTAAAAATATGACCGTAAATAAGGCTAATATGAGATAGGTTAACCATTAGCCTAAAATACGGAATCAACTAAGCGAATGATTTAACTTAAGTTATTTATCAATATCATGAATTAATCGTTTTAGTTATCTACAGTCCAACTCTTTTAGCAGGAAGATTAATAAACGGGATGTTTTATCCTGTCTTTACCTTTTATGTGGTTATCGATACCCACGCTAACTAAATAAAACACTAAACTCGTTTTAGTAACAGCTGTGACCCTCTCTGGTGGCTCACATAACTGTAGTGTGCGTTAAATGAACACTCTAGTAATTTTAATTGAATAAACCTTCATATACGAGAGCGTTTTGCGATATATATTGCTGATACGTGAACCGTGTAAATTGAGCTTTCAATATTTATGCTTACACTTCATAAATAGGCCTATATTATCTATTGAGACCGGTTAATCCCGTAAAAGAAGTAGGTTAAATTCGTCCAGTGCTGCATTGTGGTGGAAGGAAACGCCCCCGGGCCTTCAGCTGCGCGCTATGTAATTTAAATTCTCTTAAACGTGGCAGTAACATCTCAACTTAACTATATAAGAAAGGCTCACGCGCGTACACACTGACTGACGACACTTAGGACATTTACTGTTGCAATAAAAGGAACGAAATCTAATTGTACTTCGCCGCGAAAATTAAGGCAAATTTTTGCCCAGTCTTAGGCAAGTGTAGCTGCAATTAGTGACTACCATCTCGGAAATAATTAACCAAAATATTTTACTAACGTGACCGCTTACAAATCACTGCCAAATCAGAATATGTCTGTAAAAAGTGACCAAAAGGCCCAATATAATTGCGCCAAATATAAAATCGGTTTGGATAGAACTGATTATTTTGCTTTAGTTTTTTGTTGCTAGGCCTATATTTCCTCCTGCTCTCCCGAAAAATGAACAGGTCTAGATTGTAGTTACTGAAAAATGTATAAATACGGCTAAAAAATAGCTGTGAATCATATGACGTCATATGATTTCTTCGAAATGGATGTAAAATCTAGCATAAAATGCAGTGTTTAAAATGCAAAGCCAAAATATTAAATGTGCCTACTTTTGTCCAATATTTAACTGAGATCAGTAATCTTGGTTCAAATAGACTCTGCGTGTACTGTAAAAATAAAAGAAATGCAAAATGAAAGAAATTAAGTAGCCTAATCGATCACACGAAATATTTGACGTTGACTCAATGTAAAAAGATACAGTTTAACCTGTAAAAAACAGGTCCAACCGTAAACATAAATTATAAAGTTTAATGAATAAACAAATACTTCTCATCTACTGAAATAAGACAAAAACATCGAATAAACAGCTTTGCTTGGATGTTCTCAGTGTACTGCTTCATTGATTTGTTCTGATTTTCGACAACATCAGTTCATTTAGCTACATGGCAAAATTAAAAATAAAATTTTATATTAAAAATCAGGTTGCAACACGTCAGTGATTTTTTAAAAACGCCCATTAAACTAAACCGACTCCAAAGCGTAACAAAATCGACCGCTATATTGATGCCGTCACTGGTGTACTGCCTGGTTCGATATTCGCAAACCTAAGGCTGTTAAGACTTGTTTGAAACACAACATGCTTTTGTAAAGTAAAATACCGAGGATAATTTTAGAGTTTTTGAAATTTAGGATGCAACTGTGGAAATTCTTGAAATGCTGTACGCAACCGTATAGTTTGTGAAACGTGGGTAAACATGTCTTATCATTAAAGCGAAGTACTTAATATCGTAGGTCTATAATACACAACACGCCGGTATACTCGCAGTATAATATAAGGCATTTACACAACAGCGATGCTATTACATTCTTCGACAGTGTTCACTATATTCAAAAATATTTTTGGTATCAAATCATTTGAAAGAGCCGCAAGGAAGCTCCCAAAACCAGCTCCATCTGAAATAGAAAGAAATTATTGCCTTCGTCCATCCCCGGAAGTAGATACACATAAATCCCAGGTAATCGGGGACGTGCAAGTAGCCCATACTGTACGCGGCCTTGGTGTAACCGTACAACTTTAATGTCATATTTATGTGAATACATTATTTTGCAATTAATTATTATCGATCAGGACAAAGACACACATTACATTGCGGGGCATGAAAATTTCAAGTTCATTTCTCTGCTTGGTAGTAAACGTTGGCCTACATGCTAACCTATAATTGAATTAAAACGATTTCAGAATAAAAGTGCTTTACATACATACATGCGTCACGCGAACGGTAATTACTATTACCAGCTGTTGTTTTTATATTATAAGGATCATTAAATACAAATTGTCCACAAGACATATAGGCTGAGACAGCAAAATTTTGCATTAAAACGAACTTTTAGTAGACACGCTTCTTTGCAGCATACTGAGCTTAAATAGGGAAAATGAAATGTTATAAATTTTGCGCTTTAATTAAATAAATGAAATAAGTGGAATGCACCGGAGTCCTTCCTATTGATCCAACTCGTGAAAGATGCGCGAGTCACTTGAACTCTAAATCTTAACTTAAACTGCATACAATATCCGATTACGCAAGTTACAAGGAACGTTTGGGTTAATGCATAATTGCGAAAGATGTTTCCAGTAAGCTGCCTTTGATTGAGTTTTAATCAATTATATATAGGCAAATAAATAGGCTAATGTAAATCTAATCTATGAAACAAGTGTCTGGAACCTATATAGAGAAATCTAATCTAATAGTGAAACGTGTTTCACACCAAAAAAATACTCGCACATAACTAGGACTATATACTGTACACGCACACCTGAATTGATATATAAATACCACACCCGAATTGAGATATAAATACCACACCCGAATTGAGATATAAATACCACACCCGAATTGAGAT
>JAODJX010000065.1:2892941-2903008 GCA_026776945.1 Isichthys henryi | reverse complement strand
TTTTTAAAACAAACCACAAAACCCCCCATAAAAAACCCACCCCCCCCGGGGGGGGTGGACTGTATGGCGCACCCGGGGGCACCACCAACCAAAAAAAAACGCCCCCCCCCCCCCCCATGCTCAAAAAGCACAGGGAAGGAGTCTTGTACAGTTTTATGAGCAGATTAAGGTCACTTGGTATGTTTACAGAACAGATCAATGGAGATGAAAGAAAAGGCAGCAAGGCCAATTGAGGTAAGAGAAACCAGCACGCTGGCTGAATATTTAATGCGGCCTGCTGAACAGGAGACAACACAGGCGCGCGTGGCTGGGGCGCACAGCCGCTCAATTCATTCCTGCCATTTTATTTCCGGCCCAGGGGACCAAATCCATTACTGGCATTAACTGCCGGCTGGTTATCAGAAGCATAAGCACAAAGTTAAAAGGGGGCCTCTTTGGGGGGGGCGGGAGGGGGTCACCTTGCCGACCCCGGAACCCCAGGGACGGGGGCCTGCGCCCATTACCGAGCGCGAGGACACATTCAATCCGCGACTGGGAGCCTTCCCTGATTCGGGGAAGGGATTTGCAAACCACAGCACTTGGTGGCGAGCAGTGCATCGAGCGGCCCGGCTCGGGTGTCCGCCAATGTGGCGTATTTAAAAAAATAAAAAAAAAACAATAGATCCCGGCATATGTAAACTAAAAGCTTTATTGACTGACTACACAGAAGCACCTGACTGGGAAACCGGAGCCAGTAAGAGGAAGCAGAACCCCCCCCCCCCCGCTGACTCGAGCGGCTCAGGGGCGTAAGGTGAGCCGACGGAGACACTGCTGATGTGGCTGTGCCCTCGCCCCCCTGCAGGGAGGAGAGCTGCCCCTGTGTCGGGTCTCCTCCCCGAGGAGTGCTGAGCCCTCAGGAGGGCTGGCTGCATGCTGTGTCAGGCCCAGCGGTGAACACCCCACAACAGCAGAACAAAACGTGCCCCGGGGCCTCACTCCAGCCAAACTGGGTCGATAAGTTCCCCCGACACCTTGCTGAAGAACACCAGGAAGTCCGGTCCATTTTGCTGCCCAGATCGTAGCACCGGGTACATAGGAAACATAGGAGACAACATACATATGCAGCCAAACAAACCGTATTTCCCGGAAGAATCCAAACGCAAAGAGGCGCCCTAAACAGAAGGATCAGGAGCTCCAGACCGTACCATCTCCGTGTTGGGGCTCCTGGAGGTGCCAGGTCAGACTTTCTGGGTAAACCGCTAATTACATCACTGCTCGCGGCGGTATCAGTGTCACGCGATAACAGGCGCAGACCGGCGAGCAGATGGGGGCCTCACGAAAACGCCCAGATTTCAGTAACTTCTGTGAAGGACGCTATCTCCAGCACATGATAATTAATAGGTACACTTCTGTAACGGGAAGCTGCAGATGGCCAGGAGAATCCTACACCTTAAGTGGCCGGCGGTAATGAATAGATGGAGAAGACAAGCCCCCAAGGAGACTCGCGGCGGGACAAGTATTAATGTCTCCATTGGCGATGAGCTCATCTTTCCCATTCTGCCTGACAAAAGACCCTCTCTCACTGGGTGTGTTTTCGGATTGCCTCGTTTCCCTTCAAAGGCCGGAGACGCCCGTGCTTGTGCTTCTGCTTCATATCTGACCAAAACACTCAACAGCTAATGGTCAACCTGGAGTTTAACGTCCATTTATGAGGGGGGGGGCATGAGGCCTAAAGAAAAAAAAAGGTTCTCTGAAAGGAGTTTCTCACTCTGTTGCCTAGCATCAGTTTCCAGGGCGATGAACCGCTTTCACAGATTACGAGGACCTGCCCCTCAAACGGACTGCCGCACTTCCATGGCGACGGGGATGGCTGAGGCCTGGGAACCAGACAGGAGACACATGCAGGCTCTGTTCTTAGCTCCAGTCTACCGGCCTTCTTCCCAAGGCCACTTAGCTTCCTACACAGAGTATGAATCTCCTCTGAGCCCAAAGCCTCATTTCAGATTCTTTTCACTGGCTAACTTGGACGTTTCTCATCAATCGGCAAAAGATGACGCTGTGGCTGGCCGGGCACGGTGGAGCAAAACGTCACAGAGGTGGCAGACGGCACAATCTACCCTGGCAACAAGCCAGAGGGGCCACCTATCATGGCCAGTGGGGGGAGGGGGTGCTGTCAATCCAGCCAGACAGACACGCACATGCCGTAATATGACAGACACAGAGTGCAGAATAAAACCCTCGGCAGTATGAGGTCACATGGGGTGGGTGAGGGGCAGGGGGGGCTCGTGATCTCCTTTCGGCCCACTTCTCTGAGCTGCATGAATGAGGGTGACGAAGCATGTTCCCTCCCCCACAAGCAGGACCAAGGACACAGTGCATGTTTTTTAACATGTATATACACGTTTGGCGCGGGGGGGCAGAGCACTGATCTGATTCCTGCTCAGAAACAGACCCCCCCCCCCCACACACACATAATACAATTGCAGTACTTTGACGAAAATGATGACAGGCAACAGGGTCTCACCTGCTGTCCCAACACAGCTCCTGTGCAAACTGCCGACTATTAAAGACACATATATAGAGAAGCTTAGGAGGGGCACAACCAGCAAACAGCGAAGTGGAACATGCAGGCCCTGGATTCTGTACAGGCTTCACCACTTGGGACTGGTCTCTGCTTTCCTTTTTTTTAATGACCTACATGAGCGCTTCAGGGCCAGGCAGCACATCGATCCGCTCAGGAAAAGTGTTGACAAAAGGGGGACGCACACATCGAGCCCAAGTACATACAGCTTCAACAGCGCGCAACTCGATACCGTCTTCCGGGGCAGAATTTCATCCCAGCACGCTGACGACCCCAAACTCGCTCCTCTGGACTCATCCGTTTCAGCTTCTATGGGGCACCTGAGGTTCCAGCCCGTTTGCTCGCCGGCTCACAGTGGAAGACGGACTAACGGATGTCAGAACGCCACAGTCGATTCCCCTCGACTAGCTTCCGGGAAAATGCACGCCGACGGTGGTATTCAGTCGTCTGGTTTCATCGGGGACATGTCGAAACCTGCATGGGCCTCTCGAGCGCTGTTGCCACGGTAACCAGACTTAGGCACCAACTCGGGTTCAGAGGCCTGATTCTCCCTGTCGGTGAGTATTGTCATCAATGAGCAGGGTCAAGGTTTGCAGTAAAGTATGATAAATAAAAATGTAATGTGCTTCAGGATAAATAAAAGTTACTATCCATCCATCCATCCATCCATCCATCCATCCAATGCCACTGTGCTCAGCAAATGCCTACATAGCAATACTTCTGCAAAAGTCATCTTGCTGCAGTTTCAGAACAGTTCCAGAAGGGGGCGCAACACATACGGCACTAATGAGTGTGGTGTTCATCGGTCATCAGATGGCATAAAGGCAGGACTTTATGCGCTATAAGAGCACAGGGCCCTTCAGTACACAGGAGCATGGGTTCGAGAGCAGGTTCAAGAGTGGAGTCGTGCAGCCACCTCACGTGCATGTTGAACAAATGCAGGCAGGCCATCTCAGGAGCAGTCATAGATGCATGCGTTTCTAGACCACATGGCTTACAGAACAAATCAGCAAGGATAGTGAGATAGGGTCTGCTCTGTGGCTCCCCTAGTGGACAATAGCACAAGTCAGGGCTCAAAGAAAAGATTAGGCGACATAATCGTACGGCATTCAAGAAATCTGAGGGAGAAGAGCGGCAAAAGATTGTAAAAAGTGAGATGTGGAGACACGTTTGTGTGGCGTCGTGTCACGGGGAGCCGAGTGCTGCGGATCCATCCCTGCCGGTTCTGAGAAGCGCCAGGCGGTATTGTTTGTTTGTGGTGATTATTGACTTGGGTATTCTGTTCTCTATGCGGCACTGAGACTCAATACAGAGACGCTGTCCTTCTTCCTGCCAGCCACGGGGGCGGGGGGGGGGTTGCAGTCTACTTTAAAGTGAGCCGCATATCCAAAAAAACAAAACACATGGGAAGGACCAGCGTCTTTCTTTTTAACTGTCGTCTCTCCGAGCAGCCGAATGACTTTCAAACGTGACAGTGGCCTAAACTGTCGTGGAGGTGGAAGGCAGGGGAGGGGCTACCTGTAGACGCACAGTTCTGTAAAGTCACAGATTCCCTATATTCTTATCACATACTACAGTCATTATGAGTCATCCAGCTTTGCAGAGTAACTTAGTTTTACTGGAGAAATATATCAAATCACAGCACAAAGTATAGGGCCTGATAAAAACTGACAAAATAGCCCTTTGAAGCAGCCCCAGTTTGTCTGTTTCAGCTGCTGTTAACCAGCCACATGCCGTTACTGCAGACATAAGCGGCTGTGCAGTGAGCAGGTGACTCACCCATGCTGTTGGAGGAGTTGCACCAGGTGAGGAGACAGGTGACACAGACCACGTTGAGAGCCCCAAACAGCAGGATGCGCCAGGACTGCAAAGGAACGGGCAGCAAGACGGCCGCTCTTTACTTAAATCGGTGGATCTTTCCAGAAAAAAAACAGACTACTGCTTCTGAATGAAGAATGACCCACGTCTTTCTCTGTCTTTTTCGAGAACGGCGTTTCCCGACCGGGTCCTCGGGGTCCCACAGACGGTCCACATTTTTGCTCCTTCCCAGTTCCTGGTTGGGAGCAAAAACATGGACTGTCTGCAGTCCTCCAGGACTAGATTGGGAAACACTGATCTAGAAAGTTCAGTTCCCTGACCACATGCTCATAGCCAGGGAAGCACTTTTAAGTGTAACATTCACAGAGGAGGTGGAAGTATTGAAATGAATGAAATGTATGTAAAATGACGGCACAGGTATGAGAAGAGTCACAATTGAATTTAGTTTTTTGCATGTCACATCTTGCTGTATATAACTTTAAATATATGCATGTCCATAAATATATTTAAATGTATTTACATCACTCAAGTGTCGTCAGCTTATACATTAATAAAGGTGAGAACATTTCATAAAGCTTTCATCTTACAGCTGGAAGGCTGACATGCTTATTTAACGACTGCAGCCTGATTCTCCTTTAAATATCTGATTCATGCCCTAAGATAATTCAGATGTTTGGATGAGGTAATGGCATCCTGACCTTCACCCCCCACCGCGTCGATCTGAAGTCCAAATCGGAAAGGCGTGTACACCGTGCTCCGGGCCACCGCCTTGTATATCACCCCTCAGCATATACGATTACTGCGGTAAGCAGTATTATGACAGGGGCTGCGGCGGGCTGTCGCGTGTGGAGGGGGGGGGCACGTGCAGGCAAGCGGTGGGGTGCACGCCTCGTGGTGTGACGTGACCTTGTGCGCAACGTGCTGGTGCCTGTCGACTCCTATCCGATGGAGAAGCCCACAGCCCTGGGCACTGAAAACAGCTAAGGACTCCCGAACAGGCCCCCCCAGGACATTTATCCACCTGCCTCTGCCCCTTTTTGGATGCAAGAAATGCTCTCAGAGTGACAGGCACTAAAGCAGGATTGGGGGGGGGGGCTGCAGCATCACTGGGGATCCCACCAGATCACTGGGAATTGAAACACTTGCCCATTTTAAGGAAAATGCCTTCAGAAATATCTATGGAGATGTGTGTATGTGTGGAGGGCATTGAAACCAATTAATAAAATTGTCAATTTAACAACATCCCATATGGCGAAGTCTAACTCTTACCAATTAGTAGCAAACTGGGAGCGAACAAACCTGTACGCACATGCACTACCATCATGCCCCACCGGGGGTGCTGGAGAGCGCTAGTCCTCGACAGGGTAATGCACATTTCAAGGCTGACTCACCCGTCTGTCTGCAGCCACCAAGCAAAACTCTTGAGCAAACTTGCCAATAAAGGATCTGTGGGTTTTCCGGAAAGGATGGATGGTTCCCTGCATAAACACAAAGTACAGAATCACATCTCAACAGAAGCTGTGAGCAAAAATTCACTTTTCTCCCCCCACAATCTCCTTTTAGAGCTAATTCTACCACAAATAGAATCAGTTCTGAGGTTTCCAGTTCATGAAACAAGAGCATCGAGGTGTGCACTTTCAGTTTACAGAACATACTGTCAATTTGTAATTTCAGAAGCATTTTGCCAGGGACGCTATAAGAGCAGCATTTTGTTTTACACTTTGTTTTTACACTGCGCAACTCTGCCATCTAGTGTTTATCCAGACACATGCACACAAATACTCAAGAGGTACAACTTGTGAAAAAATCTATCCATTGTCCAGATGCTTGGATCAGGTTGCAGATGGACATGAAGTCTATCCCAGGCAGCCCGGGACGCAAGGACGATAAACATCCAGCCGGTCCACTGCAGGGCACACGCTCACATACACACAACCATACACTAAGGACAATTTAGACACCAGCTAACCTAACCGAACGTCTTTCACCTGTAGGAGACCACCGTAACTTGCGAACACAGAGGACATTTTTTATAATCCCAGTATTGAACGATACATTTAATGCGTGAAGAAATCCGAACCACACAGGAGTTAGTGTCGACACGAAAACACCGGAAGCTGCTGAAATCGAAGCAAGGATGCCGGTCACTTCGCATGTATGCTGACAACCCCGAATTCCACTCGAGGACTAATGTGATGTTCACGTACCAAAACATACGTGTCAGTTTCCCGCTTCTTTCGATGCACTGGAAGATCTGGAAAAGAAGAATGACAGATATGGCTCAAAGGGTACGGGAGTGTCCCTGCATCATGGCCTGGGTTTCCGGGGACAGGCGCTGGATATGCAGCTAAGGCAAATGGACAGCGCACACTGTCTGCCTATTTACACAGTTTACCTTTTTAAATGAAGAGAAAAATCACGCTTCACCGTAAGGTTACATTAAAGAAGAGCAGCTACAGCCAGCTCACTTCCCACGAGAGATTTGACTATAAAACCTGAAAATAACTGACGTGGAAACGAGATCGCACTTTTCCATGCAGGCCCACGGCTCCAGTGCAGCTGCAGATATGACCATTATTAAAAATTATGTGTCAAATAGCAGTTATTCAGGGGAAAAACTGGTCAGCAGTCCGTATAATATCAAACATCAGAAAAGACAAATGACTCGAAAGCACTTTACTTTTGGGAAAATGATTTAGGAAAGTTTACTCCAGGCAAACGGACTAGTAAATGAAGCTACTTTATAGCTACCGAGTTTTCAAAAGGTTTAAATATGTTGCTTTCACTTTTAATTGTATGGCATAGAAACTAGCTTTTAATCGGGATATAAAAATGAAAAAAGTTTGTTTCACTAGTTGAGCTGAGATGACGCTGTCGCGACAGGACGCACTAAAATCTGAAAACAGAAACGGCAGAGAAATGTGGGTTTGTGGGGAAGTGGTCACCCTCCCGGTGGCTAGCTGGCTAAACGGCTAATCATCTGCTCGGGCTCAAGCAGAGCATCACAGCTGCCCTACCTGGCTCCTTGATGTTGATAACGTCCACGGCCACCATGTCAGGCTTATCCGAAGGGCTGACTTTCCTTTCCGTTACCCCGGAAGGGACAACGTCGGGTTTGGGGCCGAGTTTTCTGGGGTAATAATCCCCAACATTGTGGTAAGCCAGACCTAGTGGAGACGTGGACGAACCTTCCACCGCCATTTTAGACGTCCTATAAAACAAACGCGAAAAAAACACGCGACGGCAAGCAGTTAGGGCCAAAATATTTGCGCGACAAATGCGAATCTGTAAATAATAGTTTGAAGACAGTTTGGTTTTTCGTGGAGATGAAGACTATTATTGTAGCGGTGACAAATAAACTGAATAATACAGTGTCACTTAATTTTACTGTGTTTTTTTTGAAAGAGTTAAATCCACCCATCTTTCAATTGCTGTTTGGGATGAATGAGTTGCTTCTCTTGGCATTGCCTAGACTTGTTTGACTTGTCATACAGAAAACTGCAAGTCATGTTAACACAGCTTTTCAAATGAATGTTTAACCGCTCAAGTAGAGCACCCAAGACTATATGAATTATCACGTGATATCGACTCGCAGAGAACGTAAATTGAAGTGGCGCGTGGGTTTTGTATTGTCTGGTTGCGTGCGAGAATGAATGAACTTAATCTTGGTGTACTTTGTTACGTAACGCTTTGAGAAATCTAGGTGTGACGGCACCTGTAATGTCCAGCAAATATGCGATCAGTTCACGATTAGTTTCAGCCTGGTGGTATTTCCTAGGCATGAAATATGAGCGCCACCAGATAATCATGAACTAATGAAATGTATGCTGGATCGGGGTTCTTGGTAACCTAAATATGAAATCAAAGATATTCAGGTTCTGGTACAGTATGCACATATTCAACAATAAATGGAATATATAACGCCAAATTGAATCAGTGGAATACAAGAATAAGTGTAAAATGGAGCTTACGGGAAGTTGCAACGTGTCCTGATCTCTAAAATAGAGTTATTTACTTATTTAGTTAGTGCATATGGACTAGATTAGACGCATAATTTCAGTAAAAAGTGGTATTTAATATACCTCCTTTTTCTGAATATGACAATCTTTAAGTGCAAGTCTGTATTACTGCACTATTGTTAAACTAAATGGTAAGCCAATCGAATTCCAAGAACAATCTGCCACGTGATAACAGCAGAGGTAGAATGATTTTTACCAGAAGCCAAAAGCTTATAAATTGTGCAGAAAATGCACAAACTCATGCCAGCCCATGAACATCCATCCATTTCCCGTAAGATTTTACGTATCAGCAATGACTCTCAGGAAAAAAGGGTAAAAGTTGTACCTTCGCTTGTCACTGGGGCTGTACCCTTGTAATTGTACCTTTTAAGGTACATAAATGGACTCTGAGGAACATCCCAAAAGCATTAATGTACCATCAATGGTGCACAAATATTCCTCAGAGTCTATTTATGTACTTTAAAATGTACAATTACCTACAGCTAAGGGTTCCATTGGCAGACCCTTGAGAATACAGCCCCGGTGACAAGGTATATATTTTTTTTATCCTTTTTCTGAGAGTACACTCATTCATGGTTGTGTCATACAGTTACATTACAAGAAAGCTGCAAGTCATACCAAAACAGCTTTTCAAATCCCTAACTTTAGAAGAGGTGCTTTGTGCCTAAATAGCTGCAACCCATGATTATGAATGTATGATTCTGTCAGTCCCTCACTTTTCTCATACTGAAAATATAATTAGTAAATAAATATAGTTTGACTGCAATTTTGAAACACCGGAATATTTTGGTACACTCAGGAAAATGGATATAGAGGCAGAATTGCATATCGTGTTGTTTGATGTTGTCAGCTCTCATGCATCTGGCGTCTTACGTCAGATCTCTGTTATTCCATTATAAACCCCAAATACTACATCAAAAGCGTTGTGGCTGTTCACAAGGTAATAAAACTCTTACATACATGTAAATGTGTGTGCAGACTTATCTCGAATTGAAAATCTCACCCCAGATTTTTACTCCTTGTTGTATAATTACAAATTCAGAAGGTGAATATTTGCTGGTAGTATAATAACGACGCTTCACCGTACTGAATGTTTGGTTGAGCTTAATAACGAATGAAAGCCCAGATATGCTTCAGCGTTGCAATAACAACCCCTTAGATGTCGTTGCGGTGGCTGAGCCCTGCTTTCGGCTTTGTAGTGAGAGGGATGGTCTGTAAACACGTCCATGTGGCATCGACTTAGAGTATTCAGCATGGCTCCTTTTTCTTTGAGGACTTCAGGGCAGAGCAGAATAGCACAGCATGTCAGATATCACAGGAATGATGTGAGGAATGCTGTCTGACGGGACTGGTTACGGAAAACATGGACGGGTAACACGGAGGACAAAGTTGTGCACATCGAGTTTTTGCTCGATGCACAGTTAGATATACGCACTTCTGTGTTTCCTGGGGAAAGAATATTGCTTTCGGGTTTGGGAAACATCAGCAACAGAAACTTCCAAGATCATGAGGAGACGTGAGAGTTAAAATAATATAAAGGTATAGGAATGAGCTCGTTCATTCTGACTGGCCAGCACCTCCTTGACCAGAAGTCCCAAAGTTCAGCCTATTCTTATTCATGGCACTTTTCCGAAGCAGCAGAAGGGGGGGGGGGGGGGGGGGGGGGGGGG
>JAODJX010000065.1:2872499-2885276 GCA_026776945.1 Isichthys henryi | reverse complement strand
CCCCCCCCCCCCCCCCCCCCCCCCCCCCCCCCCCCCCCCCCCCCCCCCCCCCCCCCCCCCCCATCTGACACATTCACTGAAATGGCCCCCAGGCATGATTATAGTGATGGCGCTGGTATGATTTATCACCGTAGGTGTCAACAGCGAGGCTGGTGTTGCTCTACATCTAATTTTGGAAGCTGAGGTAAAGCTAAGCGAAGATGGAGCTTGGGAAGGGGGTGATGGGGGGGGGGGGTGATTCCACTTTCACCATGCCTGGGGTACCAGTCTCAGGTGCAGGTAATGGGTGATGTTAAGCGTAGCTGATTTAGCAGATGCCTTCATCGGCATTTTTCTGAGGACCGTTTGTGAGACCGCATCGTGAATCGGCTGATGATGTCTGTGAGCACGTGCGAGGAGGCAGTGAGAGTGAGATGGCGCTGTACCCTGGAAGAGAGCGCGTCAGGAGCCGCTCAGGCACGTTTGTCCCATGGATTGATCAACAACCTGGTTTCCAAACTCCGTCTGCAGGGAGTCCCAGACTGTCCACATTTTTGCTCCCTCTCACTCCCAGCCAATTAAGAATATCCAATACCTGGTCTGTGTGTTTTTGCAGCTGAGAGAGAACAAAAATATGCACCGTCTGAGGGTCCCTGTGGACTGGGGTGGGAAACTTTTCTCTTGTGGGTTTTAAGTAAAGCAACTAGTTATAAGGTTTTAATTTCATTTCCAGGTTTAATTTAGTTGATATTTCCTGTGAACAATCATTACATCTCCAATGGCAGGAACGCTGCCCAACCTACTGAGCCACATGCTACCAATACAAGTGAAGGACAGTGCTGGACCGTATGCCTGATGCCACAACATTTCACTAAACATACATTACTGCCAGAGCCGTTTACTACATATGCTACGGTAAATAAGGAATATGGGGCTGTATGGAAATGTACACCAAATCAGTACCTGAGTCAATTTACCTGATTGGTTAGAAGAGGGAGGCAGGATCAATTATGGTTTATTTAGAAGGTCCATTGTTTTTTTGCAATAAAGAAAATGTCACCCTAAGCTAAGAGCTATACAAAAATAGCGTCGGTTATGGGGACTTCCTACATAAAGAGCAATTGCCCTTAAATATTGCTGAAAGCTGCAATTACGCTACAGAAAGTCACTATGCATGCTGGCCTCTAGCTGACAGGGAGGGGGTGCGGTATGGTCAGCAGGGAAATGCACGCTTGGACAGCTGAGGCCGACGACAACCTCAAGAACATCGTGTCCTTTCAGATTTTTCTGTCTCTAGCTAAAGAGGATGGGGGGCTTATGTGTCTGTGGGGGGGGGGGGGGAGTTCACTTGAATTTCCATTCTTATTGTTGTGTTTCTGTTCACCCCCACAGTGTTGGTTTGCATGCACATTGGTGAAGTTTCCATGGCAAGGGTCGAGGTGGTTTATGTAGGAGGAGGTTTGTGTCTGCGGCTGGGATCCCCAGAATCCCCAGGGGCAGAGCGGACGGAGAGGAGAGAAAGAGAGAGAGAGAGAGAGAGAGAGAGAGAGAGCGATGACTGAGATGGAGAACAAGCGTGCAGCATTTGCATGAGGAGGATACACTTCCTGTTAGGTGATGCCACGTCTGTGGTGTCAGGTGTTCCACCGAACACCCCGAGCCACCCCTGACAGCCCACCCCCGCTTCCGGAATCCACCGCCCCTGGATTGCGGCTTGGCTCTGTGATCGTCAGGACTCCCAGGGTCTGCTTTATTTGGTCCATTTCTGTGAGAAACAACCAGTGTCTCCTTCATCCTCTGATTCCACAAAGGGACAGTCTAACAAGAGTAAGCTGAGAGGATTATTCTATGTGTTTGTTCACGTACATCTATAGGTGGGGGCGGAGTCATCAGGACCCGTGGCGGTTCCCCATAAACCGGCATCTGCTCAGAAGATGGAGTCCATGTTGCCTAATGGCCGGATCTGCCGACAGGCCTGGCTGGACTTGCCATCAAATAAACCAGATAAATGCATATATTTGGTGCAGAACCTGTCTCCGTTAAGCAAAGGCGCAAAGTTTGACCAACGATTAGATCCCCAAACTGATGTAAAAGTGGGGGGGGTGGGGGGGGCGGCGATGGTGCCCCGTTAAGCTGCAGGGGGGGTCTCGCTGAATAGTGAAGGTGCTGAATGCCTTTAGAGGGATTTCCTTCCCCTCTAAGGCAGGAAGTGAGCTTCTCTGCTCATAGGGTTACCTACAGACCCTCTCTCAACCCAAGAGACTGGCTTCTGGTATCAGCACCCAGCAAGTCGTACATTTTACAGTTAAAACACTCCTTCGGGGTGTTGGGCCATTCTGGGCTGTCTGTATAGGCACCTGCAAAGTGTCAGATGGGAGATAAGCGCTGTGGTGTACCGGGGGGGGTGGGGGGTTGGGGGACTGCAGGTGTTTCAGAGTGTAAACTCAGCTCTGCTACCCGTGCACACACAGGCACGCGCGCCTCCAGTCTCAGAGAGGGCCCTGTCCCAACACAGTTGTGTTCAGTTCTTGGCGGCAGCCCAGCATAGTTGGCACTGTGCGAAACAGCAGCCCCCTCCCCTTCATACTGCACTTTCAGATCCATCCAAAGCCTCAAAAGAGGTGACAGCTTTTGTCTTTGAAGAAACACTTAATGCTGTCCAAATGTTATCAAGCCCCCATCAGTCATTATTTTATATCTCTTTCTGACACCTCCAGGGGCTCAGCTGCCTTACGCTTCCCCTGGGATGGTTCCCCCTGGACGTCACACTGCTGAGTTGTGTTAGTTATCAATAAGGCAGGAGCAGACTGCTATTGCTGTTGACATTATTACTCTATTTTGTACCCCTCCTGTCATTATCATTATCATTATTATCATTATTATTATTATTATTAACGTCTTATACAATTTCTTATATTTTATTTATTTAGCAGATGCTTTTATCGAAAGAGACATGCATTTTTGAGAAAGAGGGATCCTTGGAGCTTCCAGGGGCCTAAGGGCTTAACTCAGGGCCCCAAGGGCAACGCTGCCATTTAAACTTGTGACTTTGATCTGGGCCACAGGCCTCTAACCCTCTGAGCCACACAGCACCACCCCAATGATACTGAAGGAATTTTCCAAATGGCTGGAATGTTGCTATGATGACATACTGCTCATTAGCTCATCTTCATATGCGGGAAACAAGGGTTGTTTTTGGTTTGCTAGCGAACCAGAAAACAGATACGGAAGAAGAGGCCACAAACAGGCACAAAAAGCACAAGGCTGATTTATACGCCATGGCCACATATCCTGTGTCGTGGCCCACAGCGTAACCTGATGCACAGCACCCTAGAAATGTAACTCCATGTCATGGCGATGCAGACCACAACAAGTTTCATTGGTCTGCTTGGTAGCATCACACTTCCTCCTAAGCAAATGTTTTGTTTTTGTTTATTTCCAGCTAGTGTGATTTTAGTGTTGGACAAGTTGCGTTTAGACGGCTGCTAGCCTGCTGTTTGCCACGGTTGCAGCCGTTCACACTAGGGCAGCACGATATTGGAGAATTTCAGATATCGCATTTTTTAAAAAATATTGCGATATTCATAAAGCAAAAATGTAGTTAATATATAAATCGATAAATTATTAAATCAATTTCTCACAAACCCATCTATGAATAATTTAAATAGCAAGGATGAAAATGATCATGGATGTCTGTGAGATTTCATGAAGAGCTTATATGCAAAAGTAGTGGCGGTAAACTTTTATTTTTAAACGTATACTGATAATTTTGAAAAGGAACAATCATTAAAACTGCGAAGCTTTACTAAGTTTTGTTTCCTTTAGCAGAGTAATAATATTTTAGCAAAACTTAAGCCCACTGCACCCAGTCAGCTAGTGTTTTGGCGGCGTAGTTCCTGAATGACAGATACACCAGCACACAAGTACAAATGCTTTGCGTAGGTCACGGCATAAGCTCGACTCAAAAGTATAAATCAACCTTTAGGGTCATAGACGAGGTGTGACACCCAATCACATCAGTGTGAGAACTTCACGCCTGTTTCCGATTTAGCCAGTCGCTTTGCTTTGCAGAGTCACCCCAACCAGATTGGTGGAGAAGGAAAAATGAATTTGATACAACAAATAAACTGGAAATCATTCAGGGTAAAGCCTTCAGTAGAAGCAAGCGATGTGATGACATTGTAATATCATAATTTAATATTGTGCATGTAGTAAGCCTACATCAACTAGAAAAAGCAAGGTTTCAGCGTCATATCTGCATATAGGCTTAATAAACAGATCCAGTGGACCAGGACTGTCCCTCTGTGAATGTGGCTTGACTGTGTGGCTGGTGTGGACCCAACAGCTCTGAGGCATGAGGGCCGATATCAGGCCATGGTACTGAAGCATCAACTGCGACCGATTCAGAAACACAGGACCCAGAGCCATAACTGTTTATCTTGTGACTTTTGAGTTATTTTGAAATTATGTTAGAAATCATTATGAAAATTCCCACAAAGCTTTCATGTGTTTTGGTGCGTGAGGGCTGAGGAAATGTGTTCATGAAGTTCATCATGACAATTATCAGTCCTTCCAGTCCATACGCGACGTCCTTGAACTGAAGGGATGCGTAATACAGACTCTGCTGATATGGCAGGTGAGGAATTGCGCAGCTACCTCAGCTGTCATTTGTGTGGTTTCCATCCATCCTTTTGGTTATCTTCCATAACTGCTTATCTAGAACTCGATCACAATGAGCCTGGAACCTCTTCCTGGAAGCACAGGAGATGTTAAAGAGCTTGATTGACTGTAATCAGCCTCATAAGCGTATGTTCTTTTTTGACGTCCGGTTAGCTTTTGCCTAATATATTTAATAAATCTATGTCTTATCTATGACTTGGTATCAGTAAGGTGAGTTAGTGTAGCCACCTGGGGCTCCGCCTCCGAAGCAGGTCATGGATCCTGATTGGATAAGACAAGTCACCTGAGAGACATAGAACCCAGACAGGGAGCCCAAAGGAGAGACTGCCGGTCTCCGGACATGCTGGCATCCTCATCGGTGGGCAGTCATGCGAAGGGCACTGACAGTAACAGGAGGGGGTGAGTGTCTTGCGCTGAGATATTTATAACCTCTAGGTAGAAGTATTTGGTACAGTTCCAGTTCCTTCAGAGAATAATATGGAGGCCATGGTAGCACATGGATGGCTTAAGGCCTTGGTGTGACCTTGGGGGTGGAGGCCAGGTATGACGTATGTTACAGGCTCCCCGGAAGCCGAAAAAAATGCCTCTGACATATGGTCAGTTTAAACTGGCATTTGATATCAAGTTTCTTATTAAGATGTGGGCAGTTTGTACAAGTTGGTCCATCCACAATGAGGGGACCTGGCTCTCTAGTGTCGGGGCATCACGATCCCACACAAGATGACATCCAGCCTGACCTCTTTGTCTTGGAGATCATTGCAGCAATTGATGGTTTACTAATAACAGTAGAGCATCACACCCCCCTTCACAAAATGAAAAAGGTTCGCGGTAGTTTCCTTAGGCTGACACATGGCACATCAACCACAGCAAAACCTGTGAGCTTGATTTTCAGATTCTGAGAAAAATTATACTGAGAGGCAGATTAAAGGAAAAGCTTCATGCATCTAACCCACCTGCTTCTCAGAAGATCTAAGGTCTCGTTTAAAACCTTCCGGTTTTCAGTACGACCACTAAAAAGGAAGAAAATCACTCACAACGTGAGGCAGCGCCAGTGATCTGACATGCTGCAAATATTATGGTCTCAGGCTTAGATTAAATATTGGGCTACAGAGGGGTGATGGGCTGGAGCATAAACTGTGTGACAAAATATCCAAAGATAAGATAAAATATGTTTCCCAGGTTCTCTTTACCCACTGATTCTGAACATAGATTTGTTGGGGGGGGGGGCATAGATGTAGGTTACAAAATGTTAATTTGGATTGTTGAATAATATTTCGGATCAAAGTTTCTAAAAAGTGCAAAAGTGGAAAGATCTTCTTTTTTTTCATTTGTGGGCAAAGATTCATTTTGGTGAAATCAGTGTCCAGATACCTAATTATAATTGATTATATTGTAATGCTAAGTGCGTAAGTTTTGTTGTCTGCAGTAGATCAATTCAAGCAGCATAAAATAATGACTCGCTCAGTGAATTAAATAAGAGTTCAGATAGATCCAAAGATCAGGAGTTACAGCTGGCGCGGGCGGGGTCAGGCGTTCGTAAGAACAGCCAGTGCAGTAGCTGCGTTGACAGATGACGTTATCCGTATTACATACTGTGTCGTTCACTGTGTATGTACCACCTTCAGGGTCAGCCTTGTAGAATCGCAGCCCATCTAAATCAGGTGAACATGACTTTCTGGTGTTCTTGGAACACAGGGAAGCAGAAAATACCAGTGCAGTGATATGAAAGGGTCACCTGAAAGGCAACGTGCCCGCTTTGTTGAAAAAAAAAAACGATCCGCAGAGTCAACGCTGTGGTCTATCTGTGGCCACCAGATGGCGCCATTATCTCTCTTAACACAGGCGTGCAGGAAGGATACCAGCACAAACAAATCTATGGTTTCCAGTTCACTAACCTGCATTGACAAACCTAGCAGGTGTTTTTGTCCGAGAAAAACAAATCTAGATTTGAATAAATGGGGCAATAAGTGCTCAGTGATTTTTTAAGTTGTCAGAGTTTGACATTTGTTAATGCCAGCAGCTGCAGTGGCAAAGGCGTCCTCTACAACCAGGAGTTGGACTGAAATTTCCTCCCCATTTCTCGGGTAGAATTAGACTGAAGCATCTGCACAGCATTTCAATATTACATGTTTGGCAGGGGGTCTATCGAGGGTTCTGACAAGCCCAGTCAGTTTAATTAGACGCCCACAAGGCCCAGTGCTGCCCTCGGGCACATGGGCTCGAACCCTGTGCACTCAGCATGTATGACCATGACTCAGGGACTGGACTCCAAATGAAATGGTTTCCTAAATATACTTGACCTAACTTCCTCTGGTCATGCTTGAATAGTAAATACACCAAAAAAAAGAACATGATTGTAAAATTATTCTTAAAAATACAGCAGGAATGGTGGGGGGGGCTAGGTGTTGTGCCAAATCATGTAAGTGATTAACTGAAATTCTTTGAAGTTGCAAATGCAGCCTGACCCCAAAAATAGCATGCGTGTCATTTCATACAGCTTCTGCTTTCAGATTGAGTGAGTCGGCTTTGTAATGTCAAGCAGCGGACCACAGAGAGCACCGTCTTTGACGTTAGTACCTGATACACGGCAGGAAAACAGCACGCTGCCACAATTTCTGGGAACTGCCGCTCACTTCCTAGCAGCTGCGATGCCCGGCATGAATGTTTCTGTTTACAATATCGTCTCGCTGTCACCCAAGTGCATCATCCATACTGCTCAGCAAAAATGCTGATTAATATTATCACGAGGAGGTTGCTTTTTAAAGCTGGATCGTTCTTTCTACAGATACTACTGTTTGTTTACAATTTTACATTGGGTCGGTCAGTACAAAATGCTCTTTTTTATGTAGGCAAGTCTGGGTGCAAATTCACATTTGCATACTCTGCACTTCGCCTGTATTCTCTTGTGCTAATGCATGAAATTATGTGTATTTTGCTAAGAGAGCATGTTTGTGGAATTTGCTAATTACTGCAGTGCATAATGGGTATGATATCTGGAGACTACTTAAATTACATCATCTGCAATTGCTGCAGCTGCCGCAGGCAGGCCCTAGGTGTGAATCTGGAAGGGGGGAGGGGGCATGGTCCATTTTTGTCCCAGGGCCCAGTGTACACTTCCCCCACTGTCTGTGTGTGTGCGTGGATTATGCCTATATTACACTGTGGAGACCAAATGTGCACCACAATGTCATAAAAACTTGACATTTTGACCATTTTTCAGGTCCCCACAAAGATCTGTAGATGCAATCAAAAAAGTTAAAATGCCAGAAGTCTCGTATTATGTTTGGTTACTTATGGGTAAGATTAGTACTGGGTAGGGGTTAAATTAATCATGTTGTGATTAGAGTTTTCCCCCCAAGAAAAGAATAGAGGGTCCCCACAAGGATATAATTACAAACGTGTGTGTGTGTGTGCAAATGATGTCAGAGTGAGCTCTCCCCCAGGCCTAGGATTCAGCTGTTACTCTTTTTACTTCCTCTTCCTGTTAAAATGTCCCTGTCACACCCCAGTGAGCCACAGGTCGGCCTTTTGGGATTGTAGCTTCAGCACTTGCTTGCTGAGTAACAATGAAAGCGGCCAGAGGGCTGGGAGGGAGAGTGGTGGCACAGCGAGGATTACTGGGTGTGTGGCGCAAACCATCCGGTGAGTCTGCTCCTGCCTGCCGAGCCTTTTTCCAGGGCTGTAGGCCGCACTGCGCTGGCGGCGGAGGCGGGATGCGCATTGCCTCCTTACCACCTCTTCGGGGCTGTGTGGGAAGCTAAAACCACAAGCAGGCGCCCTGGCACCCCGGCTCTTAATGTCAACCCCTCCCAGAGGCTTCCCGCCACGCCAACGGGGCGGCCATGCACGTGTGAGAGGGAGTGCAGCCCCCATACTGCTTCTCTTCTCGTTCTCTTCTTTACGCCTCTTCTGTTCTTTTTCTCATTTCACATGTCACATGTTGTCAGCTTTCCGCTGCATTTTTTGACTTTTCTGACTAAATGCCATCCATCCAAGCTTCCAGCCATTTTCTTTGGTGCATTGTGGGAAGATGCCGTAATGGATAATTACCAGGCTGAATGCTCAAGGTTCGAAACACTGCTGGTGGGTCTGGGGATGGGATTTTTTTTTTGGTGGGGGGGGGGGTGGTTTCGGGAAGGTTCGACGAAGGCGAAACACATACACAGGCACGGAAGTTAGTCTCTGAGGTCTCTGTGACCTTTTAAGGGGACAAATCCACTGAAGCAGAGAGAGACAAGGTGTGTGCTTGAGTGTGCCTGCAGGGGGCAGGCTCATTAAAATTCGCAGAAACCGAAACTACCTTAGGGAATGGTGCTGTTTAGAGGCGGACTTGGGCAGCCGTAGCCCTCAGACTGCCCCAACCCTCTATCTCCTGGCACCTTCACCTCCTGCTCAGTCGCTCTTTAAGACACTAATCCATCTAAATTGAGCATCACGTCACGGCCGATTAAGCCCCAGCACCGCAGATCAGGCCCCGCCACCCCAGAGAAAGTCCCTTTCAAACCCCAACTTTAATTCCCAGGTGCTCCTGAGTTACTAAATCAACAATGATATTCATAGGGATGCCGAACGGCATGACATTTGATTTTTCATTGCGTTAAATTCATTTTGACAAAAGAAGAGGAAGTAAAAATACTCTGCCTTTTATCAGGTAAATGCCAATTGACGTGATAGATTGGGGCTTTAACACATTAGAGATAAAGAACTCCCCCCCCCCTCCGGTGTTTGAAGCCTGAGGGGCTCATGACACAAATTGAGGGGAGCATGGCCTCCGTCGAGTCCAAGGGGTCCTACTAACATCACATTTTAGTAGCAGTAAGTTTTTTTGTGTATGCTGGATAAAAGGTCACAGGGGAGCTCAATAAAAACAAAGAGATCTTTAGACTCAAGGTTCGTGTAGATTGTTTAGGTTTGGCCTGTCTGGGGACCATGGTGGGGCTGTGAACCTCTCCTGTATTCAAATTCGGCAACAGAAATAGACTGTGAATTTGCTAAAATTCCCACATTTGCGTTGGTGGGGGGGGTAGGTGCTTTGGCTTCAGGTTTGCCTTTGAATACTTAAGCCCAGATGTGACTAAGATGAAACAAAGTGAAACTAAATAAATGCTGAGGAGCATAACAGCAAGAATCAAAATGAACTAACAGCCTTATTGTGTACATTAGAAAGTTAATGGCATTTTAATGGTTAAATCAAACACTGCCCTTTTAGTCAAAGGCAGCCATTGATTGCTGTTCTAGTCCTGTGCGACCGGTCAGCTGAGGAAACAGGCCTGAATGTGGCGGTGTGGGCGCAGTCTTTTCCCCGTGCGCACCGTCGGTGTCGCCCCATCGCTTACGGCCTGTGGCACCCGATGGCTGATTTATAGAGAGGGCGTCTTAATCTGGAAGCTGGGTTTTATATCTGATTGGGGTCATATGGGGGCCTGGCCAGCTACTCTCTGAAACCACATCACAGAGGAACCCGCTGACTTTCGGTTGAAATCGGAGGACTGTGGCGATTTCCCGGCCGGCATGTCACCTGTCGCGAGGAGGTAATTAACAGCCAGCTGTAAATGTGAAAGGCAGGGGCACCACACAGCCTGTGACACGCGCCAGCCTCTCTTGTCATCTCGGTTTGGAAGCCAATTTGTTACGGGACTTTTAAACTGCCCGGAAAGGGGAATGAAAGAGTCAGGGAGTGCGGCAGCGTTTCACTGGCATTGGCTCCGCTAGCTTCACTTGCTGAACTGGTTTCTTGTTAATCTCCTGCTTGTGCGAAATCTGTTATTACATGTTTACCGCTGGATCATCAGAGGCCGAGCACGTGAGTCACTGGTGTGGGACATAGTGGTCATTGCTTTAAAGTGTCTTCAAACCTGAAACGTATACAAGTTCACCTGATTTTTTTGGTTAATTTGTCTTTTTTGTGGCAGGGTTGCTATTTGACTAGATCCCTGGGCGCCCGGAGCGAGTAATTTCTGAAACGATAAGGGTTTTGTTTTGCTTGGGGTTGCTATGTGTTGTGTTACCCAGCCTGACATTTCAGCTGGTTCCAAAAAGGTGTAACGTTGGGTGTGGAGCACAGGAAAAGAGTGCGTGGGGTTCCGTGTCGCGACTGACCTCATTTCACCATCCGTCACATGGCAGTCATCGGGTCACATGACTCATGACAGACAATGGAAGTCCAACACAAGAGGACTAAGCGATTTTACGGGAGCCTATTATATAACCCACAGAAGAAGAAATATGTTCAAGAAAAAAGGGCTTATTTTTAGAAACTGGAAAAACCTGGAAACATCTCAAAGCCTGCTGAGGTCCTTCACAAGCAACTGTTAAAGATAAGCTAGTCAATGTTTAAAACATCCGTTTTGGTTAATCTTCACTAGATAGCAATCAGTCTGCAGCTGATATTAACATCTGAGTCCCTTTCTCTCTGAATTCTTACCCTTTAAGTCAACGAAGAGCTTCTTTGTTTACTGATCAGCTTGCTCTTTGAATTGGTAACGTTTCACCGTTTGCAAACCGGTAATGTTTCACAGGGCGTTCTTTCTGTCCACTTGAGATCAAACGGCACAAAACAAAACAAGACGTTCGGATGGAGCCTAAGGAATTCCACTACACTTGGGGATGATGTGAGGAGAGTGGAGGGATGTTGGTGTCTCAGGGCTGGGTGTAGTGAGCCAATAAGTCTGGAGATAAAAGATCAGTTTGGGTTTTATCTCTCAGTTGCCAGAACCTGATTCGAGAGTCAAGGGCTCATTATCATGTGCACAGTAAACAATCGATTACCCTATGCAATGAAACTGTTACTCTGCGTGTTCTTCCAGGCACCAGTAAACACAAACAAAATGCAAATACAAATTAAGGTGCTTCAGTAAGAAAAAACAGGAATACATGTATATGTATATGTAAACAGTGTGATGTTTACATGGCAAAGATATGGTGCAAATATTGTGAATATTGCAAAGAAGCAGATTATTAGGAGTGGTCGATAAATGGTCCCGTTGCCACTTTTCATATCCCGTAAAAACACACCAGTTGGTTCTTCTTTACTGTCTTTCCCTGAGACTTAACAGAACAGAACCCACTGGGCAAAAGAAGGCCAGAGCTTATCATCACACTCTCGCCGCAGATTTGTGAAACCCGTGTCGCTCTTCCCAGCGGACCCACATGTCCGCTGTCTCCTTTTTCGTTTTCTTTTGGGTCAGCGTTCCTAAAAATGGCTCTTTGGCTTTGCTGGTGTAAGATAAGGATGCCTTCTGGCTCAGAGGAGGGCGTCTGCTGTTAGCAGGACAAAATTAGCTTCAGACCTGAATGAAACTTGTGCTTCACCACAACTGATATGGATGGTCTTGATTCAGGGAAAAATAAACCACTGATATAATTTGGCAGTGAATAAATATGAAGATAAATTTCAGTCTCTGTATGAGTTTCTCTCGTTTTTTGCGTCCTACTGTTATGCCCCCCCTCCCAGTTTCCAGTTCACCGCTGGGAAGGGAATCACCGAAGAATCTGAAACAACGCTCTGATCCATTTAGCAAGTTCAGTGGCTTGTGTAGGCTATGTTAGACAAACTTTCCAGCTATCTGGCCCACCGCCAGAAGCATGCTGCTTAGCGATGTCCAACTCGGGCACAAAACATTTTTGACATATAGTTCTTATTCATCATGTCGGCCATTACTATATAATGTTGGAAAATCAGAATTTCAAATTCAAAATGACCATTGTTTCATTCTTTAATAAGCATATTCCGAAAATATTGACAATTTGATTGTAAACCTACATTTGAGTCTCCTTGCATTTTGAAGCTAACCTCTCTGCAGCCAGTGCAAGAAGCCGGTTATACAAATGCCACCTTAGTCTAAGATACCGCTTCTCTAGGGGTGTTCATTTTAACTCGGTCATTGGTCAAAGGTTCATACTCTCCATAGAAAACTGTTTTTACGGAATAGTTGTCTATCCCCAGGAGCTGATCTGGGAAGATTCTGTCCACACTGACAGGTGCTCACTACACCAGGAGTGCCAACCTGTTGATGTTTCCAGGTTGATTGCGAGATCCATGCATCCATCCATTTTCCAAACCGCTTATCCTACTGGGTCGCGGGGGGTCTGGAGCCTATCCCGGAAGCAATGGGCACG
>JAODJX010000065.1:2847557-2862284 GCA_026776945.1 Isichthys henryi | reverse complement strand
CCATCCTGGGTTGTTCCCTGCCTCGTGCCCATTGCTTCCGGGATAGGCTCCGGACCCCCCGCGACCCAATAGGATAAAAAATAGGTTTGGAAAATGGATGGGTGAATATTCCTGTATCATGCACACATACCAGCCAGCCTTGAACCCACGAGATCTTTGAGGTACAAAGAAAAAAGTTTTACCTGCTTCTCTACCATGCCATTTATTAGCAGCTATATCATTATTCTTAGTTGCAGTAGTGGGATAACGTTCTGGGACAACTGGACACTACGAATGTTTCCATACCTAAATTATAACGTTTGGTACACGTTCCTAGAATGGAAAATTGTTAGCAGGGATAGCTGAGTTCTCAGGACTCTGATCTCATAGGGTTCTCTTCCTTGAAAGAGTTTTTACTAAATTAGCTGTCAAACCAACTACTGAGCAGCATCAATTATCTGCTGTGCCCTTGGTTCTGAGCTCTGTCCCTATGAGATATTTTGGGTGATCAGGAAGACACAGTCAGGACATTCTACAATAGTTTTTCCCATCCCGCTCCTCAGAGACCCACAGGCGGTCTACATTTTTGTTACCTCCCAGCTTCCAGAGCAAAAAACATAGACTGTCTGGGGGTCCCTGAGGACCGGATTGGGAAACACTGCTCTGGAGGAAAGCCGTCTATATGATTCTGGGAGATGGAATTGATCTGATGACACCTATTAATAATTTTTTCTTACTTTTGCTCCCACAGACAGACTCCTGTGGAATTACTGGCATTGCTAGCTAAGCCCTGTGCAGTGCATTATGGGAAACCCCCCACTGGTCCCAGACACCAGCCTTTTCTCCAGGCACACCTGGTAATCACGTTTCACAGGGTTTATCCATCATACTGTGGTGGGTAATGCATGCCAGCCCATCTCTCTGGTGGTGAACATTATGCTGTTAGAAGCAGAGGTGTGCCAGCCTTCTCTTTTGTGAATAAACTTCAAAGTTCCGCATCTAAAATACACTCCAAAAGCAGCATTTGTTGAATTGCTTAAAGAAATTGACTTCCAGGATTACAGTGTCAAAGGGAAAAACTATTTTTTTTAGACAGTTCTGTTCCAAGGCAAGTTCAGAAAACGTAAACCCACCATACAAATTAAAGCGTGTTAAAGTATTGCTATGAAATGTCAACCAGTTAGCTGACAATCAACGCTTCACATACACACAAAGACTGATTCAGAAAAAAGCATACAGGAAAACACCCTCAAATCTTCCCATTCCATGGTACCGGCAAACCCATTAAGAAGTGAGTTATGGAGGGATTATCGAGACTCTTGTTGATGTATACCATCAAAGTTCAATTAGCTAAATGAACTATCAACTAGAGTAGTGTTTCCCAATACGGTCCTCAGGGACCCTCAGACAGTCAACCTTCTTACCTGAAGTTGGGAGGGAGCAAAAATGTGTTTTTGTGGGTCTGTGGGTCCCCCAGGACCTGATTGCCAAACAATGAACTAGGAATATACAAGATAAAAGGTGCACGCAGAATGGAAGGCTAGCAGCCCTTCTGTAAAACACCCCCATCCACACCTTGGTGCTATACCACGTTAGATGAAAAGCTAGCTCTGTAAGCAGTGGCTCCACCCTTAGATATGAGTATGGGGAGGGGGCGCCAGCAGGCAGTCAGTGATGTCACGCCAGCGGCACAACCGCGCAGGCTTAACCTATTTTCGGAAATGCCGCCTATTCTATTTATAGCTGAGCCGTCCCGTGGCCCTTGCAAACTGGTGCCCCCTCCCCCCCAAGCCTGATGGATCCACATGCTTTGGACAGTTTGCGCGTCACATCTCATTTGATGCTCATTCCAGTCTGAGACAGACAATAAAGATGCTAATTACAGACATGCTCTGATTAATTAAAAGTGTGAAGTTACTATTTTCATTACTGTTATTATTGTTGTTATTAAAGAATAACAGTAGATGTACAATTTATATGGCATAATAAAAATATTACCACAACAAGTATTACTATTGTATTGCAACTGCTGTTGCTAGAATAATATGGACAGTCTACATGTCTACAGTCTTCATAGTCTTATGCCATACGAGTGCGAAACCTGCCCTTGGCTTCACCATCTCCATCTTAACAGTCCCCTTTACCCTTCACTTCTTCATCTCCATCCTAACACCCCACTGCCCTTCACTTCTGCATCTCCATCCTAACACCCCCCTGTCCTTCGCTTCTTCATCTCCATCCTAACACCTCTCCACCCTTCACTTCTCCATCTCTATCCTAACACCCCCTGCCTTTCGCTTGTCTATCTCTATCCTAACACCCCCAGCCCTGCAGATGTGCGTATCCAACCTAACGGCCGGGGGCGGGGGCGTGGGGGGGGGGGGGCTGGCCCGGGGGGGGGGGGGGGGGGGGCGAGAGACTTTTATGTGCCGCTTGGACAACATTGCCACTGGGCCCGAGGATAAGAAAGAGGAACCGAAAGAACATGGTGGGGGGGGGGGTCAAACGGAGAACATTCTGGAACATCAGGAGGACAGTTTGACGACCAGGATCTCTCTGTGGGGCAATGTGCAGCAAACGGATTGTGGCGCTGATATGTGAGCGCTGTTCCGCTCGGAACGCAAAACCAGTGGGACTGCACGCCATAGCAACCGCCCGCAGGCCTGAACCGGTCTCGGCGACCCAACACGCCCATCCCAAATCCCTGCACACTATGTGCAAAACACCTTCCGGAAAATTCAGCTGAGAACACATAGTGTAAGAATTCCTCCGTGCACAATGGCAAACTGGACCATGTGAATTGAGGACAGGAAGAAGGAACAGGGATGTTATTTTGGGGCTGAGATTGGCTCAGAATCAGTAGGGGATCAAGATGGAAGTGAGTAAGACGTTGCATGGCCCGGAATGGAGGAAGAGAGAAGGAATCAGAACCTGGGCTGCAGAGAAGAATAAAAATGGCTGAGGTGACACTTCGGGGTGTGAGTATACTGAAGCAGATCCTGAATGTTTACGATGACCCATAATGGCCTATAATGAGAGACTGGACACGTGAACCCAGCTTCACACCCCCAGAGGATGTCCAGCCCCACCAAATCCTCCCCCGGCTGTCTCACACACACAGGACTCAAACAATGAATTTTAAGGCTACCGTGACCTTAACTTAATTTAAAGAACATTTTGCTTCAAAAATGGTGGACAAAGTCACGTAGTGTACCTGTCCCTCTGAGAAAGTGTCATCACGTTTGGGAACTTGGCATCAGGTGTAGGTGGAGAGACTCTTTATAGGGTCTCGGTCATGGAGTTCAGCACCATGGCAGAGCTGGACAGTTCCTCTGGTCGCACACACGCGCAGACACACAGACACACAGACACACACCCCACGCAGCTGCTGAGGTGAGCGGACAGTCATGCAGCAACATAGCCGGAACGAACACAAGCTTAGGTGACAGTGACATACCATTATGATATCGGTCCTGGTGATCTCTCCTAACCCGGATACACACTGGGTGAGCTCGACTGCGTTAACCCGAGTTATCACCACATGGCTAAACTGACCAAGAAAGTGGAACTCCCCAAAGATAATTGGGGGGGGGGTGTATCATCTCACCATGTCTCTGGGATGCCACTGATGTCATCTCTCACAAAGGATGGGCTGGCGTCCCCCACGTCTGCATTCAGCCACGGCACCTGGGAGGGCCAGTGACTCATCACGCCTTGGCTTTCGAAAGCCGGCCACACTTCAGGAAAGACAACAGATAAATCACATTACACTGGGCCACAATGGCATATACAGCTTGCAAATAACAAGCCCTTATTGTATGTATCTGCCAGGAGGTGCGTAATCAGTGAGGTGAAGTTTAAGAATTTGTGAAACCCTCTCAAAGAGCGTTTCTATCTGAAACCACTAGATGGCACTGCTGTGTGTTTTCAGAAAAAAATAACTGGTAGTGGAATTCATTACTATTCAGAATTTCATCAGAACCTCCTTAATGAAAATTAAATGCAAAGAAGGGAGATTCTCTGTACTTAACTATGAACAACAACCTACCCTTGCATCCCGTGATTGGCAGCGCCCTCACATCAATTTGCATACATTAAACGTGATTTACAATTGGATGCATGATTGTTGTGTGCTTTACATTTTGAGGTGTTATGCGATTTGTTGTCAGATCATAACATCGTCAGCTGTCGATTTGTTAAGTGAGAATCTTAAACGATCGATATTAAATTCATAACACTCCCTTTTAACCGATGGCATAACCAACAACAGATGATTACAAACTGACTCAAAATGCCATTTATGGAAACTGTTGCATGTCTCTTGATTGTTATGACCCCCCGATGACCCCAAAGAGGCCCCGGTCCCCTCATTCTTTCAGGTTGTTCTAATCTCCTAATCATCTTCTGCGTAGGGCTGTCGTCTCTGGCTCTGGCTAGGAAACATGATGTCACTGTGCGTCCAGCCGATACATGAAAATAAACATCACTGAAACAGCCACAAAGTGACATGCCATTCCTCTGCTGCAGTGCAGATGGGAGTGCAAGGTCAAATAACTGACCATCTACTGGCAAAATTAGCTAGTTGTTTTTTGAACAGTTTTGTGTTTTCATGACCTCCAGTGATCTACAGAGAGAAACAGCAGCTACATTTTCTGGGAGGATCCCTCAAACCCGCTGACCAAAAAAGAACTGCGAACACTGCCTTCACATCAGACCCTGGAGAGTGAGGACGGTCGGTTTGTCGTACATCCCGGAGGCTGCCTGACACCAGTCTGACCCACTTACTTGCCGGAGTCTCCAAGAATGGTGCCGGGCCCTTTATCCGGCCGAGCTCACCGGGGAACTTGCAGAAGGAGAATTTGAATGTGTAACGAGAGATGCGGCAGTAGATGGCGAGCCCGGTGTGGCAGCATGGCGTAGCACTGACGTCCTACTTCTCCTTCCGTCTAGTCACGGAGGAGGTGGGGTTTTTGTAAAAGGAAAGTCACCTGGCAGATCATGGCAGCCATGATGCCAGTCTTCATATTCCAGCAGGGCATTTCGAGGCCCTTATGGGAGGTGCTGTTGTGCCATCAATCCATGAGGCGACTCTGCGCCGCATATCTCAGGGCTGAGTCATATGGGGCTTATGTCACTGTAACCCCCCCCCCCCCGCCAGTGGTCTCAGACAGAAGGAAGTGTGTCTGGATGCTGTACACTTTCATCACCTTCCAGGCCCTCCCCTCCCCCCCAGCTGACTCAGCCATGGCGGTGTAGTCAGAGCTCCTCTCCATTTCCACCCCCCTCCCAAAATCAAGTTCTGTGATAAACAGTCCATTGAGGGGGGGGGGGGGGCACTCTCAACTGCTATGAGGTCACACTAATGCGACGAGGATGAAAATGGCAAGAAGAACAATTAAACGCCAACAGAAAAGCAAATGGACAGAGAGGGGGGATGAACAGCGTCACACGCGTTTGCAGACAGTCACGCTGCACGCCTACTAACTGCCAACTGGGGCGTGCTCTACCTCCCTGTGTTTGTGTGACGTTTCCAGGCCAGAGCGAATCACCTTCCAGCCTAGCGATGCCACATGGTAGAGATTTGAAGAAGGTATTAGCTAAGTTAGCTGCCTAACAGCATGTAACCATGTTTACCAGAGAGGGATGCTTCCGCTTCACAGGTGGATGTCTGTGGAGGAGCTTCGGGAGACATAAAAAGGGAAGAACTTCCAGTGGCACGTTGAGAGCTTGACGTCGACTGCGAGAGGAGGGCACTGTCTGCATCATCGTCAGAGGGCCCAGGGATCAGCTGATAGGGTTACAAAGGAAAAGCCAAAAAACCACTGCAGAAATCTGCAAAAAAGAAAAAATATTTTATTTTTCTTATTGTTTTTGTGGTAAAGCCCTTAACCCATCTGGAGTTTCCTGCCTTTAACCCCCACCCCACCCATTGCCTATTTTCTTTTTTTGTTGGCCTGAAACGTAGGAGGAAGTTGTGGTCTCCATTAACGTCACAAGACTTAACTCTTAAGCCTTGAGGTCTTGACACTTTGTAGTGTCACTCATCAGATACTGGCGTAAGGATCACACCGCACAGGTACCGTCCACAAGCAGCACTGGAGCTGGACAAGGTCCTGGCGGGGACACCTCCCTATGCCCCCCCCTTTTCCACTCAGCTCCAGAACACAGATCCATGTGGAGCTTGTCTTAATTTTTAGTAGCACTCAGCTGAACACCTACAGGGGAGTTACGTGAATGGAAAGACGGGATCCGAGTGGCGAATCCCATTTGGCCACCTAGATAATGCTGTAAACATTTCTAACACTCTTCAGGCCAAAGACTCGGTAGAATCAGGGCAAAGAATCATAGATGTGATACTTCACCGGTAATCATGAGGTGAGACATTCAATGTCCAGCCTACTGACCAATCAGTACCCAAGACACTCAGATGTAAATATCCTGACATGTAAACGGTCAAGTCTTCTAGACTATGCAAAGCTTTCCGGGTGAAGGTGCAAGTTAAATGAAAGTGTTAATAAATCTTCGCCAACCTTTCACGTCCCTCCAACACAAAGAGTCTTAATGCATTTGGGTATTTTCCCCGGCGTGACCACAAACGTGTCAGGAACGACATGGTTTTATATTTTCTTCTCTTTTTTTTTGTCGCAAGCTTACTGTTGTCATGCTGCAAATGTTGATTTTCAAAACATCAGCACGTCCCAGATTGATGATGAGATATTAGTATGCAAGTGTAGGCCTATTTGCAAATATATAGCAAAAAAAAAAAAAACATGCAATATGTATTTTTGCAAAAGACATCCGCCCACTAACTTTCCATATCCAATAATGTGATATTTGCACATTTCATAATTACAGTGAAACAGTTAAATCACATTAAGGACTTTTATTTGCATGCAAATCTGGAAAGCAAAACTACTTAAGCAAGAGTCCAGATGGTTGCAGCCGAAATATGACTGCTAAAGGTCTCGCATGAGTCAGTCTACAATTGGACGTGTGTAGGGTTTGAGGGGTCCACACACGTAGATACTAAGCAAGCAAATACATCAATGAAACTGATGCAGAAGCCAAATCCACAGTATGTGCTACAGTTACATGCTGCTTTAGTGGCGGGAAGGAGCAAATGAAGACAAATACGCCTTAACAAAAAAGTTCAAGATCTGCCTAAGTAAATTATACTGCGTGATACACAACACTTCGCTTTGTGCCAGGTCTTCGCACCCTGCTCCGCGCGGAACTCCTCGGCCTGCTGCCTATTCATTTGCGTTACTTGCCTTTTGAGCCTAAACGGTCAAACTTTCATTAAAAAATACAAGAAATAATAAGTGAAAATGTCCATAACGCGATTTCCGACCATCTAGTTTGATTTGTAAACCTTTCAGACTAAAAGCTCGTGTAAGTGGAAGTTGTGAATCCCTATTCGTACGACAATTACGGAAATTGAGTACTCGGTAAGAAAGGTAATCACAGCTTGTTGAAATTGTTCACTACAAATAAAGATCTAATCTTAAGCTTTGAGAAGTTGAGTTTTTCATGTAAATTGCGTCGCATTAACAAATTATTTCTTTAAGTTTTAATTGTTGTTCCCAATATATTTTATACCGCTTGAAACAAAGAATTCATTGTTTTTTGCGATTACCTAATTTTCTCATAGTTTCGATTTACGTTTAAATGTATACATAACTGAATATCATTCCCACTCATAATGAACGCTGGTCTTTGATAGGCTTGAGTAATCTTAAATGTTACTATTTTACTCGGTTAAACAGCGTTTCATTATTAATTATGGTTTTCAATGTCTCGGCTGAGACAGTCAAATTCCCACCTCAGAATTTATTTTTAAGTCATGCTAATAGACTATACGTACAGCCTACGGTATAATGTGCAGAGAATCGTTAACACCATGTTCTTGAAATGTCAATTTTTTTAAAATGTGATGTTTATCAACCGAGTGGTTGTAAAGCAAAGGTCTCGTAACACTTTGATGTTTTTGAACCCCCAGCTTCTCCGAGTAGCGTTTTCATGTGGATTTCGTATTGAAAGTGTGTTAAAGTGAATAATTTGTTTTAGAGGAGATGTTTCCTCCACACTTCGGGAACACGAGCTTTTGAGACGAAGGTATAAAGCGAAATGGACAGATCAATTGTTATTGCACTCCTTCAAATCTATATCTTGACCTTAATATTTCGGTTTCACGAAAAACGTTTTACCACAATAGTACACAGTTGAGCCGAAAACCACAAAATACATTTCAAGTACCTAAATGCAAACTATGTGTCATATAACTATTTGGGTGAAACATTACTTGTTTTTCAGAGATTGTAATATAAATATTGCTCGCTTGTCACGACGTAGTGCTTATGTTTCAATAACCCACCTGCAATCGTTTCCCTCGTGCATATTTAATATATTAAGTTCATCGCGATTTTCTCTCAAACAATTATCTAGGCTATCTGGCCATCAACGGGTTTTAACATGAAAATTATATCACTTCGTGATTATGGTTCCCCCGACTGTATCAACAAAAAAAATCACCCGACCAAATGAATAAATGACCAGATATTTTCGAAACAACGCACTGATAGCCTGAATACTTGATAGAATGATTCTCTTTGGAAACATTTATATTTATAGCGTCAAAACAGGAATGTTATGCATATCGTTATTTAACAGCTGGGAGCGTAATCGGGTTGATCAAGTTACTCGGGGATTGGGTCGTCTGAACGCTGTCCCCCCCAAAAGCAGCCTTCTGATATTGTAATAAGTCCCAATGCCCATGGGCAATGGCAGGTCTCTCGCAATAGTCGCCCAAGTCGACTATCGGCGAGCCTGCGATCGCATCCATCGCTATGAAAAGGTGTGCGTCGAGGTCCAGCCGGTAGGCGGGCCGTCAGCAGTCACTTCTTCATCTACGGCGCAAAAGCTTCGCACAGATCGTGGCAGAAGCAAAGTAGGAAGTATCATCTAGTGACCTGCTGCTACACGGGCAGGTTTTTTTTGTTGTTGGCGTGCGAATCAGAGGACATTTCTCTTCGCCGGGCACAACAAACCGAAACACGCTTCTTCTAAAACCGTAAAATAACTCTTTGACATTTTGATTCGAGAATAAGAATCGTGGGCTTTCACGAGAACACCTAGCCCACACTTCACGCTTTCTGGCAGACGGTCTAGTCGACTCGCACAGCAGCGGCTTTAGCATTATATTTTTTTTCTTTATTCCGTTTTTTTTTTCTTTCTTTTTTTCAAAAAAGTTTTGAAAACAGGGTTGGAAATGTCCCAAAGGTAAGTACGAACGCATTGCATGCGCTTCTTGTTATGTTTTTATTCATTTGATCACAATATAGTTCACTTCTTTCAATATCCGCGGGTACATTATAACTTCTCTACACAGAGCGCTGCCTTGAGTCGGCACAGCGCAGTAGGCAGCCTGTACTCACAGTAGAATATTTACCCCGATCGCATTAAAAATATATCCGCATGTGTCTTAAATGTCTCGGTAAACAGTGCCTAAAATCCATCCATATTTATAACTCCAGCTAGAATCAGAAGTCCGGGGTGATTTAATTATTACGGGAAATAAAGATTACGAGCTCATCCCGTTTTCTCGTTTCGGTATAAAGCGTAACGCCACGCTGATTGCGGCTTTCGACAAAAAGTGCTGTAGCGTTTTGTTAAACGACTGCACTGCTCCTGTTAATATATTGAGAAATGGATTATTCATTTTTGAAACGGCAATGACTTATTTTTTTACCCTCGTAGCAACTTTATTTATATTTGGGTAGGATACAACAATGTTTTCTTTATAGTATTCGAGAGTCACGCTAATTGTATTTATTTTCCGGCGTAAATGGCATTCTCCGGAATTATACGGATGTATCAGAATTGATGCCCGCGATAAGCGCTCATAGTCACTGTCGGTTGTTTTAGGGGCAAGTTCTGCCTCTGCCTTTCCATCGTTTGAACTCTCACGTAATAAGTGCCCCCTAGGTGGTGCTAATGTGCAAGAAATATACAGAGACCCCTTTACGTTCATTTGGCCAGTCGTCTGTCAATCAGACGATTCAGCAGAGTTTTTAAGCTCAGGAGCTGCGGATAAGTTTTCATAACACAGTCCTGCCGACAGGAAAGCGCCGGGCACTTCGCCTGCCCCCGCATACGATGATCACTACCTACCGGACGCATTGCCCTGCATTAATCTTACGGGACTATCTTTGACATTCCGCTTGTATGTAAAACGTAAGTATGAACCGGCGCGGTGGGGTCGAAATTATTTTTAAAAAGTATGAAAAAAAACTTTGGCATGTGAGAAAAGAAATGGATCGCTATTCTGCCGTTTCATTTATATATAAAAAAACATTAAGTGCAGACAGTTACTTTTATTTTTTTCGGGACGTCAGCCGAATAGCTGTTTTGCGCTGCTTTTGCTGAATGACAGACTGCCCACCTACCGCTAGGCTGGTCGGGCTGTATTTTTTATTTTAACGCGCACCCATTCTTGAGCGCGGTGTTTACAGAAAACGGGAAATATTTATCCCATACTTGGCTCTCGGTGCAGTGCGTGTGTGTGTGACGCAGTTACAACTTGCACCCTCTGCCAGCGTTTGCTTCGCTTTTAGAAACTGCTACAATCAGCAGTTTGCGGTGAACAATGGGAGCTGGGATTGAGTGGGAGGTATAGTTGCGGCAGCAATATTACGGACGGAGAGTAACGTTACGAGTAGCACAGTAGATGTTTCAAGTTCTACATTTCCTTTTTCGTTTCAAACATTTTCCCCCTTCCTTTGCGAGACTATCTAACGGAATAGTGCATGTTTGATTTTTAGTTTTTGCAGTATGAATTAGATCACAGTCATTAGATGACAGTCAAGTCGGTTAGATAAAGCAAACCACATGGGATAAATACTATTAACGATCCCCTGCTCTGTCTGTTCTGCAGAGGACAAAATCACACGAATGGCTCGACCACCATAACTGAGCGAGGGGAAGGCGGAGAGTCGCAACCCAGTGGCGGAACAGACTCCGATCCAAGCCGGTCCGAGAACCGCCAAGCCGGCGAAGGGGACCAAATGTGGGGAGGGATTGTAACGACAAATAGGGTCCCTGGTCAAGTGCAAGCGGCCCCGCGATTTAGTGCGCTGTCCGCATCGTCAAGCGGATATCATTCACTCGATATTTCCCTTCCAAACTCCCCCTTTATGACACATAACAAGTCGACACAGACCCCCAGTCCGGCTAGTCAAGTAATTGCCCATGCACAACAGCGACTGTCCCAGGGGCAGGAGAACCTGCGAGATTATGGTAAGCAGTCCCCGGATTTGAAACTCACGCCGGTCGCAGTACGTGGCTCAGCGTGGTGTGACCGGAGTTATATCTGGATATGTCGGACTGGTGGTGCGTTTGAGGACCCCTGTGCTCGAGTTAAGCGTCTGTGTGAAGCCCAAACAGTTATGCAATGACTTGGGGGGGCGATACAGAGGCACCATCGATATAGTGTCCCCGACGTTCAGGATTCCCACTCACTGTGGGCATGGTAGACCGTGCGTGTGAAGCGCAGACAGTCAGAACATCAGTTCTTTCATAATGTTTTGTGTCTTTTCGCACTTCCCGAATTTTACTCGTTTCCATTTCAGCAGGCTACGCGCAAACCCTGCCCCTTTAAGTCAGTGTTGCGTTTACAGACGCAGCGTTGCCCTTTGATATGACTGTACAAAGTCCGAAGGCGCCAGTCACCAGCCCTGCCGTGCGCGATCATCTCTCGCCTCTTTTGTCGTTGTAGAGGAAGTGAACCCCACCTCGTTCTGAGAGCTCTGCCAGTAACATTAAAGCAGCTTGGGTCCTCCAGCGTGTACAGTGCACAGTGCGCTCGCATGCCCTACTGTCACCTTAGGGTGACGTATCAGCCTCCGCCCGCGGGAACTGCAACGGTGGTTCGTCTAAAATCTGAGTAAATCATGATCACGTATTTTGGCTTTTAAAAGTAAAAGGAAGTCATGTCCTTTAATAAAACAACAGCCAGCATGACAAAGCTAACGACCGTAAAATAAAAAAAAAACATCGTTAACAGTACTTAGGAGAGCGCAGCACCGTTAAATGTTCTCTTTAAGTTGTCCTCAATAGTGATGACAAGATGAAAATGACTGAGAGATTGTTTACGGCTTAATGGTGACAGAGCGGTTACTGCAGTTAGCAAGTTTTGTCCGTATGCTGGTTCCTGGCTCCCAGTACCGCAGCCCGCGTCTGCAGCCTTTCAAATGAGGGCGAATCTGACGTTCTGGCGGGGATTCGCGGGGACTCAGCCGTCCCTGAACTGTTTCTATGCAGGCTGTTTACTAAACTGAACTGGAGACAGTGTTGAAGCTTAGACTTACTGGCCCAGTTCACTAGACGTTGACAATCCCCCCACTACCACACCAGGAATAGGAGATAGGAGCATTTTGGATATCTACAGCAGACATTGTGGCTAGTAATAAAAGAATAAAAAAGAATTGTTGTAATTTCATATAAGTAAAATTCTCATTTGAAATATCTAAAGTGTAAACTTTACCCTCTCGAATGAAATCCACAATGCAAATGAACGATGAAAGTGACGTCATTCCTACTAGTAAGAAGAGAATTACAGATGTCTGAAATGCTCGTTTGTACTCGTAAGTGTTGAATTAGAGATACATGAAATGCCAGTTTGTACTGATAAAAATTGTAATGCACATATCCAAAATGACCATCCGCTAACTTGTTTAATATTTAATCGGCCACTTAAATTTGTTAGAGATTTGAAGATATATATTTCACTAGGGGAGTCTAAGTTATAGATATCTTCAAACACCATTTTTGCTAGTAAGAACAGAATTTTGGACATATCTAATTTTCGTTCTGACTAGTAAGAACACAATTCTGACTAGGAGAAATAGGATTTCGGTTAGATAAAATACAATTACAGGTAGCAAAGGGGTGTGTTTAAATGTTTAAAGGCTTGACATAGGTGGTGTGACCCCGAGTGAACAAGCAGAGAATACGTAACAGTGGATGTTTATCCGATCCCTTATAATAGATCTAATTGAACCGGCAGATCATCTTGTTTGCATTATTTGAGTTCAGTGCTGCAAAGGTCACAGTGAGTGATTCAGAGTGGAAGCTCTTTCTCAGTCAAAATAGAGCCTCGTGTGTTTTCTTTGTGAACAGAAGAGCGATACCACGCTGAGCGTCCTACAGGCTGCCTACTAGATGAGTAGCACTGATAAGTGTGGCGCTGGAGACTTTCGACACACTTCCTTTAATCCTTTAGAAGTATGAGCTGAGGTTGGGGGGGGGGGGGTGTTGTGCATCTCTTATTTAAAAGCATATCTCAACCCAGGAAGTTCCCTGACGCTGGTGCTGAAAGTTTATCAAGGACAGCTTAAATGGGGCATTTGCTGAGTAATGGTGTCGAAACTCTGAGGCACAGCTGAAAAGCCAGAAAGCCAGGGAAGGGCCTCTTTTTCTTTGAAAACCTTCCGCTAGTTTAAACTTCAATTAGATATAATGGCATCATTCTAGATTTGAGATTGAGATGAGTTATGTGTTATGTCTTGAACCACAACGTAGACGATGTGAAAATGATATATATAAAAAAAGTAATACATTTTCACATTTTCAGCATAAAGGGCAGTGACAAGGGTTAGGTTTTACATATCTGGGCTGTTAGCTTAGGAACCATTTGATAAATATCATTTTGGATGGTCTATCTGTGTAGAATCGGCAGTCAGAGTCATTTGAAAAGCACAGACCTGTTACACAAGCCTTGACCTGGTGGAGAAGGAATTTTCGATTCAGCTGCTATTGTGATTGACCCCACACCCCCTGGCGATGCTGCCTCCTGCTTGCTGTAGCCTGGCAGTGCCTAACCAAGTCTCTCTCAGAGCATGTGCCCAGGTGTAATGTCAACTGCCATATTCATTTCCTGAACTGCACAGTGTGATTCCGCACAGATCTGGAAATGGAGGCAATAAAGGCCATGAATAGTAACGCGGCAGAATGTACAGATTCCCATATATTCTGAGTGTGTGGATGAAAACACTTAACGACAAATTTGGTTCTCGCATGACTCATACTGGTAGATCAGATGGGCTGCATGTCAGCGAGTAACACAGGCTAACATGCAGCATTAGGCTCCAACCTCAAACGTTTCTGTGCCTTTCAGATCGTTGTAACTCTTTCTAGAAATCAGATTGTCTTTGGTCTGTGAGTACATTTCTGTACTGTAAACACAGGTCAAGTAGGGCATCTGTGAGATCAAAGGATTAATTATGCTGATTTTTGTCAGTGTGGTCTGTTTGATGGGCTTCTCCTTGTCCATGTGTCCAATCGGGAATAACCTCCTTGGGGCAGTATGCACCAAACGTGGTCAGAGATTGGGCTTGCATGGTAAACCCTGGTTGTCCGTTTTCTGGTTATAAATAGGGGATGGGAGAAGTGAGGATTAGGGACATGCCATGGGCGGGATTCCTGTCACAGGCTCCTTTAACCTAGTGGGAAACTTTGAAGTAACTTAGGAGCCATGAATTTGATCAGTACTGTATGAGTTTGAAACCCTTTTTCCACGGTTAGTAATGGGTTCCCAATCTTTGGCACAAATTATTAAGACGTGAAATAATTCAGGGGCAGAAGTAGACTTGGTTGAATCCCAGACTTTTTGATCTCAAAATACTTTTTGTAACATAAGGTATAGTTGTCGTTGGGGGTCTTAAACTGACATGGGTGGGGGGGGGGGGTCCT
>JAODJX010000065.1:2797210-2816599 GCA_026776945.1 Isichthys henryi | reverse complement strand
CGGGCAATGAGCTGCAGCTGGGGGTGTCTGTCCGTGTGGGCGTAACAGTGGGGGTGTCCGCCCGTGTGGGCGTGACAGTATGTTAATGCGTATTAACTCACCTCCAGATGCTATTGCAGGATTATAATAATGGTAACTAAATGTAAAATATCTGAGCTAAAGGTTTTTTACTTAAGCTGTAAACATTAACAGGTAAACATTAACTAAACATAAATAAAGCATTATTTTTTATGCATTTGAAACACCTTTAGATACAGAACAGAAAAATTAGACGCGATCTAATCTTTTCTGATTTAATTTTAGTCTAAAAATTATGAAGTATATGTGATGGAACACCACTATGATTAAATATTCTAAGTCACATCCTCAAGTAGAAAAATAAATAATTTACCACATATTTCTTACACAGTATATATTTTGCCGCCGTAAACGTGTATCAGAGCCGAGTTCAGCACCATGGCGAATTCTGAGTGGGATTTTGATCAAAATGCAGTTTTTACCACGGCGAGGGATTTCACAACGTAGCCTACGCAGATTCTATTTCTATTTTTTAACCAAGGACACGTTTGTCCGTGGACGGATAGGCTGACGATCACTGTATCTGAGTATTTTTAAAAATATATATAATTTAATTGAATGGTGTGTTTCGTCAATATAAATGTATTCTTTAAATGACGGTTGTACTCCTGTGAAACCGATATAGATGTACAACATTTAGAGAAAGCAGATTTATTATGAAGAAATCTGACTTAAGATCAAATTTCTAACTCATTTTACATCTGAGCTAATTTCCCTAAACGGCGTCAGATCGAGTTTCTATATGAAGCCGTGTGAACGGAAAGAGAAAGCGCGATACAACAAGCACAACGAGACGCTGCTCGCCGGACTGGGGACTGCGGATGGCCGAGCCAGCGCCCGGGTTCCTCGGCGGAGGACGTCCGTAAGACCCCGGCCGCTATTTTCACTGTCCTGTGAAAATCCTGCAGCATCCAACGGTCTACGAGCGCATCCTCCGTCGGTCTGCAGCTTGGAAATAGTCATGCAAATAAGGACGTTTTATCACTCTCTGATAATTATTGATTTAGAGTCATCTCTAAATAAATGATTCTTTTTAAGAATTAAATAATTCAATGAAAAGGGGGTTTAATTTTTATATATCTGCATGAAAACTGGAGTGTAAAATATTGAGTATTATACCAACATCTAAGTAATAGTGGAGAGATGAAAACACTGGCGGTGATAAATACCAAAGACGTTTGTGAAAAATACCACGTTCATACTTAAGTAGTTAATGGATAACTATATTAATCTAATAGAAATTACGGATGATAGATCTTTGATAAGAATCAAAGAAACCAAAATCAGATTTCTATGTTTTCTTCAGATGAGTACATCAATGTTCACAACGCGTTTTTGTGACTTAAATCACTACTGTAGTGAATCGTAGTGATTTGTGTCAGACTGACACAGAAATATGCTTCTTATTTGAGAGTCCTCTCAGTTGCATTTAAAACGCTTTGCTAAAGGTTATTTTGGGAATGCTGTTGCTTTCACTGCACCGTCATAGACAAGATCTAATGACAAAGCTGAAATAACTCGATATAAAGACAGAAATATCTGATAAGGTAAATAAACACGTGAGAGTTTAAAACTCACACCACCCCCCCCCCCCCAAAGACTATATCACTTAAAAAAGGCCTATATATTTTAATTACACTTTCACCACGCTGCTGGGCAGCCCTGGTCAACAAACAATGATTAACACCATGAAAATTACTTAAAGATGAAAAATGTCAGCCTCACCCTTGGAAACTCCTACCCCCCAACAAACAGTGAAAAACACGTACCGCAAACTGTTTTAAACATCGCCATTAGTCATCACGCAGAAGGAAATTAAAAACTTCAGTGGGATGCGTTAAAATGCTTCATAAACACCGAAAACAAAGGGGACATTATTTAAAAACACGGAAAACAATCTGTTACCGACACATTTTCATCTGACAGGTAAGGCAGCATGAATTATTTATAACAAACGCACTACATCAAAGTGAGCGTTCAGTCACCAGGGGCCAGAAAGGACAGTGTGTTACGCTGTGGCCACGTCTCCGATCCCATCACTTTAATGTTCGGGAAGGATACGGCCCCACCCCATATCAAAGTTTTTCATTACACAACAATACTTGATCAATTTAAAACAAATAATCAATTATATGCTGTGACATGTTTAATGTTTTGTTCAGAAAGAGCGACAGAAGTGTAAAGTGGTAGTATGTTTAATATGTGTGTCTGTAAATAATACGGGGATGATTTTAAGACGTAAAATTGTCAAAATCACGGAATTTGTATGTTTTATATGTCTACTAAGAATACAACGACAAGAATAAATGATATTAAACACTATTCCGCAACATTAGTGGAAGGGAGGGCAATAATTTAATCGGATTTTTTAATTTTGAACAGCTGATTTGCAGCTGAAAACTCAACTGTCGAGCGCAGATTAAAAAACAACTTTAATTTGGCATTATAACAAACAAAGGAAAAGCTTAATTGAGACTGGATTGCTATGATTAAACCTGTAGATAAGATATATTTAGAATCGGAATCTATAATCAAAGCCAAAAAACGCAAGTTAAACATGTATTGCGCCGTGGCGTAAAAGGTATTAAGATGGACACAAAGGCGCGCGCCTCCTCTGAAATTGGCGGAGACGCGCAAAATTCATCACGACAAACCACGGACCGTTTACCTCTGCTTAAGGTGGGAAATAAAATGAGTCAGAGTTTCGGAATCGTTCTATGGTAGAATCTAATGACTTGATTATTAATTATTTTTCTCAAAAATTACCCACAGTAACTTGACTTCCCACACTGAAACGAGTACTTACGAAATAGGCCTGCGAATTATTTTTAAAATAATATTTTATAGCATAAACTTTATAATTCTATCGTGCTAAGTCAATTGCAAAAAAATCCTAATCCCTCATTCAGTGTCAACGAAGTGTTCAGTCAGGTATAAAATCTGGAGATAAAACAGTGTGTTATATATATTTTTTATTATATATAAATACATACATACATACACTGTCTTATCAAAGACAATATTTATATATATATATATGACACACACATAGCAGCCCGTCTCCTAATATACACGTTACCCTTCAGATTGTGGTATTCGGTCAAATTCAGTACCGTCATTTAGCTCCTTGTCAGCGAGTTTAAGATGTACGATCTGCTACTGACACTGCAGCAACGGTACAAAGGACACGGCAATTTGCACTTTATCCAAGGTGCAGGGAAAGCCCATATTCATCAGCTGTCCAATTAAATGGATTGAGTCCACTTTAAGAAATTGATATGTTAAGGTCAGAAAAAAGAAAAGCATCAGACGTTGGTTCCGTTACGTTATTCTGGTGGTTTGTGGGGGATGATTAGTAAATGTCTGCCGTTTGTTGAAGCCATAAGCAGACAAAGAAAAAGTGCGTATGACCTCTGGGACTGGGGCTTAATCACTGTCTGCATCCATCACCCCGTGGGCGGAAGCGTCTGATCTGCGCTGCACGAAGCCGCGCCGGCAGCGTCCACAGGTGTGGCGCCGCGGACTCTCCGCTTAAGAAAACAGGGTTAGTGAGAGAGGGTCTCCCGTCATGAAGTCCAAAGGCTCTGGCGCGCACCTTCACAGATACGCGGTGGTTTTGACAGGGTTGCCTCAAATTTGTGTCTGCAGCTACACCCTCCAGCTCTGACCCTAAAAGTCAGAGCGGTAATAGACTGTAAAAACAAGAGGCCGGCTATGACTGTTACTACCAGGGTTAAAGGTCAAACTGTAGTCATACACACATAAGTACCTGCCACTGTTTTCTATCTGAAAATGGAATATTATATAAGTTAAATTCACATTATAACTGACACTAAATTAAATGTGTCCATCCATCCATCCATCTGGTCATGATTGTGGGAAAATAAATTTACATTTGACAATATTATTGCTGACAGACAGACTTCAATAAAGGATTTGGTGATGTCCATCTTTCACAACTTCTGCTGTCACATGCAGAAACAGATAGTTAAGAAAAACCACATCAAACTCCAATTTTAATAGCCAAAATAGCGCCTGGCCACATCACCGAAGACACTGCTCAATCCAAGTGGATCTTGGTCGGGTCTAATCTTTTTACTGCCTCGATATCGTGTATGCAGAGGTTCACGGTCCTGAAATGAGCACAGGCATGAAAAGACAGCAATGGAAAGAGACCCTTGAGAGCCAGCAGAACAGCCAGGAATTAGCTGCAGTCAGGACAGATTAAACTTTCAGCAAAATATGCAAATAATCCATCTAAAGTGCCTTTTACCACCAGCTCACCGAGAGTCAGCATTATTTTAAACATATAGAGCACCTTAAGTTATTGCATTTTAGGCTCCGGCTGAGAAGTTTCCATTTTCCTGAAATTTAGGTCACTTAATACAGCCATTTTACACCTATCGTCTGCCTTTATATATGTGCTTGAGAGCAAGAGGGAGGAGAGCAAAACACATCTTGACGAGCTGGCAAAATATGGTTAAAAATAGAACCTTGGTAAACAGAACAGCTTCAAACAGGAAGTGAGCAACTAATATTGAGCGTGCTGGTTTATTTTAAAAAAATAAATTATATATATATATATATATATATATACACACACACACACACACACACACACACACACACACACACACTAGCACAAAAAGTTCTCCAGTTCCATTCTGATGGGAAACCTTGAGAGTCACTGTGACACGAGTTACACAAATGTGCGTGACGCACTGAGAGTTAAAATGCAGCCAGCAGAGATTATTATACGCTGCACTTGCCAGTCGCAGGGACTTTTTCCATTCGTGACATCATAATTCCAACTGTGACCTAAGAGCTCGAGATTCGCTCATGCCCTGAATGACATCAAATAGAGTGTCAGAAATGCCCACCTTAATTGGAAAATAATAGGTATGCAAAGGGGGGGAAAAAAAAAAAAAAACATCCGAGGTTGCAAACGTTTGCCAGTTGGGACTGGGCATCACGAGTAGAACAACCTGGAACTGAATGAAGAATCAATCTCTTGTTGTAGTTGAATCATTTTATATATGCATATAGACTCATATAATTATAAGTACACAGTTACCATTAGACAGCTTATGTCTAACTAGTAAATACTGTGAGTGTAATTACTGTTTAATTGCATGTCTGCACAGTGAGCTAAACTCACTTACACACCATGTGCTTCCAAAAAATAATTAAAAAAATTCCTGAGAGCGATTTTGCAGCATACTAACATGCACATCCTTCCATAAGAATGAAACAGAGAAACACAGAATTAGGACCCATAAAAAAGGAGAGAGAGAGACAGACAGAGAGAGAGAAAAAGTAACTTGTTTTCTTTTTTTACATAAGCATTTAAAGATTTTCCTACTGAAACTTGAGTGGGTTGTGAAAGAACATTTTCATAAGGTAAATTTCCCCTTCACGGCTATATTATTATCACCCAATGCCATCAAGGTTTCAGAATGACTTTTTGTATATATTTATTTGAAAAACAGCCATTAAACAAGTATAGCACAAATCTAATCATTTAATTAACTGCATCATTTTATAACTGACATTCCTACACTGTGAAAATATTCAGCCTTGGGTGGCACCGCTGTGCTGTAAAATGCTGACAATTGCATCACAAACTGATTTTTAGTTCTCGACCCATTTCCTGTGGTCATCAGTAATATTTACCAAGAAACAAAGGGGCGACACATTGACAATGTGACTTTGGACCGGCTGACATTATAGAAATGTACTGGTTTTGCTGTTTTCATTAAGTAAATACAACAAAACAAGCTTTACCATTGGAATCATGGGAAATTATGACAGATCTCAAATAAGCACAAAATATGTATATATCCTTTATCTGCATTTTTTTTGCTGCAATGTCATAAATAGTCAGATGTCACGGTGCTGGAGATAATCCTCTGATAAGCACATGGCAGTCAAAGGGAAGCTGCTTTGGTTACTACTCCCCATTTCTGAGAAGCCCAGCGTCTAGCTGAGGTGCATTAATGCAAGTTTATATCTGAAAATGTAAAGACAAGTAAAAGTCATTGACACTGAACTCAGAGGAGAATAAAAGCTATTGTCTGAGCAGCAAGGTGGGATGTAAACAAAACCAACACAGCCGCGACAAAAAAAACTACGTTAAAATACCTCAAATTTAAATGTCATTTAAAGAAAGGACATTCCCCACCCCCGTGTTGTTTAAAATGAGCCTCTCGATGCAAAAGTAATTAAACTGATAAAATGTGATGCTTGGCATTTGGTAATCTAGATTACACTCAGACTTACTCCTACGTGTAACTAAACCCAAATATGAATATTGAAACTCACACGCAAAGAAAAAGAAGGCTAAAGAAGGTACCGCATCGCCCGCAAGGTCCAAGTTTATCCTCCACAGGCAAATTTGATGTAAACAAAAATCAGCCATACGGCAGCGATCTCCTCTTTGAAAAACGGTGTCATTTTCATGCACAGGAAAACCCTTCTTCTGTGTGCATTTATCAGTAAAAGACAGAAATTTTACTACTGCAAAAAGTGCATGAACAGATCTAATTAATTTGCCAAAAAACACCTACAGATTTGTCTACAATTTTAAATATATAATTGCAGTGAAATATAGGGTATTTTACATATTTTAACTGCCTGAAACAAAATGATTTAATTGGGACTTTCTTCATTTCCAAAAGAGCTGTTTTGTTGTTATTTTTTCTCTCTCTTATTATAAATACCATCATAAATTCCATGTACAAATTAGTGTCACCCATCTGATAATAAATAGGCTCAGCGTTGCCTTTGCAGCCAGCTCAGTGGCCCACTCAGAGTACTCAGTCTGCATAAAACACAAATGACAAATTATGAAACTGATCCACACACAGTTTTCTGATTTAAAAAAAATTCTTCAGAGACAATCAAGTACAGCTTAACCTCCCCTGAAGTTAAGATACATCACTAACCTCAAATGCTTGCATTTTGAGAGGGGAACATTTGACACAGCCATTTTTAAATATTCTTGTCAATTCTAAACATATGGGAACCGGTTCCATTTTGGTTTAAGCTTGTGCAACTTCACAAAGTACATACATTATACGCTATAATTATACACTTTAATATAATATATAGCTTATAATATTATAATATTAACGAAGTCCTTGTGAAGGACATGCAGTGTGTTCACTGTGGCAGTTTGTAGCAGTCTCACTAGTTTTAAAAAAACTTTAAAAATGAAAATAAAAATGTAATAATATATCTCTGTTTAATAAGAGTAAAACTGGCCAAAATTATATTTAACTTCTTAGACACTCTGTGTTGAATAAAGATAAGAAATTGCTGGCACTTTATAAACTTCAGTGATTATAAATTTCTACTTTCAAATGCAACCTGAAAACTTTTCACAGTTTTTAGATTTAGTAGAAGAAATCATGCATCTGCTGTTCTAACAAGCAGACGGACTGATTTAAATGCCTCTACATTTTTAAATAAACATACCAAATAGGCCAAAGTATGACACTGTTTACTTAAAACAAATATAGATTTTCAACATAGGATCTGGTAATAAAGAACAGGAAATACGAAAAAAAGACAATAATGAAATATGTGAAAATGCAAAATGAAATTTAAAAAATTTTAATAACAAAAAAAAAAAACAAATCAATTGACAGGATGCTCAAGTTTTTTTGTATAAACACTGAGGTTAAAAATTAACTCGATATACCTGAAAACAAAACTGAGAGAAGGCATGTGGGTTTCAGAGACAGAGGAATCGTGCAGCAATATGCAAGGGCAGCTCTCCAATTTCCCAGTCTGACATTTACACATCCTATGTACTCCATCTGTGCCACTCGTATGCTCGGCTGCGGCCTACTCCTATCCTGACATACCCCTTCGACTTCAGCACATGTGATGTTTACTGTTTATAATCTTGGCTCTGTCTGTCCCTCTCTTCTTATCTGAGTTGTTTTCAACCTGTGACCTACCTTACAAACTCACAATCAACGCTTCACAGAGGCTTCTCCTCTCAGCAATGTAGGAACAAAAAGAGCTTGATGTCAGTTTTATTCACCAATGTCAAAATTTATAGTGTACTTCCTGTCAGAAAGCAGGCGTGATTCTAGTCACCAGTTTCCAATTAAAAAAATACAGAAGGTGCTTATTTTAAACAGTAATAGAATAATCACATAATCATCTACAAGAGATGGGCAGAATCATGCATTTTTTTTTTAATGTCATATAGTTCTGTCAAGACTCTGCCATCTTTGTCAGTTTGTATAAATCAGTATTGACATTTCTGTATGCAAAACTGAAGGTGACTGAGAGTAAGTTTTCATTTCACAGTGAACAATTAAGTGAGAAGCTGGCACATCCTCACCAGAGAGACAAGGTGGTGCTGGATGGCCGACCTCTTTATCCCAAACCATGCAAAGGTCAGAGGTCACTGACTGAAAGCTCCTGCTAAACTCCAAAGAGAAGCATCAGGATTGCATGAGTTTAGATGGAAGCACATCGCTGTTATTTCTTGAGGCTTCATGTGACATATGATGACACGCGTCGGAAGACTGGGCCTGATATGAATGCTGAGCATGAATGAATTCCCGTGATGTTGCTATATGACTGCGAGATGTAAAATCGAGACGATTAGCCAAGCTTCATGTGGTTTCACTGTACACGAGCGTTTCACAACACACTAGGCTTCCGAGCCGCAGCTTGAAAAATCCGTCCCTTGGCAGTGGCCGATCGACAGGAAACTGAGATGTTCAAGAAGAGAATACCAAATGATGAAGTCCACGGCAGTTTCACTCTACCTCAGTGCTATGTCACAAATGTATGGGGGGGGGGGGGGCTGCGGCTCCGTCACACTTGGACGCCGGCAAATCTCTCCGGCCTATCGGTGTACGGCATGAAGCATTCGGTGCGTCGGTCCTTCTTACAAACACGTTCAGTCTCAGTTAGGATGGTCCCCTAGTGCTCGCGCTGGTCACCTCACATACCGCCGGAAGGGGCTGCTTACACAATCTCAGCCTAGATTGACCATACTGGCATCACCCACCCCCAGCTCGCTCCGTCGTTACTGTACACAAGTCAAACAATATGGCAGAACTGGTCACCATGAGAACTGGGGGAACTTGCTGTCTTAGGTTAATAGTTAGTGAAGTGCAGAGTTTTATACACTTTCCAAAAAATCCTTGTTTATCAAGAAGTAACTGTAACAGAGGTGAACTATGTTACTACTACAGAGAAATATATATATATATATATATATATGTAGTGTGCATTAGAAGTCTTAGGCACATTAGGGGCTTACATATATATTTTTATCTCAAATACATTGACAATGACCATTTGACCCCTGAGTTGAGAATAGAGAAGCGGCTATCCCACTGTCAACATCATCAGCAAAAGTTTTCCCGTACTTTCCGAAGGCTGCCGTCAGACACCCGCCGGCTGCCCCGGATCCCTCCGCGCATGGCCACGGACTCATAACGCAAAACTAAAACCAAAGCAGAGGCAGCGGCATCTCGCACGTCTGCGTATCACTCACAATTTCACAACTAAACGGCGTGTTTTGAAAACCGTATCATCATTTTAGGTTATCTTGGGTCATCTGAATTGTTTATTTCACATTTTCCATTTCAAAACGTAACTGGCTTCGAATTAGGCGTCGACTTCATGACAATACAACCCTTTCCCATTATGAAATTAAAAGCTTAATTTCTAAACGTAATTCCAGTGAGACAAAAAGAAACGTTTCTGATACGTATTATATTGTGCAGTCCTTTAATGGCAAAACTGTCACTATAGTTTCCGAATTCTTTCTTAACAAAGGCCAAAATTTCTTTGAACATGTACCACTAATCTAGACACCACGCGCTGTCCAATGACAAACAGTAAAAAATAAAGAGTGATCTCGCAGGTATTAACATGTTCTTCCAGCAAAGCGACAGAAAAGCAACCGGACAGTGACCTGCAAAGCTCTACCCGTCTGTATTAACGGCGCCCTGCCCCGTCGGAGACGTCGGAACCCGGCAAAACGGTCCGCGCGTTTACCGGCTCCGCTCGCCGCTTCGGCTGCGCCTCCATCCAGCCGCCGGCTGTAGGTCCCCGATGTCTAAAGCGCATCCGCGATGCCGCCGCTTTTTTAACCCCGCCGACGAACTCGATATTTTCCAGTGACTAAGAATGAAATAAGTGAAAAGGATAAGCATCTTTTTGGCGATAACCACAAGTCGTGGAACTGTGGTGGAAGGCTGAATCACCCACAGACGGCAGACGCCCGGACGACCGACATCTACGCTTTTTCCTCCAGGCAGACATTGCCCGGTTTGGGGTCTTCGGGCGCCTGGCCTCACCGTGGGGCGCCGGATGCTGCGGAGGGGAGCCGGCCCGCACTTTTACCCAAATGCCGTCCACTTGTTGCACTACAGCCATTTCAACATTGTAATTCCTTCAAATTGACGCCTTTTCTAGTATCCTTACCACCGTAAATGGATTTTTCCCCGCATGTTTAACCATTTTAATATTTTGTCATAAGTCCATCTTGTATGTATAGCCTTGGTGTGACCCCGTGCAGTCACTCCAGTTCACTTGTGCACCGATGGGGGGTACATTTCACACGAAGCTAGAGACACTCTCCAGCTATCACCAAGTCACCTCGACGCCATTAAGCTGCCCTCCGCGGCCTAGTTGCGGAGTGAAGGCGCCCGTGGGAGGCCGGTTCACGTCAAGGCGAGTAACGCAATACGCCGCTGTATGATGGGCCACTTAAACGCAAAACCCCATGTACACATGGCAAAACATTTTCAATGCATAAGCCCCTTCAAAGCAAAACTACACAACCTTCTCATAATGCTCATGTTCCAATACACCTCCCATTTTAACAACCATGCAGAATTAGCAATATAAAGTGACAACAATCATTTCTGAAAACATTTTGGACCAACTCATGCAATTTGGAATAACATCTTTCTCCAATCCACAGTTTTCAGAAACAAGCCGTGAGCGTATTATCATAACCCTCTTATCACACAGGAAGCCTCGGTATACACCGTGACATTTAATTAACTGTTTGTTCAGAAACAAGAACGAATAAACCGGCTGTTAGACTTTCAGATGTGAGCGATTTGTGCGCGTTGGCAGCGCCTGCAAGTTATGGCAAGTGTTTATTAAATGGCAACCGATCTCAGGGCAAAATGAGAAAGAAGGAGGAAAAAAACACGGACGACAATCTGTCTCCTAAGCATGGTTTTGGGGAAGGGAACACATTAACCTACAGTCAGTGTCAAGTCAGTGGTACCAATCCACTTAAATTGATTTAGGTGGAATATTCGGCGACGGACACCGCTCCAATTACCGGTCGTGGGAAAACTACAATTCATTGGTGTAAATCAATTTGTGACCAAAGAAAATAAACAGAAAGAATCTTTCTACTAAGCACGTCTTTACACTTTAAAATCTACAAGTATGTGACGAGGGCGACTAACTTTAATACACAGGACCACCTTTTTATTTCACATTCATCTTATTTATTTGGATATACGCTGTCTTCCATCTTACCGCACCCCATATATACGAACACTTTGTGAATCTAAAATCTGTGTAAGAGAAAACAAAATATAGGTTACCAATAACCTGTTAACCACGCACATCCTTAAAAAAAAAACAGTTTTTAACATGTTAGGCCTAACACACTCTTACTTTAATTTCAAGTCTTGCTTTTTCGTATGATTAAGGCAATTTTAACATATAAAAATATTTTTTAATTATATTACATCAAAGATAAGAGCCTTAAAATATAGTTATAGTTGTACAATGATATGCGATGAATTTCTTAATCAAGTAAATGAAACTAATATGGTTACCGATTGTGCATGTTTCCTTTTGTTATTTACGGTGCACCTCACCACAAGTCCGAAAATGACTAACGATGTTACACACGGGCTGAATTCCCGTCGCACTGCACGGCGCTAAAGCCTGTAATTACAAATTTAACTTTGATCTAAATATAAAATCACCTCCAGGCTTCACAACACATTCGGGTTGTGATAAAGGAATTTACACCAAACCTGTTATAATTTGGAGATTATTGTGTCTATTTGCATCTAAAGTAATCTTTCTACCACTCGCGTCGGTTTCAGGAAAAACGGTCTCATTAATCGAAATCTAGAGAAATGTAAAAAGATATACATCGATTTCTATTAACGATAATACGTCACAATTATCTAAAATATACAGGAAAGAAATATGTATAAATGAGACAACACAGTCACTAAAAATATATATTTTAACAGATATTTTACTAATTATCGATGAACAACTATGAAATACAAGCACGTTTTCCTTCTAGATGTGCAGTTTTAAGGATTCGGTGTAAGGGTTAATTTATAATAATATGATTACATTTAGGATTGTAAAATTTAAGACTTTTTTAGGAATATATCTGACTAAAACTCCTTGACATATGATGTGTGTTACAAATACATACATTGTTTTTTTTCTTTATTTGAAGATCTTGATCACCACACCTAAACACGATTTGTAACCATAATCTTAAGTAATTAATAAGAGATATTAATGATTCACTCAAGTAATGTATTTATGTATTTAAAGAGGAAAAACTTCCCGTGAAGCATTGATATTTGGTTGGGTTTTTAGGAGTCCATAAGGTGTATTTGTAGACTAATGCCTCGTATTTCTGATGAAACGAAAACAGGGACGATAAGGTCAATATAAAATCTGCACCGGTTTTCTCAGGTATCACAACTCCTTCAGACTTGTTCTCTGGTGTGGCGAGAAACTAGAGCATTGAAGTAGGCGGCATCGCAAAACTGCGTTTCTCCATTTGAACCGACTCGACCGACATAAATATGAAATGCAATGGAGTGGGCCTGAAAGATCAGCCAAACCAACACTCTCGTCCGTGAAGCGTGTCAGTCTATCGTTTCATGAACACATACTAATATTTTTAAAAACACAACCGTGGGAACAAAGTGTTTCGACAGTTTTCATTGCTCGCAGAAGGCCCAGACAACAAACTAGCGGGGCGCATATTTCTATACCAACACCGCCACCTACTGGCCATTAGAGCAATCACACTACCCAGTACGGTTATTACTCTGCAGATCCTACCCGATCCTTAAAACTGGACAAATCCGAACGAAACACAGAATCCCAAAATCAGTCTCGCAAGTTATAACTTCCAAATTAATGCCACTGCTGTTCTGCAAATGCAAAGCCAGAAAACGCGCACCCTGCTCAATAATCCCTTTCTTCAAAATTCTTCAAGTACATCATATACATCAGTATTCATGGAATATTTGATGTACGCCTCAGTGAAGACGTCTAAAGACTATTGCTTTCTGAACGGAAACCTGAGTAACAAAAGTCATCCGCGTGTAGATTATATCCACCTGAGAACTGCAGAGGAATGCTGTCATAACGTGAACTAACCAGCACAAACAACAGGCACCTTTATCTGGCATCATGTTAAATCTACAGTACTTTAGTACATACTTTTTTTTGCAAGCTTCATCTTGGATTGCAGACATCCTTTCTGAGCCCTATAAATGCATGATCACCGTACTTTGCCGTTAATTCTACATTGTGGCACCTATTAGCGGTACCCAGTGCAGGCATACGCAGTATGACATAATAGTATCGCTCTCGTTTTCCCCCAGCCCGCGCTGTCCTTGGGGGATGCTGAAAATGTGCCTGCGTTGGTGGGGGCGCCACATGGACCCGGACTCCATCTCTGGGAGGTAATCCCCCGCCCACAGTCGACTTTCGAGCAGAATAAGTGAAAAACTTGGCAGCGTTTCTGTTAGCGGAACATAACCGAGAGGGCGAAAAGGCTGCCAGAAATCCCTACTTTTGTTTAAATTATTCAGTCAGTCCTCTGCTGGGCTTCACGGTCCATGGTTCTGGCTAACCTACATAGTAAACTGCCGTAGTAAATAACTGCGTGAGAAATGGATAGTCAATCTGACTCGACACAGACAAACATGCCCGTAGCAAGACTCCCCTGTGTCCCTTGTTAAAAAACAATAAACTATGCTACATTTTGAAATACCTCGTTGTGGTAAAATTTGCACAGAATTTCACTTAGAGTTGACCCCTGGTAACTTACAGAATATGCACAGATCAGATTTAAATATACATTTTACATAGGCCTATTTAGCAGAAACCTTTGTCCAAAGTGATGTACAAGTGAGGCAAACAGTCCATTACAGATATATACACTGTCAAGGAGTCAACTAGGCGTAAGTGTAGCTAGGCTGAGCTTCCAGGGACAAAAGCAAGCAGGACTGGAGTAGGATCTACACGAGAAGATCTAACACAGCCAGAACCTAAGAAGTCTATTCAAGGAGCAAAGGGCCTCATATTCCAACACATGCAATTTGCATTTACTTTTATTTTAAAGTTTTATATATTTTCTAATGAGTAGAATATGCAGTTAGAAGATGGATGGGAGCCGTATTTCCATTTACATTTAAACTGATTTGAAAATGTCATTTAACAATATTTAGTCAACAAAGCTGTCAATCTACATGGAGCTGAAAAGACGCGCGAAAAAGGGACACTGCATAGATTAAAAACTGTGAAACTGTGAAGTCTCCTTTTAGACTATCATACAATAACGCGCATTTAAAACGTGATTCATAGACATACACTTTAAAGGAAAACACCTGTCAGACACAGCACTGCGCCTAGAGTGTTACGGGAGTCATTTCCCGCACAAAGCTGTGAGCATTTGTGTACATCGCTAAGGAGCTTTCAGAGGGAGCATACACCCTTCCTGCTGCTGTCCGTGGGTATAAACCCACACAGATCCTGTTCCACTCCAGAGACGCTGAGATGTTCCATGAAGTGCGTCCGACGAGCCAATCAGAACGAAGGTCTCAATAAATTTAGTCTCAAATTAATAATGTGCAGGCAAGACACATTCATCATTTCCTCCTGATGAAATAACCACATTCGTAACGTGTTTACATACTCAGCTGTGCTCAGATTATGCTTTATTGTAATTTATATGTAAGTGCCTTTATCTTCCTGTTTACAGCTTATGGTAAAGTGGGGCCATTTTTCTGGAGAAATCTACGGCGAGTAAGGATTTATTTACATAAGACTTCAAACGCTACACCCTCTACTATCCTCTGAATTCTGAAATCTCTGAACAGACCAGGAACACTTTGCCCTGTACTGAGATTTACAGCTTTTTTCTAAGTTTGTCTATCGCTTATATTGCCAAGAGACTCACAGCTTAACCCTGATGAGACAGGATACCAAAGCAGCTCCTGGTTCTCCTTTCTGGTACCGTGCGCCGCACGTCATTCGCCGGCCAAATCTGAACAAAGGTGTGGGTAAAAGCCACGACCTCATCCGTGAAATTAGCCCTGTAGCCGATCAATAACAACCAATCAGATTTATGGGTGGAACAGCTGTTGAGTGCAAGTCAGACATTGTATTCATCCCCAGTTAATAGTGGTGGTGAGAAAGGTGAAAGGGCACATACTGATTGTTGTCCATAGTTTTGGGGGGGACGGTTTGTAAAAGTAACACTGAAGAGCCTTACTAGCAACCCAGTGTTTGTTCTGGATAACTTTCAGACATCAAGGTGCAGTTGCCAGCCACTGCAGCAGTGGGCGCTAAGAGCATGTTCCACTCATGCTCACAGACATGTGCCTGCCTGCCCCCTCTCTCAGCTGACTGCCAGGGCAACAACAGCGCGACGCTGCAGAGGAGGCAGCCAATGCAGCGAAAGCGCGCGCAGGCAGCACCCCGCTCCGCCCCTTTACCAGCCGCTAGTAAGTTAGCGCCATGGTTTGACCAATCAGCTGCTGAGCGGCTTGCAAGTTGATAACGCTCCCTGGCCTGAAATCTGCAAGCAGCAGGAATCCACAGACGCACACGATTACACATGGAGAATGACTGTACAAAGGGTTAGGAAACTGTACATCTAAGAATATAAAGTGAAACCCACGTTCAGCCTGAGGTATCGTAACGTGCTCAGGTAAGACACAAAAACACACCAGTAACACATATGGCCCTTTTCCAGACAGTAATCTGACATTTTCAATCAAGTGCCAACTTCTGCGCCAGCAATTAAGAAGTGAACTCGCATTAAATGACGATTTCCAAAAGCTTGCTGCTTATTATCTAGCTAACGAAACGACTTCAGCAGGAAGTGATGGCTCACACTTACTGGTTATGCAGATAATTCTGACAAATGAATACCGTAAATATTGATCAGAAATTTTACTGTTAGCTACTTAGTATGAAGAGCTTAAGCAGGGGGAAAGTATTCAGAACAGCCAAATAGCCAATTTAAAAGGCAGATAAAGTTTAACAGAATTTTGGTTTATCGTGTTAAAATTTAAGCTGGTGAGCATTTGACTGAGTTATTGAGTAAATCAGTAGAACTGATCTGTATAAAAGTCAGGCACCCTTAGTAAAGTTGGTGTTTACAAAGCTGTATAAATTACTTTTACACTCAACTGTTAATCATTAACTGTGCATGTGATAACACTCAGCACGCATACATGATGTCTGTCTCAGGTGGGCATAATTGAGCATCTTAATATTTTCATGATAAATGTATTTTAAGCAGCATTTACCAACAACATCAAACGATCCTGAGTCTGCATAACCTTCAGACGTTGCACTAACGCAAAATCCCACCTCCAGTTTATTCCACTCAACCAGTTATCTGAGGTCAAGGAAGTCAGTTAAGCATTTAGTCTTAAGTTAGCCTTCTCCAAAGGGCCCATCCAGGGGCAGCATGGGTGACCTCAGATACCCAGAGAGCCTGCAGCAGACTTTACCATCCAGCAGCTCAGCATTCAGACTCACAGCCGAAGTCGGGGCCGGTTACGTGATGTAATAAAGTCAGATGCTCGCATGCTGTCCCTTACCCCCGGACCTCCTTTACGCTGCCTTAGCACTCACCCCACACCTCCCAAAACCCCGCAAACAGTGTGTATGTGTGTGTGTGAATACATTATATATTCACTCACTCACACACACACACACACACACACACTGACACAGTAATGTATAGCGTTACAATAGTTTAGCTGAAAACATCAAACTATGCATTGAAAGGAACTTAAAAGCCTTAAAACATTATTTAAATATTTACCCCACCTTCAGTCTAGACTAGGCTGGAGGACAGGTGGACAGACAGACTCCTTTAGTTTTTGTCCTGCAATGTTGGAAATATAGGTTTTATGAAGATTATATAAATGTTATGGGATAAGTGTGATTAATTGAGGGGAACTTTCAAAATACCAATAACCTCGGCCAAGATATAAAAGTCCTCAATCCAATCATGTTACGTGTCATTCAAATAATAACAAAATAATAATAATAAAAATAATAATAATAAATTATTTTCAGTATAAACACAAGTAGGCAACCAATCCAGGCTATAAGAACTGATCAATTAAAACAGCTACTGTGAATATTTAATTAGCTCCTTATTCATTTATATCAGCCAAAAAATAAATAAATGAGAAAAAATAACCACAAGCAGTTTCTGAGATCTTATTACTGTAAAATGACTAAAGACTACAAATCAATCATGCAGTAAAAAAAAAAAATCACGACCCAGTGATGATGCCTTTAAGCGATCAGTCAGGAACCCGCTGTACTCACACCCTGGGGACGGCAGCTCGCAGGTTCGCTCCGGCCGCATGGCCCCTCAGACTCTGACCTTCAGCATGCGGGGCAGACAGCCCGACTTCCAGTTAATGCGCCTGCAGCGCATGCGGCTCGCCGGGCTCCGGCGCAGCGCCACATGGGGAAGCCCAGAGGCTCTGCCAACTTGAATATTGCAGACGAAGAACCAGAATGTTGCTCATTTGCAAAGTGCAAGACAGACACATGAAGCTGAGCAGCGCTGCGTGTTATCTCAGCACGCACGCGGGATGGCAAGCGTCCGTCTTAGAGAGCGACGCTGCAAGAAGCCACTTTAAAAGCTTTAATTACACTCAACTACTAAAGCACGCTCCACTCATAAATTCTCCCTATATGTCTGCCGTCCATCCATCCATCCATCCATCCATCCTCCTATTTGACCTTTTTAAGAACACCTCTCTAGCTTATTTACTGAGTACTTACTTACAGACCATCGCAGGCACTAGACCACTGTGTAGGGGCTGTCATGGCGATGCAGAGGTTTGGCCCCCCAGAAAGAAATAACCCATGAAAATATGACCGGAGTGCTGTGGTATGAAACCCGGTTATCTGAAGATGAAGTGTGACTTGGGTGTGAAACACAGACTCATGGCTCATCTCTTCTTTTCCCTAGCAACAGCATGCTGACTCATCTCAGTCAACGGTGCCCACACAGAGCGGACAGCTCCAGTGACATTGGGCTGATGCCAACGCGAGCGAGTGGGGGGGGGTTGGGGTTGGGGGCTGGGGTGGCGGAAGGGGACGCAGCTGAGTAACAAAAAGCTTGGTTACAAAAACCATCATTGGTCTGTCAGTGCTTACCGTAAGTGGGTTAGTTTGCGGGGCCCTGTGCACAGAAGGAGCCGTCGGCTGTGTGTCACACCCGACCGGTGACGTCTCGTCAAACCTCTTGCCCCCAAGTACGCCTCATATCAGCCACAGCCTGATTTACACACCTATTGACTCTGCTGATCGTGCGAGCAGCGAAATGAGAACCTCAGTACGCGCAGAAGGACAAGGGCCGTGTGAGCCCACGTGACGGGGAAGTGACCCAAACGTGATGTCAGGACAAGGGCAACGGTGACCCAGAAGAACCTGAACTGATAAACAACCCCTCAACCCAGAACATAACTGGGCTTCTCACTATCAAAACTGACAGGCTGTACTTCAGTGTACACTTAACAGTATACATTCAACATGATTGTAATAAAAACTGATGCAAACTCTTGGTTAAGTATCACATCTACCAGCCTTCATCATCCACCTGGCATGTGAACCTTCAGCCACAAGGAGCGCTGGGAAAGAAAACCCAACACCTTGCTGATGTTTTATTTGTAAATGTTCATTATTTCTGAACTGCACGTTAAAATGGAGTCCAATCCCACCAATCAAATGCACCAACAAAGCTCCCTGTGATGCACTGACACCACGTCGATAGCGTAGCCGGACCCTGTGCTGTCTGGGATAGGCCCCAGGGCCCCTGTGCTGTCTGGGATAGGCCCCAGGGCCCCTGTGCTGTCTGGGATAGGCCCCAGGGCCCCCTGTGATGCACTGACACCACGTCGAGAGCGTAGCTGGGCCCTGTGCTGTCTGGGATAGGCCCCAGGGCCCCTGTGCTGTCTGGGATAGGCCCCAGGGCCCCTGTGCTGTCTGGGA
>JAODJX010000065.1:2773082-2796803 GCA_026776945.1 Isichthys henryi | reverse complement strand
TGCAAACTCCGCACACATGTGACCCAGGCGGAGACTCGAACCCGGGTCCCAGAGGTGTGAGGCGACAGTGCTAACCATTGCACCACCATGCAGCCCAGGATGTTAATATCCCATTCGTAAAGCTGATCGCCTATGTATTTCTAGAAAGTATTAATATTTCAGGTCTGCATAATACTCAATACAAAAGTTGTCTGCAATTCAGGCCTGGTTCCATAGCATCATTTTAACTCCAGAATTGAGTGACTTGCAATACTGTCCTGCTGACGTCAGGTGTGGTATGCGGTGTACTCTGAGTCAATGCTCTGTGGAAGACTGTACAGTAAAAAATCTCCTCATGTTAAATCTCTACTGCATGGTGGCAGTGAGTTTTTTTTTGCTTGTTTTGTATTTAACCTTCACATTTAACTCTGATGCGCATTTTCATTATAATCGGTGAAGCTCTATGGTTAGTTGCCAAATCCTGGAGCTTCTGCTGACTGTTCGGAATCTCTTAAGTGTTCGCTAGCAACACAACACAGGTGAGCGGGGTCATATCGTAAGTACTGTCGCCAGTTTAACATAACCAGGCCACGCCAGACTGCGCCACTAGGCTCACCAGATCTAGTGTAATTTCTGTGCTAGGAACCCAGCTGGTGACTGCGATTAAGATCAGAGACCAGGAAGAAGATCAAGTACACGCCAGCTTGTGCAGGTCAGTTTGGTGACATCTGTGTGCCTGAAACTAGTTTAAGTGATCTGCCTACTTCTAGTCGAAATTCATAGAAGGTCCAGCAACATCTAATGTCAACGGCAGGGTGACTTTCCGCCAGGTTCCCCTGGGCTTGCCACCCCTTACTGTACGTCTGCGACTGTGTGCTTGTGCATTGGGGAACTTTGCTGTCTTAATGCAACTTATTTTCTACGGCAAATGGCGTATATAATTCTCGGCCTGAAAGAAAATTGTGGTTTGACTGTCCTGACGACACAGGTGCTCCAGGATCGAGGTAGATAGAGAGAGCAGAAACACAGATGGACCGGTGGATGGTGTGGGCGGGTCTTAATCCCGGGAAGCTCGTCCAGTTTACATAGCGACAGCTCCTGAGTGACAGGAAGCCAGTCATTAGCTGCTAACAACTGCTAAAAACATTGGTGCCAAGACGAAAGGAGCCATCCGTGCAAGTTAATCCATTATTTATATCAAGACAAAGTAACCAAAGAGCTTTTTCATCAGGACGAATCCCAATGCAATGATGGCCGACCCCCCCCCCGCTCCCCCACGTTACCCGGGTTGCATTATTATCAGCTCACTGATAATGGAGAATGAGTAAGCTGTCATCTCCCACCCAAGCTGACCAGCAGCGTCACGCTGTCGAATAACATTTTCCATTTCAGTCCTGACCCATGAAACGACAACATTAGGCCACTATACAGAAATGTGTCACGCCCCCATAGGCACCCAGTTACAACACAAACAACACAAATATTAGCTTCTTCCATTGGTGTTTCATGCTTACCGCCTTTATGTGACAGCTAAAATAAATGTCTGCCGTTTGAACGAGCTCTCCTCTTCACTTAAGATGCACCAATTTGCAACGGCAACATGACAATTACTAAAAAAAGTCCGACCTTGGACCCGCCTATCCCTGTGGCGGCATCCCTTCACTTTGAAGCTCATTCTCGAACTTCTGTCCTCTACGTTGCCCCGTTACAGAGCATTAAGTTTCAGATCGATCACCTCAACAGTGCTTCATTCTTCAAAGACGTCTTTTGACCTATCAGGAAGGTGCGCTGGAAAGGGCAGAGATTCTGACGACGGGAACCATGCAAGTCAAAAAATGACGTCTGGAGTGCAAGAATAACCCTCTGCTCTAGCATCGACTGAACCGATGCAAAAGCAAGGCCACTGCTCATTAGGTGCCCACAGGACCGATGCCACCGACAACAGCAACAAAATATGCAATAAATCATCCCTGACATTTGCTTACCAGGTCGTGGATCCTCTCCACCACTGTGAAGCACATACTCAAAAAGCTACAGAAGCCACCAGCACAAGCCCTACTTATTTTGTTGCCCTGTAACGGAAATCCAGTATCTTCCCACGCACCTCCGATGTCCCACACAGCGCTACCCTTCAAGGACTACAGATATCCAAATGACTAAGACAGTGACGGAGACAGAGAACGGGCTATGGGCTGATGGAAAATCACTCACGTTGTGCTGACTCACCAAACCACCGCTTCCTGCCAGGGCGTGCTTTATGCAGCTCCACTGATGGCTGGTCAAGTTTTCACGATCCCTACTTGCACCTGGGTGGCTTTCCCTGGGTGGGGGGGGGTAGTGAAGGTCGCAGTGTATTTCCGCCGAGCCAGATCACACCCTGCACCATTATTCCACTCTGGTTTTGTCCAGCTCCCCTGATGAAGAAAACGTTTAAGAGTATCTCTGTCGGGGGGGGGGGGGGTTGGACATCAAGTCTGAAATCAATGTCCAGTATGAGTGACGTCCAGTAGAAATCCGTGCCATCTTTGAATGGGTCGACCATATCGATTCCCTCACACAAACTCACCAGAGGACTGAAGCCGTCGGTGAAGCTGATTCCTCCTCCATTCCTGTAAATCAAACACAGAAATTAGATGGAGCCTTAGTCTAATTACCGCATTATATATCTGCCGAACTGTCAAACTTCTCCTCATCCTTTAAGCTTTTGGTCTCATCGTCCAGAGCACTCCCTAAGACAGTGAGAGGCCCGAGGGCGGCAGAAGCAGGAATATGTGAGTCGATAATAAGACAGCAAGGAGGGACTCTGTGGGAAATATGCATTCTTCCAAACAAACATTTCCTGAGCTTGAGTTCCCAGGCCGCGCGATCTGAGAAAAGAGGAGAAGAGGCGGACACAGCCCACACGCCGAGCTGACCCTACCGCTCCCACAGGACAGCCTGGCAGCCGGACTACCGGATATTCGCAGATGGTGTCGGCAGAGGCATTGTCCTCTTCAATAAGCTACCTTAACAGCTGATTGTCCTCAACTTCAACATTTAGATAACGTTGTAAAAGTTTCTACAGCTTTTTGCAATTTCCACAGCTTGATTTTGAGCACCAGGAATGCTGGGCATCGAGGGATTGAACTGCGCAAAAAAGGCAGGAAATGCCATAAAGACATAAAACTTTTGTGAAACGCGTCACAAAAAACTAAACAGCAGTGGTTTGCAAAATCGCTAATCACTTGTCTTAGTATGTTAAATAAAATCCCGGTTCAGGGCTACCTGAGTCCAAAGAGCTGAAGATGTCACACTGAGGCCGTAGAGACCAGGCATTTCACCTCTCAGGCCTGCAATTTCAGCTGCCATGTGCTGATGAATGCTGCTACCGTGTGAGATCAATACACAGCAGTGGGTGTGATCAGCCGGGCTTCCATTTTCACTTCAGCACTGTGGTTCCCACAGCAAAAAAATAATCACCAAAGTAATACGAAGGCTACAGCATTTAAGCTAAAAAAACCAAGGACTCCTGTTTGTCAGAAAGCTTTTCACAATACAGACATTTCCATCTGTTGTCAAAATAATGTCTCATACGATGAATCAATACCGTATTATGTCCACCCACTCACAGAGAAAGGTGATCGGTGCGATAACTGCAAAAAGCATCACACATGTGACTTTTTAGAAGGCAATCTGTGATAAATGCAAGGCTCGGTTTTAGTGAGATTCCGGTAAAACACACTAACATGTAAATAAATATCCACACGTCATGTATAGATCTTAAGAATCGCCAAGGGAACCCAAGTTCCAGTGTGACAAGAAAACATTTCCATGTTATTTCACGTTGTTACATGTCTTGTATGTGTATCAATATGTTTAAACAGAAACATGTAAATATGCAGTTTTATTGTTTTTCGGTTTTTTATTTTATTGTTATTCGGACATTTTAATTATTGCTTTTATACAAAGGAGCAGTCCAGTGGACTGAGTGATTAGTTGTCTGGTTATATTTGATTGTTCTTGCATATTGATACAAAACCAACCAAGTATGATTCAGGCCTATATGGGAAACTATAGAAAAGCATCACATTTTGATTTAGAAGGTGCCCTGACATGGATCGCAGGCCGTTTGCTGCCCTATCAATCGGAACACCGCGGTGCACCAGACCACCATCATGTGTACCGGTGCCGTTGCCGTACACAGTGCGTACAGGTGAAGGGGACTTAAAGAACCAGATGGCCGTTATAATCCTCCAATCAGAACTGGAGATGGGAGCACATGATGCTGGGGGAAAAAGGAGCCCTTCATTACAGAGTAAGACAGGGGAAGGCTGAAGGTCACATGGACTAGAAAATACACTTTTTGCAAATGAGAAAATGAACAACAAGAATCTAAACCAGCAGAAAACTAACACAACATACCCATAAATAATCTTAGTAACACTTTAGCTGAAGCTGTCATCTATAACATACTATAGATATCATCCTAATGCATTATAATGGTCAGCATAGCATATGAATTAATAAAGCATTACAGCATCTTCTATTGACAGTTATAAGGTATATATTATACCTCCAGTGAAGCTCTCGTCTATAATGAACTACAGATACCTTCATAGTGCATTATAATGACTGGTATAAGAATTAAGGACGATTAGTACTGCATTACGAAGGTGCCTAGAGTGCATTATAGATGATACCTTCATAAAGCATTAATAATGCAGAATGAACATGGCTCTACTTAGGGCTGGCTGATATATCGATAAATTATCCTATTGTGATTACGCACATTTATAGTGTCATCAATTTGAATATTGTATTGTGATACAGCCTAAAGACTTGTTTTCCTGCATATTCGCAGTAATAATGCACTGTTTTTACATGAATTCCATCAAGGTTTAAGTCTGTTGCTGGCAATTTATTGTTCTATCTGTCACATGCTCCATAATTATCAGTAAAACAATTTGCTCACCCTAATCAGAAAAACTCAAAAATCACCTGTCATATTTTACTGTTTTCTACGCATGAATTTTACAATACCATAAAAATCTTATCGTGAAAAAGTACTATGATATAATTTTTGGGCTTATTGCCTGACTCTAGATATAATGTGTTACGCCTTTATAACTATTAATATCCATGTTTATATTGCTTTATGACTGCATTAATATATGCATTATAATGTATTATTATGTGTTATGAAGGTGTTCATAGATTTTTATAGACATGCATTCATAGAAAGTGGACAGGCAGAACTAATCACCAGGAGTCCCCAGGTCCCAGAACATGCCTGCAAAGACAGCCTGCCCTCCTTCCTGAAACGCTGTTGACTGAAGGCCCTAGGAACCAATCAGGGACTCCTGTATTACAAAGACTGTGTTCTGGTTCCGGTCGGCGCCGTCTTCCTTATGTAGCAGCAGGGTGGCCCATTCCAGCTGCTGACAGGGCCACACTTAGCCTCTGCACTTGTTAAATTCAGCCATTGTTCGCTTAGCCACTTACCGCAGCTGGTTTTCCAGATGTACGTCATCCACCAATCAAAAGGCAGGACTGCCCCCCCCCCACCCATCACCACCACCAAGATGTCCAGGTCTGAATCTGGTTAGTGGAATTGCACATAAAAGATATCCACTGATTTCAGTGGCCAAAAACATTAAGTCAAACTAAAATGCAACCACAAACATGCCAGGGACTAAGTTGTAAGTCCAAGCAAGAACAACACGATGATTAACATTTTCCCGCTGACCAATATCCCTCCCAGCGAGTCCCTTTCGTTATGGGCCTGAGTACTGCATCCCCCATGCAGTCAGGCTATGATCTGAAGCACCCTGATGATTTCTGTACATAAGTTTAGAAACTGAAGACATTTAACCGCGGTCAGGTTCTTTACCGTCACGTTAGGTGCCCTTTCAAAAAACACATACGGCTTTTGTCTGCCGTGCTTTCGGTTTCTCCTCTCTGGAGCTTGTAGTCAACAAGACGGGTCTCTTACGGTATTTGTGCTCTATATATACCTGCTATGTGAGAGAATCGCTTTGCGATGAGTAAGGCGGCCTGCCGTGACTCATTCCGATTTGAAACCGATCCCCTTTTTACGCATGGTGTTTCCTTCAGTATCACTGTTTGACAAACATGATTTGACATTTAAGGGTCAGTTTAGGTGAACCGCTTATATTTGCTCGTAAGGAAAAAAACGGGCCCATGAAGAGCAAGAAATGAATCGATATGTTCTGAGGCTGCGTTCATGGAGCATAGCTACCCGCCGCTGCGTCCTGCCCACAGACTACCTACTTCCGCCAACAATTTGGATATTAAGCTATTACGTATTTATTAATTAACTAAGTCGTAGTTACATACTGACCTCATGTTGACCAAATATTTACTACAGATGCTCCTCTACTTACGAACTTTCAACTTACGAACTTTCAGACATACGAACAAAGAGAACTGCAAGTCCAAACTGTGTTCACTGGGCTCCCGTTTCCTGTCCGCAACATCAATTTTTTTTCTGCTCACCAATCCCACCAAGTACGACTTCTGGCCGCTACTCCCATTGCGCAGCAGCGTAGCGTGCATACTTCCAGCATCCTAGTTCTTTGTACTTGCGTAAACCCTTATAATGATGTTGAATAACGACTTACGAACATTTCAAGTTACGAACGGCTGTTCGGAACGTATCTCATTCGTAAGTAGAGGAGCGTCTGTATATCTGATAATATCTGTTAATTCTGTAAACCTTTGTGAACTACTGAAGGACAAAGTAATGAATAACACAAATGAAATACTGATCTCATGTTTGCTCATCATTTTTGACACATCTTTAATCTCAAATAACAGCTGTTCATGATTTGTACTTCTGTCATAACTATTAAATATTAGTAGTGCCATTAAATATTTGTGCCTGTCAAGTAAAGTGTTACCACACTAATTGAGAAATGTCTTCTCCAGCCTTGATGGGTGTCAGCTGATCCTGAAGGCTCGGGGATTCCTGAACACCTCACACGCAGGCCATATGATCATCCAGGGTCCCATGGGGGAGAAAGAAACGGAGGGAAAGAGACTCCGGTCATGTGACCCTCTCCATGAAGATTCCATTCCCACGCTTCCGAGCAAGACTTTCCCATATCCGAGTGGCCTACTGGTCCCAGGACAGCCCCCAGTTCAGTTAATACGAGTCCTTTTCCCATGAAAGGGGTGGCGAGGAATTTTTTGTACAACCCACATGTTTACATTGGTGTGTGTAAAAAACAGGAATATGAATGGAAATCCCCTCAATAACAGGAACAAGAGATTGAACTGTGAGGTGTGTAACGTGACTTTCAGGTGAAAAGTGAAATACACTGAATATTCAGCCCAGGAACATACTGCAGTATTTAAGAGTCTCACACAGGAAAAACAACAGAGAATGATGAAATCTGACGCTGGCCAGCCGTGTGTCATGGCATGAGCCTGTAGATGCCATTCGGTGAGCTATGCGATATTTACATCTGAGGAATGGGAACAGTGGCCCCGATCGGACTGAATCAGAGAGAGTGAAGAGTTTCTGACACATGTGGAAATGTAACATCATCTGGAAGCAGCACTCACCCGTGCATCTTAACACGCTTTTCATACTTTCCTTTGACCTTAAATTTGAGAGTGCGAATTGCAGTGTTCTGGGTGAAAATCGTGACCTGTGTGGGGGGGGGGGTCTCCAATATGCACACAGAAATACAGATAACGCAATCTGTGTTTATTATCGGAGGTAAAATTCCCTGAAAATGTGTGCGCCCACCCTGAACAGCAAGCTGACACCTACAAGGTGGGTGGTCAGACAGGTGCAGGCTGCATCCCTGAGGGGTCCCTGCATGTCGGATCCCGATAGGTCTGAACCTTTTTGCTCTATCGTAATTTCCCTTTTTACACCACAACAGAAGCCCGTCTCGACATGGGGCGGGATGGACCCGACCAGTCACATAATAGGAAGAGGGGACCTGATTCAGCCCTCGGTGCAGCCACCGGCTTCTATGAGCGAGTCGAAACCAGGCGGAACATGCTGGAAGGACAGGCTCTGCATTATGAAGCTAGTTGTGGCCCCGCCTCCGTATCGCGTGGGTGGCCTCCATCAGCCAGTCCGGAGACAGATATGCGTCACCTCCGACCGCAGAGGACACATTCTGCATGGGATACATGTGTGAGATGGACATCTGGATGGGAAGTTGCTGAAATTCCGCTAACCATCTGGCTCAGATGTGGTCTTTCTGGACGCAACATTTTATTCACAGATTTCTTACCTATTATTCGGAGGTAACATGTTGCGTCCAGAAAGACCAGACATATGTAACTTATCCAGTTTATAATGTTGGAGTTTTACCCAGCTACACCATTCCTTTTGAGTTAAGACCCTTCACCCAACAAATTCCCTCAAACCTCAACTTAGGAATCTCAAGTTTTGGGTGTCCATGATTTGACATGACTTGAAAAAAATCGCTTTGCTTTGGGTCAAAATAAAAGTTACAACAGAAAATCCCTGCTGGCTCTCAAACCTAAAACCTTCCACAAGTCCCATTTCCCCCAAGCAGTTTCAAAACTCCCAAACCCCGACAGGGCTAATGCCCAAACCCAGTCTTATGTGTGAAAGGTCAAAAGACGTCGCCGTTTATCCAAAACAAGAGTGGCTGAATTCAGACTACGGACCACAAACTGTTGGCACCACCTTTGACGTTTCCAAACAAACGTCAAATGATCCCACAAAACGGCCGACAGATCAGAGCAGAAAAACTGATTTGGTGTTTGCTAAAAAGCTGCTACATGCTAATACACTGGCAAGGCTTTTATCGACAATCATCACTGAGATTGTGATCAGTACCGAATGCTGCTATCAGCAGGGAGCCTAGAGCCCAGCCAGACCGCTCTGCTGTCTTCTGTAAACCCAGCTCAGGCTTCCAGCACCACCACTCTGCACTGCTCAAGCTGATGTCGCCGGCCTACAAAATGACTCTTTCTGCGAAGATGTGACTGTTTACATGTCTGGAAGGAAACACACCGAGAGTGAAACAGCAAAGCAATGTTGGTCATTATGGAACAAGGCTCTTTGCCGTGCTCATGCTGGACATGACCATGTCAGCATCAGCTGCCTCTGTCCCCCTCTCCCAGACAGCTTGCAGGTGTCACGTGACTGGGCGAACGTCACTGTCCTCGCTCACAATCGGGCCAACATCAGGTCTACAGGTGCGGCAGGGGTGAGGGGAACTGAGAGATTATCGAGATATGGTGTCCTGCGGATTTAGATTTACGTCCGCCTGTGAGAACAGACAGGGCTGAGGGGGTCTCCGCTTCTAGGACGTCCGCCCGCTCATGGTGTACTGATGTGTGACGTGCACCCACCCATAATGCAATGGGCTAGACAAGCTTGTCTACAGTATATCTGTAAGAGCTCCCTATTCTCCTGACATTTGATGCATCTGCCAAGCGTGACTAAGTTTAATCTTTGATTTTAGCTTTTAGTGGGAATATCCACTCAACACAGTGGACTAACTGCCACATGCTGACTCACACATGTGCGCACATACACCCGGCACTCACTTTGCATCTAAGTCAGTGGCTTGTGACAGGGCAGAGCTCAACACTGCCATTAATGCAGCAGCTGGCCCCCCAGCCCCACACGTCCCCACAGCACCGCTGATCTCGCGTGTGAAATCAATCCCAGACACTTTCTCAGTGCTTGCCGTTACCACAGCAAATGAACCCTGTCAATTTGGGGGGGGGGGGGTGACATAAAACAGCCAATCAATATCTTGCAATTTCATACCCTCTCTAGGGAGGCCCAGGGTCCGAGGTGGAGAGACTGTCAGGCTTGACCAAGAAACAAAATGAAGGCATGAGAACTTTCAACTTCTTTGTGGGGTGGTGTGAGGAGGGGAGGGGCTTCATTAGGGAATCAATATTCCAGGCTATTCATATGCACAAGTCATTCATCAGCAAAGTGATGGAAACAAGGACCTCCTGAAGGTTTAATGACTGCTCCCCGAGGAGTAGGAGCCTCCTAACATTGAGTTCTATCTCAAATCCTTAAGAAACCGTAAGGATTCTTATCCAAGAACCTTCAGGACAAGAGTATGGAAACCCAGCAGAATACTTGCGGAAGTACTCAGTCCTCACATTTTGGGGGACGATGGCCTGGGAGATACTAACACCAGCACTAAATCCACAAGATGTTGCATCCGCATCCTCAGCCAAGCATCCCCTCTGCCTACTGGGCGATGAGTCATTAAGCTGCCCTGTTCAACCAGTGACATCATCAAAACTATGAGCCTGAAGGTCGCCCCCCAAAGCATGTGGGAGTCCAGTCCACATCCTGTTTGCCGCAGACATGCGTTTATGCCTTGTAGTCACGGCAACACCCTTCCAAAGAATTCCAGAGCTGGGGCCTCTTTGCTGTACACATCAGGGTCTAGATGCGAAGAACGCCTCTCACAAAGGGAGGGTCTGACTGCTTCCCTTGCTGAGGAATTCCTGAGTGATTCCCTGTAGCCAGACCCCGCGTGTGTTCATGGCTGCAACAAGGACTGATGTTAAGGGTGACAGAAGATTTATCTAGAAGGGTTAAACTCTGAAGTTAGGCTCCTGACTTCATGTTCATCCTCTGGTAATCTCTAGCAGAGTGTGAAGAAGGAGACATTAAGGGCATTTTCATGTGTGTCCTCAAGGTGGCATGTCCTCCCTAAATGATGCATCCTTTCTAAAGCTGGAAGTTTATTGATGCATCTACTGCACAATGACAGTCCCTAACCCCACTGCCCCCCTCCCCATGACTTGAATCCGAAGTCCAGGCCAGTAAGTCCTGGAGAGCACAACACGGATGAGTTCTTACAGTCCGCACTGAAGATAGATGAGTACAAGGTGGTTGTACGACCCTGGGGATGCGGGACACCTTGGGGAGGATCGACCGCCAACATCGCCACAGTGAGAGGCCCCCGATGGATCCTGTTAGCCCACACCTCTCAGACTTGGAGCAGCCGTCTACCAGGCTGGTTCAGACCACAAGACAGCACTCTGCCGTCTGAACCGCCGGCAGCCATGGCTGAGCACCTGGGCGCCGATCTGGGAGGAAGTCAGGTGGTTCTGTGCGGCTGTGAACATCACCTGGGCATCATGCCAGTCCGAGCACCTGGCATAATGACGCCATGCGCGCCCTCACCCAAATTTCACACTACAACACGCACACACACCCTACAGATATAATGCTGTCTGTTTCAAAAACAGCAAACATCTGACATTTTGCTCAGTTTGAGAGAGTCTGTAAAGGATTATTGTTTTAATACCCCTCTAGACAAATCTCAACGGATGGGTTTTGGAATTTGACAGAAGCAATTTACACAGCTTGACGCCACCAATGGTGAGCTGGAGGGCAGGCAGGGAATAAGCCATAACAAACCATACACAGGGTATGATACCTGTTAAAACCAAGACCAATAACAAGCCCTGACAGAACCAAGACTGGGAGCAGACCTAAACATAACCAAGACTGGGTAGAAACCTAAATATAACAAACATCAGGTACAGACCCTAATATAACAAAGACCTGGTACAGACCCTATCATAACCAAGACCGGGTACAGACCTAAACATAACCAAGACCTGGTACAGACCTGTAACACTGAGCACAGACTCTGTCTCGTGAGGCTCACTGTGACTGACTGTGTGAACATGGTCTGTCAGGAATGGTGGATGACTGAAACTATTAGTGAGGCCATATTCTTCCATACAGGCCTAGGAGGCAACTCTGCACCCACCTGAACATTACAGCATCACAGCATTTCTACTTTACCTCTGAAACCAGTTAACGAAAATGGACCCCAGTCCAGCTGGCTCCCATTTACGAGACACAAACCAGCGATGGCAATGGTGAGTCCTGAAGACTCGACTCTTCACTCTCCCAACTGCCGAAACACTCCAGTTTATTTGTCAATTAAACTTAAAGTGCGTAATATTGTAACATTGAAGTGTTTTTATACGACGACTGCATTTGGATTGGTGCTCCCCTTAAATGTGTAGTGAGAAGGGATTACCTCGAGCTTAAAAAAAAGATGTAGCATTTTACAAAAAATAAATATGAAGACGTATTCTTGCCGTCAACTGCTTTATAGATACATGTCCTGTGGACCATTTCTCATAACTAATTTTATAATATGATCTATATTACAAGCATGAAACTGTCGCACTGTTCTTTGTTCACATGTAACGGCCAGATGTTGCATTATACCAGATGTCACTGATTGCTTAACGGCCGTAGCTAAAACAGTAATAAATGTAACACACTTGTAAACCCCGTAGAGACGCCGATTCGGTAATAAAAACACACGCGGGGAAATACCTCCGCCTAGTGGAGCATTAAGGAATCACGCATCATCCAAGAGGGTTTATCAAAGGCAGGGTCATCGTGAACTTAGAGCCCATCCCAACGAGGCAGCACGCCTGCTGCACGGGATGCCAGTCCGTCAGAGAGCACGCACACTGCTGTAGACTGTTCGAGAAACCCCATAGTAGGGGGAGGAAGCGCACACCAAACATGGAGAACACACAAATGGCACAAGATTAAATGCGATATACTTTAACTTGCGTAACGTGCGGATCTGTATCATCAAATCAATATTAACACGTTAGTTTCACGTTAGTCCGGAAGTTGATATATGGGTTGGTGTTTTGTAACACATCAGAGTCTTGGGAACCGCTAAATGTTATAGTCCTAGCAAAGAGCTTTTTGTCTAAATCTAAAATGGTAAATTCAACCGTGCCAAAAGGATTTTGGTTCGTACACTAAATTTGGTAATGATGGCCCGGGGCTGGAAAATATGTCAGCATTGATGCAACTAAAACAAGACACTTACCTCTTTATTACCGACTCCTGTGGTTTATCGAACAAGTAAATCTGCAAGCTTGCCAATGTGTATTTTATTGTATTTCAAGGCAATGTCCGTTTTCTATTTATCGCGACAAAACATCTTTCAGAGGTAAGCTAACCTTTTGCGGAACAGTTCAAGGCCAGTCAATGCAAAAGGGGAAAATGTGCATTTTCTTTATTCAACCAGCAGAGGGAAGCACGTGCACATCATAACCGTGTATATATATCTTGTTCGCTCAGAAGAGATCAGTGGGAGGGCCATAATGTCACTGTAGCAGTTGTGTCACATTTTAGCAACATTGTAATATTGCAAAAGTGAGTTTCGTAGGACTTGCTACACTAAAACGACTTGTTCAGACAAAGTGTGGAATTCATTTGATCATTACGCGTATTCACGCAGCCGCATCACCGTTACTGAAAGAAACGTTTCTTATAAGGATCACCGTTTGGTGTATCATGAGCTCGGAGCTTTCCAAAAACCACTCCTTTATGAAACGAACTTGAGGCGTATTTCGACGACATACAGACCATATTTCTATGCCGCCCATATGCATACGGTGATTTGGCTCCACTGCCACTGAAATTGCCAAAATGACAGGCTTCATGGGCTCCTAGCCAGGGACGGATTATGGGTTGTGTGGGCCCCTGGGCAAAACGTTCGCGAGGGCCCCCCCCACCACCACCAGCACCACCACCACAATTCAAGGGCCCTTTGCAGCCAAACGCCCTCCCTATAGGGTCAGGGGTCCTTGTAGGCAGAGGATCAAAGAATGTAGGCCCTCTAAAATAGACAAACGAAAATACATTGTTGATAAGCGTTGCAAATTGTTTTGGGCTAGGGGCCCCACAGGCCCCCTGCACCCCAAGGGCCCCTGGACAGCGGCCCCGCTGGCCCGGTCCGTAATCCGTCTCTGCTCTGAAGCAGGACGTGCATGTTAATGCGTAGCTCACATGCTCCACAAATCAAATGCAGCGGTGTTCTTTGGCATAAGCTGCATATCCGCGTTTGTCAAGGTATACATGACAGGCGCTTATAGAATCAGCTGCATATATACACAAACGTGGGAGTAGGAAGGTGTGTATACTGTAAACACGCAACAAGCGTTTTGTTTTTAATTTAGATCCACAATCGTTAACAAGACTGTAGACCATTGAAACAGTTTTATATTTACAAAATACACGCGTCTTACTTGATTGAAAGAGAATTTAAAGTGTATGTAATGGCACGAACGTGTGCAGGACGCCAAAGCCTTTGAACCCTAAATAACGAAAACGAATAGTTCCTACTGTAATTATTATAATGTAGCGCGCACACGAATTGTATGTGGGCGTATACGTCTCCGAAAGAGCGCAAGTCTGTAAAACAAAATCAACTGCCACCAATTTTAACTGTCTCAATGGCCTCGTCTTCAAAAGTACTGTTTTCTCGATATATGACCTCCGTACCACCACTTCCTCTTCTCTGATGCAGCGATTGTCGAATTTACTGGAAGCGCACCGTGCAGCAATTTCAAGCTGCACACCGCCATCCTATTCATTTACAGAACAGCGGTCGCATTTGTCATACTGCCACTCGAAAAAAAAAAAAAAAAAGATTTTTCGTTTCGTCACGAGTGGCGCCTTCACTTGATATTTGCTGTAATATCCAGTCTCGTCTCAACAACGTCCCCAAAGTGCGAGATGCAGCCAAAATAAACCAATAATATGCAATGAGTTTATCTCGCACTGATCGTTCTATCAAGTCCAGTTTCGGCAGACATCATCATCATCATCACCACACATATACAGACATAGACGTTTGAGCCCAATTTTACTAAACGCTCGTCGTTCCCGCGTAATCTAGGGGTCTCTGCCATATGGTTCGATTTACAGTGGCGCCTGATTTAACCCACTTCTGAACTGCATTTTATAGATTAACCTTATATTATATTTATATATTAGGCCTAGGCTAGAAAACACAAATTCATTAATCCATCCATCACTTAAAAAATAAACTCGTGAAGCTAATGTTGTCTTGACGTAGTAAGAAGTAGAATTAAGTAATAAAATGAACACTTAATGAGTTTATCGCAGAATGTCTGTGCATGCATGAAGCTCCAGGCAAAAAAGGTCGGCGTGACCGCCCAGAGATAAGGCACACAGCCATTCTCCGTATTTACATACACCCACACTTATACACTTCCTTTAAAATTCAGCACTGGAGTGAATAACTCGTTTCCCCACTGAAATACTTTTACATCCTCATTGGTTCTGCATAACTGTAGCTGCAGGTCGTAATTCGGAATAATTGTCCTTCCCTGTTTTATGTATGTATATTACACACACTGTCTGAAAATTATACTTTCCCTGTTTTAAAACATGCATTTCTTCTACATGTAGCCTCCGCCTTGGAAACGTCTGCAATGGATGCCCTAGGCTTAAGAATTGAACAAACGGAAAACACCTTTGTATTCAAAAAATGAATCGCACCCTCGCTCTTTCTGCTAGATAAAAACCACATGAATGAACGCGGCAGTGGGAAATCCCAGAACTGTAATACCGAAATACTAAGAAAACAGGTTGATTGTGTCAGTAAAAAAAACAGCGGTCCCGCGTTTAGACATTGTAATTAAGTCGAAAAGCTCTGGTCCTACCTGTCTACATTTGCCCGACAAACAATGACTTTGGCCACAAGCTGCACTAGAAAGCCTGCATGTTCATTATAAAGGCGAATCTAAGTATATGCAATATTCATTCCACCCTCCCCCTAACAGAAATAAACGATTGCACCAAGATTCAACTTTTAAAGGGTTAACTTATTTGATTTCCACGTGGCAATGTAAGGAATGAAGGCAAACTCATTTCTGATATGTGACCCTAATACATAAAAGGAGGCAAACGGAAGCGAACTGCCGCCCCCAGATCCATAGGCACGCGCCCAATCGGCCGTAGGCAACTCCGCTGTATTAAATACGTTGGACAGTCCCTCCCTAAAAAACAAACAAAAAAAAAAAAAAGTGAAGAAGCGGAAACTTCTTTTGACAGGATATTTCTGTTTGGAGAAATGAAAGGAGAGGGGGAGACAGATCTCGTCAATGAAATGCAGCACATCGCTGACAGGCCGCCACGTTTCTCCCCAGATACAGTTTAACAGGTGCCGCATTTAGCAGCTTAACACACCCACCTCCCGGCCGGCGACGCAACGCACCAAAGTGAAACTGCATGACTCTGCACTCTAACCATAAGTTTGAGCTGTCTAATTTGAAATACAGAACGGGCGGGGGGGGGTTTACAGGAAGCCTAACTTACTATCTCTAGTCTCTACCGACAGACTTCCTCTCTGGTCGATAATGTTCAGTGCTCCGCTGCATGTGCGACCTTTTCCCTTTTCAAACGTGCACACAGCCTGGCTAGAATTTAAAAAAATCTTTTGGAAAAGCCGTCGAGACCGAGCATCACGTTTAAACAGCCAGCTTTCAGTTTAATGAACGAGAAACCCACGAAATAAAGTCGATGTGTGTGAGCTGGTCGAACTTACTATAAGCGGTCCGCCGGAGCCGCAGCGCGCGCAGTGCGATTCGCGGCCGCGGCTTCACGTCACATCGCTCGCGCAGCGGGGCTGCTCACTTTCTCGTTACTCACCGTCGCTTCTCCCCTCCGGAGCTGGAAACTTGAACGTCCGGGACCGGAGACGCAGGACACTTTTTAACTATGAGAAATCTGCGTGACTGTCTAGCAGATGTACTTCCACCGATGGCAGTAATGATATAATGACCCTCGCTGTCAGGCTGGCTTGTCCTCTCGCTATTCACCCAGTAGGCTGGATTTCGTAGTGCTACTGCCATTCAAAGTAAGTCAGCGGTTGAACCGTGGCTTTCCCCTTCTGCTCGGTCACACCCACCCCGTACACTGACATCTAACAGCAACGGCTTTTGTACTGCTGCAAAAAAAAGTTTCACTCAAGAGAAAAAAAAGCACAGCACGTTCGCCCTTTCCCTTTTATAAGACCTGCAAAGTGTGTTCATGTTCATTCAGAATGAAATAAACAGAAACGTGTGTAGAAGCTCGCGTCTCATGCACAGACATCATCTAAGACCAAATGCGGTTTCAACGAAAAAAACGTGCCAGAACTCATTATGGGGGCTTATTGAAAATTTTCCGCAATATTTTACTGTTCATACAATAAAATATAATCCCAAAAACGAACACACACGGATTAAACTGATGCATCGTATTGGCTGAAGATGGGAACTTATTAATAGACATAGCAAACTTGGTTGCACGGTGCTGCCAGGAAACTGTGAAGCTCGCGCTGTTGCATGCGCTCGCAGCTCTCCCCATCCACCATGGAAAAAGCGTGAATTCAGCCCCCAGTCTTTCCTGCCTGCGGCATCCCACGTGCAATGCCATATTTAGGAGCTCCGGTCACATTTTAACATTTATTTTCTGCCTGTTCTGGATGTCCTGGTCCCGTAAATTAACAGCTCGTGCCATTATGGTGAGCCTAACAGTCGGGAAGTTTTTTCACAGGACTATACAGGGAACTAACCCCTATGATACTGCCGCAAAACAAAATACGGCCAGGCAATTCACACAGATCTTGCTTACCGGATCTTCTCATGAAATGTTCTAGAATGTCACTGCAGTGACCTTCATTGGTTCCACATTAGCTCTTGTAAACAAATTAGATAATTCACAATAGCTAAACTGACATATGTGGTAAACGCGAGAGTGTTGATTTGCTGTAAATTATAGCATTCTGATATTCTCCATGTGACCGATGTATATTGGAAGACTGAATGTGGCTTGACCTTGACGTTTGTGCACTGAATGATTGCTAAGGGAGAGATCTGGCTGCTGCTGTGCCCCAGAGCACAGAGGATGGCACAGCCACATGTGGACCCCTTTCCAGGCCTTCACATCGATCTTTACAGAGCACCACTTTTTGAAACGGCTGATGTCCACATGACTTCAGGCCACTAGCCATACTTCTGCTCTGTGATCACAAGCTCAGATAATTCCTGCAGCCTGCATCCACCACAGAGCACTTACCCTGGAATGTGTTTACTCAGAGAGAGGAATTTGCTGTGTCCTGGCTACTTAAACAGGCCCAACACAGCTGTACAGTCGAGCGTCTCTCAGAGATTCAAAAACCCCTCCCCAGAAACACGGTTTATTAATACGCTGCTTATAGCGCCATAGCAATGGGCAACATTAACATAAACACGCCATGTGTAAGTTTACTTAGTGGTTATGGCCATGAACCAGAACACATTTTTGTTCCCAGGAAGCTCCCTGCTGTTCTGTCATTTTTAATAGGCCCACCGCCCTCGTAAAATGACAAGCAGTGAGAGACATCAGGACTGTAACGCAGCAGAGAAGCTTTTCTGAAGCATTTTCTGTTTTCAGTGTCTCCCGACCGGGGAATGTGTTTGGTGTGACTGGCCCATTCTGCACTGCATATACAGCACTGCACGGGTTACTGCGAGCATGACAGTCAAGGAGCCAAAGCAAACAGGAAGAGCCAGGGCGCCACCGCCAACATCCCGCTCTGGAGGAATTACACTGCCATTCCAGTGTAGATGCCAGTGCTATTTGATACCCGGCGATTCTCAGAACTCGCTGGAAAACAACTCTACACCCTGAGAAATAAAGCGTAGTGACCTAAATCCAGCTTTTCTGCACTGGAGTTTCTACAAAAAAAACCCCCCACGCAGTTGAAATTCCTCTCATGATGCGTGACTGGACCGTGCTTCCGCTCGGCGGGGGTACAAGAGTCTTTTGTTGTGTGCGGTGCGAGACGACCACGTGGAGGCAGATAAGAGGCATTCCAGTGGGCTGACGTCACCCAGCACAGGCTGGCAGCCCGGCCCTGTATCTGCACAGGGCCCAGTGAGCCGCAAGGCCTGTTCGCTTCTGAAAAGGGAAGAGAGCCCAAACCGTGATGTGATGCAAACTTCCCACAAGAAACCCTGCCCCCCTCCTGTGAAACTCCGCCCATGATATTTAATCTAAGAACCATCCAGTGTTGTTCAGGGTTCATTATCAGTGGGGTGGGGCCATTTCCTCTGACATTTCTGAGAGGCGATGCCCAAGGGGCTCTGTGACTGTTTGCAGTCACCGGCTCCACTCAAGACATGCTTAATGCAACAATTGCCCAGGAAGACGGACGCCTGGAGAGACTGGACTGGCAATCTGCAACGTGGGGAGTCCTGATACATCGAACCCCCCCCCCATGAAGGACATCAGGAAGAATAGTGCATGTGCCAGAGACGGCGGCAGATCCAAAAACGCCCTGAGTGGGAATCGGGGTTTTACATTCCCAACAGTAAAAACTCAAACACTAGCTATGCCTACGTCCCTTCTCAAGGTCCCACGTTGCCCAGAGTAGGGGAGAGGGGTCACCAGTGAGCTAAGGTGTGTAACATGCACCATAAATAAAGACAGATTTGGTTTGAACCAGGCTGCTGTCGACATCTGCACAGATGCATGTCCCATAGTGGAGTCACGCTGTATTGCCACATTTGCTGTCAGGTTTTGAAGTGTAACGCAGAACCTGCAGAGTCAGAGAGGAAACGAGATGCCACAAGGCCTTGTTCCCATGGCTGTGTTTGCCAATGGCGTCGCCATGGAGATCAAAGGGGAGAACCAATCAGAAAGCGAATGGGACCCTGTGTGGGACTTTATTTCCTGTCGCATGTGGTGTCAGGGGTATTGGGTGTCGTCCACATTTCCCCCCAAACGGACTCCGCCGGATGACGGCGTGAATCCACAGGGACACCGACAGCTGTTCTCCCAGCCCTGATGCGTCAGACAAATTACCAACAGCTGGAATTCACCAGAACCTCTGGCCTGTTTCAGCTCTGGAGGCTCTGTGACTTCATCTGAGGCCCAAACCGGAATCTCCTCAGACAGACCTGCGAACACAGACATTGTTGCATGCGCACATGCGGCATAACAGGAGACAGGCTCTCCACAGAGGCGTTACGAGCTACGGAGCTGTATCGTTAGGTTGTGGTAGCCATCGCCTGGTCACCGGCATCTCTGCTGTACCAAAAACGTACATTCTGGATGCAGGGGATTCTAATTTAACCCAAGAAGTTGAAATTATATCCGGCACAGGGCCCTTTGGAGGTGTCTGCCACACTGGATTCTGCTTGCTCATCTGAAAGTTGAGAACATTCTAGAAAGTCGGAAAAATGGGCAGATCTGGCCCAACAATCTTCTCAAAGCGAGAAATTATGGTAAAATCCTGAAGATGTTCCCAAGGCAATATCTGTTTTCAGTGGATTTCCACTGGATTCCGGCCCCTCAGACCAGAAATGTCACAGGACCTAGGATTTTATTTTATTTTTTTAAAACCTTTAATTTCCTTCATTAAGATTCAGACAAAAGAAAAGTGTTTCACATAAAAACAAATACTTTATGTACAGCACTTGGTAAGAAATGATCTTAAGTGAGGTTTGACTCAGCCCAGACAGAGAGGGAGCAGGGTCAGAAGACAGGGCACCCCCCCACGGGGTCTCCAGCCTTCAGCAGCAGGGGGGCCAGGCGGAGAAGGGCGCGTACGGGGACACCCAGCTGGCTGAACCTCAACAGCAGCTGCGGGAAAGAAGTGCATCCTGGGAAAGGATGGAGACACGGATGAAGGGGCGCAGATACACCTCACTACCCGGCGACTTCGCTTTTTAAAAATAAAACTGCATATGACTCATCACACCCCCCCCCCACCCCACCTGTGTCCCTAGAATTATAACTAAACCCCGAAAAGATGACGGGCCCGGTGCCTTCATGGGGGACAGACCAGTGTGTGGCTCCAGTTTGTGGTTCTCCTACCTTCCAGGTCGTCGACGGCCATCTTCCTGAAGCTGGGGATGGAATGGAAGACCAGGTAGCATGTGAGCGCAGTGGAGTCGGGGCCCTCGGCGCAGGCCTGGCCCCTCAGGTAGCTCTGCAGGACGGCGCTGTCGTCTGCCGGAGCAGAGGTGTCACACACTTCCTGTGTGGTTCGCCTCCCGCGCAGACTCAGACGCAGACGTTTTTGCATATCTACCTTACTGGGGACTTTCCATTCGCTCTCGGTTTAATTGATAAGCTGCTAACTCTAAAGACCCAGCTATTCTAGGCCAGCGGAGGCGGCCGTAGGGCAGAGACAGACCGGCTGCCGTGCAGATAGCAGCCTCGCTGGAGTTTTCCCAGACGGCCATGCTCACCTCCTGACCTGCAGCGTGTGCGTGTGTGTCGGGGGGGGGGGGGATCTCACCACAGAGCCAGCTGTCCAGCGCCTGGTCGGCAGAGCACTTCATGACGGCCAGGAACTCGGAGCTGAGGAGCAGCCCTCGGCCGTGGGGGTCCCTGCGACGCTCCTGCAGCACCCGGCTGTCACACAGCTCCAGCACCAGCTTCACCTGCCACAGGGCGAAGGTCTCGCACACCTCGCCCCTGCGGAGGCCCTGAACAGCCTGGGGGAGGATGGGGCATCACATCAGAGAGAGACCGGCCAGCGCAGCCCCTGCTTCCCCTCCCCGCGCCTCTGGGGGCTGCGGGGTGACTTTCAGCTCATTCTCCATCCAGGGGAGGGTTTGCCTAAAAGAAAATCACCTCCCCCTGGCCACCCCCACTGTAGCTTGAACGGCATATGGTAAAAGGCCTCCTTAATTAGCAGATACAACTTGAAGCCATCACTGGTCGCGGTCAGAAAAAAGGGTACAGATGCAAACTTTAATGTACCCCCTAAATTAGAATGAAAGGTACACTTACCCACAGTTAGGGTACAACTGGCAGACCCTTGAGGGTACAGCCCCAGTGACAAGTAGTTGTACCCTCAAACATACAAACTGGTACTCCTTTTCTGACAGTATAATGCAACCATCAAAGGTCACTGTAGGACAGCAGCATTGCAAGTACAGACACGTAAAGTGTAGGTAGGCAGATGGGTTCAAGAATTCCGTGTCATGCAGGACGCCCGACCTTTTCGCCTGACCTCCAGAAGGGAGGCGTCGGCCACTCACCTGATCGACAGCGATGTAGGTGGGCAGGATTTCGGGGATCTCCTGGGTGACGCACTCGTACAGGATGGCAGAGAAGAGAGCCAACATCTCCTGTTTCTACGGAATAACATCGGGGCCAGAAGGAGCAAATGAACAGTGGGAGCGGACAGAGGTTTAGAGAGAGCAGGAGCGCCGGGCGGGGAAACTCACCTCTTTCATATTCTCCGCGGGTTTGCAGAAGTATTCGGCAAAGGAGACCAGCGCTGCGTCTGAGGTGAAAGTGGAAATGGCCTCGGGCTGAGAGGGAGGACAGAGGAGAGAGGAGCTGTGAACAAGGAAGCTTGGGGATGCTGGCTGGAGAATTAAGGGCAGAGGGACATGGGGACCGGGCAGGAGGAGCCCGACACCCGATCTGCACCCCGCATGGAAACACGGCCGCAGGAGCTCCCAACTGGACCCAGCGCTAGCTGGGGGCTACAGCCGGGGCGGGGTCCACATGGAAACACCTACACAGATTTGCCCCCCCCCCCATTTCACTTTGCCAAGGGCTCCTACCTTGAATGTGCGCACTTCCGGGTTGCGGTTGTTGACGCTGGGGGCCAGGAGGCTCTTCCAGCCACGGGGATCGTCCTTATATGGCAGCTGTCCAGCACGCTGCTTCACATACAGCACGCCGTCGCAGGACAGGATGGATCTGTGGGGGAGGGACATGGGGCTCACGGGGGGCAGCCAGAACATACAAACTGAGCAGGAACCAAGAGGCTGAATCTCCCACCCCACCCCCCCCCAAGGCGAATACTCACTGCAGGTGCTGGGTCCCCCTGCTGGTATCGATAGTCAGCCCCCAGTACCGGGGCCCCTTCACCTTCACCTGCAAGACCCCCCGTCCCCCCCACCACATCCGTAAGCCAGGGCGGACAGGTCGCAGGTTCAGAACTGAGAGGAGGCTTCAGGGTTTATTATAAACTTGGATATAAGCAGAGCATCAAACATGCCATGGGGGGCCGTCAGCTACCTGCTTGAGGAGGTGTAACTCCGGCAGCATGGTGGGGGCCATCAACTCAACTGTGGTCTCTTCATACCACGGGGTCTCCTGTTGGACAGACAGAGGTGCCGAGGGAGGGAGTCACATGACATTGGTATTCACCCATTACCTGAAACAAGACGCTGTGGTGTTTGGGTCACAGCGGGCGTGGGGGGCACCTTATAAGTTACGTCCAGCAGGGCGTAGCAGGGTTTGCCAGTGTCCACGTCTACAGGGATAAGGAGGCGGGGCTCAGCCGCCAGGACTGCCAGATGCCTCAGCGCCTGCAGGTGATACCTGTGGGGGGGAGGGGGGTGGTCCAAGGAATCAGTGTCATGACTGAATTTGGCGAGTTACAGGCTAAGCAACGGCAGTATCTTACAAAAGGTGTAGAATGACATTCATAACTGCAATTAGTGTCTGTCAAAGTGCAAACATGCCCCGCCCCCTGAGACACATCACCCCGTGATGCCCCGCCCCCTGAGACACATCACCCCGTGATGCCCCGCCCCCTGAGATTCTAGAGATATTACCCATAAAATTATATATCTGAATCCCATGCAATAAAACCCATCTTCACGGAATAAAGGGGGCACCGTGCCTGTTGTCTGTGCTGTGCGCTGGGAAGTGGGGGTACAAGGCACAGAGGAGGGCAGCAATGGCAGAGTTGGAGGTGCTCAGCGTGTACCTGGGGAACACAAGTGTACATGCACACAGGGGTCAGAGAAAATCCACCACATCCCACCCCGACGCCCCACCCCGAATTTGTCTTATTCTCTAATTAAAAGCAAACCAAAACTGGTTGTTTCCTGTTCTACCTCATAAGGGCTGAGAAAAAACACTAGGAAAGTGTTCTGCTAATGTTATGGGAAGCGAGCTGGGGGGGG
>JAODJX010000065.1:2707940-2743907 GCA_026776945.1 Isichthys henryi | reverse complement strand
GTCTTTCAGGGAGGGGAGTGATGTGCCAATGACCTTCTCAGCTGTGTTCACTATGCGCTGTAGGGCTTTTCTGTTATAGTCAGTGCAGCTTCCGCCCCACACAGTGATACAGCTAGAGATGATGCTCTCAATGGTTCCTCTGTAGAATGTGGTCATGATGGGTGGTGGGGCCCCTGCTCGTTTGAGTTTTCGCAGAAAGTAGAGGCGCTGCTGAGCTTTCTTCGCCAGTGATGCAGTGTTGGTGGTCCAGGAGAGGTCCTCACAGATGTGCACCCCTAGGAATTTGGTGCTGTTCACTCTTTCCGCAGCAGCACCCTCGATGATCAGTGGCCGGTATTGGGTGTGGCCTCTCTGGAAATTGATAACAATCTCCTTGGTCTTGCTGACATTCAGAAGGAGATTGTTGTTCTTGCACCACGTGGTCAGAAAATTGGCCTCTTTCCTGTAGTGCGTCTCGTCCCCCTTGGTGATGAGACCCACCAGGGTTAATATGCTTATAAGGAATATTTCAATACATCTGGAGAACATGTATAAGCTTAGTTTGGAGAATCATATTAAGGTCCTTTTTCAGGTTCCTCTTACACATCCCTAACTGTTAATCCTGGAATAAAAAATATTGAATTAGTATTGATGATCAACTGATATAATCCCCTGAGGTTACTAAGATTAAAAGTCAGTTTTGAGTTGCTCAGCTGGATTAGTGAGATCTGACATGTTTTTGGACTGCAGGGGAAAACCGGAGAACCCAGAGGGAACCCCATGTCAACACAAGGAGAACATGCAATTAAATTCAATTTTATTTATATAGTTTGTTTTCACAACATTACGTTGTCTCAAAGCACTTTACAGCAGCCCGGCCCAAAGCCCCCAGTGAGCAAGTCAGAGGGGACAGAGGCAAGGAAAAACTCCCCAGAAAGAAGAACCTTTGGGAGGAAATAGACTCAAAGGGGGAGCCCAACCTCCTGGGGGCAGCAGAGGAAGCCCTAACCCTAACCAGACTCAAAGGGGGAGCCCATTATCTAGGGGGTGGCAGAGGAATCCCTAACCCTAACCAGACTCAAAGGGGGAGCCCAACCTCCTGGGGGCAGCAGAGGAAGCCCTAACCCCAACCAGACTCAAAGGAGGAGCCCATTATCCAGGGGGTGGCAGAGGAAGCCCTAACCCTAACCAGACTCAACGGGGGAGCCCATCCTCCAGGGGACAGCAGAGGAAGCCCAAACCCTAACCAGACTCAAAGGGGGAGCCCATCCTCCAGGGGGCAGCAGAGGAAGCCCAAACCCTAACCAGACTCAAAGGGGGAGCCCATTATCCAGGGGACAGCAGATCAAGTCAAATGAGCATGATGGTGAAGTCCTAATTCACACTGTTCCAATTTGAACAAACTCCATATGCATGGAAGCAGGTCAGAGACCCAAGCCTTGGTGTCAGAGGTGAGAGGCGACAGTGCTAACCACTGCAGTGCCGTCGTGTATACCAGTGTATCATTTATCTTACGAAGATGTTGGCCACTGGACCCCTTGGCATGCTTGCATTATTTACTAAACATGTTGGTTTCATAGGAGAACTTCATTGACAAGGAATGTATAACATCCATCCATCCATCCATCCATCCATTTTCCATACCGCTTATCCTACTGAGTCGCAGGGGGTCCGGAGCCTATCCCGGAAGCAATGGAGACGAGGCAGGGAACAACCCAGGACGGGGGGGCAGCCCATTGCACTCACACATGCAATCTTAGCAAGTCCAATTAGCCTCAGCATGTTTTTGGACTGTGGGGGGAACCCGGAGTACCTGAAGGAAACCCCACGACGACATGGGGAGAACATGCAAACTCCCAGGCAGAGACTCGAACCCGGGTCCCAGAGGTGTGAGGCAACAGTGCTAATCACTGCACCACCATACCGCCCCCGCAATGTATAACATATCTGCATATATCTTCCACACAGACATTTTCTTTTCATTAAGTGTCTTTTTTAACTGACTGACTCATTCAGTTCTGTTCTTTCCAATTTGCTATTAATTGGAATTACATTCATTGGCTCCCAAAAGGATATAAAACAAAAGTCTTTGGTGTTTTATGCTATTGCAGATAATAATAATTAAGAACGATAATTTGGATTTCAATTCATTACTACTTATTTCTGTTATATAACCAACAAAATTGCAATATTTTTACCGAATGAAACAAGTGTCTCAATACTTTCTGTGAGCACTGGGTCTCTAGACTGAGTTATTTTACCATCAGACTTTAAAGATGTTAATGTGCATTTTGCATCGTCTGATTGTTGCAAATAAGCACGTTTTCGTCTTCGTCATTAAGTCTTATAAGCATGCTGGACGTAAAACATCAAGTTTGGAACTTAATTCCACCACGGGGTTGAATACTCAGCAAGCCAATGACGAATGCAATTACTCCAATGGGATCTTCATGACGTATCAGCCATGATCGAATCTGATTGCGTTTCTGCATGATGAAAAGTATTCCGATATATAAAAGGGAGAACTGCTGAGAGCCGGCAAAGGAGACCTGACTGGTTGGCAGCCGTCGGTGAAGGATTCGGCGCTTCGGAGGTACTTCAGAGGAGGATATCCAAGCTTTCAGAACCTCGGCCAGCACCTGTGGAAGAAGCGTCAGCGGTAAAGCACAGGTGAGTGTCTCGGCTTGCTCTTGTTATTTGTCTGCAATATAACGCACTTTCGGAGAAGCGCCGGAGCACTGGCATCTTGTCAGTTACCGGATTTTAATGGCTGGAAGTTTTTGTGGCTGTTTGAGAGTGGGAACAAGTGAATTATTTTCTAGTCCCAGTGATATAATCTGCAAACTCTTATCGGTCAACGTGTTGCTCTTTATCTCTTTTGTCTGTCTATAAAGTTGAAATCCTCATCGCTCAGGGCTGTCGGATCTAATCCAATAAATCAACGCTCTTTTAGTGTTTCCGAGCATTGTAAATAGTTATAAGGACGCTTACTATACCATATTACACATCTAGTAAAGTTACACATTGTTTTATTACATTTGGAAATATATTCAAGATTGGAATGAATTCAGGTCAGGTGGAATTCTGCAACGAATGTGACTGAAATTTCAAAATGATATAATGGTTGATTGTTTTGTCTGAAGTGTCAGTGTATAGTTTTGGATTTTTACTTTCTGTCAGATTTGTGCCAATTCCTGTATCCTGCCCTTGTGTAGATTCAAAGCGATGTTACACAGGAGCGGCTCTCAATTCCTGCTCTTGATAGCCCTGTGTTGCGTTCTGTATTCTGGGACACTCAGTCTACCGTATACATCAATGAGGTAAGCGCTGTGAAACGCCGAAATCAAGAACGACCCATATGTCTATATATTACAGGCCTACTAAACAGACAGTAAAACAATTGTTTGCGTGATTGGGAAGTACGTGCACTACAATATCATAACACAATCGGAATGTATTTGTTTTTCTCAGTGACTTGCTCAGAAGTCTGCGTTTAGATAAAGCTTTAAGAAGCTTTAAATAACAGTTTCGTTATTATATGTACCGTAGATTGATAGAAATTGCCGATGAATTACCTGAAACTATATTAACGTTTACTTACTGTAGTATGACTTGCATCAATCATCTGGAAACCGACGGTTTACAAACATTATCACCGAAATATTTTCAGCCTCTGTCGTAATGATCACCCTAAGTTAACCTGTAATGCCTTTAATGCAGAACTATAAGTTTTATCATTTTAAAACCTCTATTTCCGTTTCCAATTTACAAGCAGATGCTATGCACGTGGACATATTTTGTAGTTCATAATATATTATTGATTGTATGGATAAACATCTTACAGGCAGCTTTTTCGCTAAGGAACATTAAAACAAGTCCGTCACTGCTAATCCGCAGGTTGGCTAACCTTGACGGGGATAACGAGAACTGGACCAGGACCCCGTCCACACACGACTCCCTCCCAGAAAACTACAAACTCCAGTACGATTTATCAAATCAAATGCAAAGGTACGAATTGTGTTCTTTAACATGTCAAAAACATATTCAATAAAGATGTTCTATTTGCATTTTCGTATATAAAAACGCTAAAGATTGCCTGCATGGAAAAATGAGGTGCTCAACTGTGTTTTGTACATCCATTTTTATGAAAGGACATTTGTGCGCCCATGTAAGGTAATGCAGTAAGGCACGTGCATTTTTTGCCTCGTTTTCCTTCCTTCACGTCCCGTTTCACACGCCAGACCCACCAGGCACGCCGACGGTCTCTTCACCAGCGGGTACAGTAAGCTCCTGGGTCAGCTGTCCGCCAGACGCTACCTGGAGTCCCTGATCGGAAAACGTGTCAGGTACTGCTCCACTTGGGTTCATTTACCATTCATCTTCAAATAATTAACGGTCATCCCTTTTATAAATGCTTCTTAACTGTAGGTTACAATTCCTAAATACTTAAAAGGTGCGATATGGTGCCTATGTGTAATTAGATAAAATAATGCAGTAAAGGTTAGGATGATCCAGCGCCCCCTTATAACATTTCAATCTGAGTGTGCAGGGATCCGTCTGAAAAAGCTATGCCAAGTACAAGTTTTAATGCCGCGGATCAAGATTTCTAACAAAAAATCTTGCATCATGCATTTATACAAACAAATACTGGTCAGGACAATTGTTATTCGTGTCACCGTTTTTTTGCATCATATAATATCGCTAGAAAAGGCTTGCCAAAGTACAGGGTTATTTAAACTGGCAGACAAGAGAGAGAAAGGGAAAGAGACTCACATGTGCAATGAAATAAAGGAAAATATGCTGGTTGGCGTGTGAGCTCTCAGGTGGTGTTTCTGTTAAAACCCGGTCGTTTGGGCATGAAAAAGAATTATTGCGCAGCAGGGCCGACAATGTAATACCAATTCGGCGTGCGTGTCATATGTAGTATATTTTAGCTTTTTGTCAGTTTTTAGGAAAGGGAGGTAAATTAACTTAATTGCGCAGGGGCCCAGAAACGGAGGGGAGGGGGGGATAACGCCAGCATTTAAAACCCTCTCGCACGCCGTTGTATTTGTTAATTTTCTTTGTCAATTCAATGGAAGCGATGAGCTCGCAGAGGAGCAGCTGCCTGTGAAGCGACACTCCGATGCCATTTTCACTGACAACTACAGTCGGTTCCGCAAACAGATGGCAGTGAAGAAATACCTGAACTCCGTCCTGACGGGGAAAAGGAGGTGCGTATGGATCCCGTAAAGCCGAATGTTGAGCTAATTTTACTAAGAGAACAAAAACAGGTCGGACTTGAATTAGTATTATTTTATAAAACTGCACGTTCAATTTAATTTAATAAAATGACATTCGGCAAAGCGCGTCCTGATTTTGGTTCTCTTGTATTGATTCCTCGTTACGGTCAGCACTCGGAAACTTTATTATATTTAAAGGAGTGAAGTCCGTTTTTTCTAAGCCAATTTTGTTGATAACGAGAGACTGCTTGGAAAGATACAGTAGTTGATGACTGAATGCCTGGATGATCTGAGCAACATTTTTGTTTCAAAGATATTTATAATCATTGAGACGTGGGTGTTCAGGGTTTGGAGAAAGCCCGGTGTCATAAGAGGCCTCAGAATGAGATAGCACCACGTTATTGAACAGCAGGTGTATTTAACCCCAGGGTTATCGTGTGCGTGATTGTGTTTTTCATGCAGAATGACATTTTTATATTGTTTTATGTTGCTCTGTGCTTCTGACAGCCAAGAGGACCCTCCAGCTAAACAAGATGAGTCCACCAGAAGTGAGCTCTCCAGTCCAGAGAGCTTGGATGACATCAGCGTGGATGAGCTGCTCAGCCATCTCCCATTGGTAGGGACCCAGGAAGCTGCCGTCGGCAGTGACCAGTCAGGGTTCAGGGGGTTCGTAGATGGGCCGCCCTAATTGGTTCAGAAAGCAAGGGCCGGGAATCCCTGAGCCAGTGATACACAGGTGGAAACCTAATGAAGGGCTCTGGGTATTTGTGTGGTGCGGATGGTCGCGGAGCTTGTTGCGTGTGTGTGGACCACGGAGGTCACCCCTGTGGACATGCAGGAGGACATTGTTTGGTTTCCTGAGCTGGGGATTTAGGTCTTTAGTCTGATCCACCACATATGTTCCACACGTCAGGGGAGAACGTTAGTCCAAAGGCAGGTCAGACTGGCACCTGTGTGAGCGAGGAGGTTGGAAAAGCTTGTTTGATACACGCAGACGGACATTTTCGTAGTATAAATGTTTGACTATAGCAAATGACTATCCAGACAAATGATAACAAAATACATCAATTCCACCACTTTAATATATAACCTAAACATTCTTATCTCGCGTTTTTCCCCACAGACACTCTGAGGAATTTTGGCCCTGGGGAGAGACAGAAGCCGTGGTCATTCATCATCAGTGATTTTAATAGCATTACGAGGACATCAGTAATCAAAATCCAAATGGAAATATATCACAGTAAAAAAAAAAAAAAGAAATTATATATAGAGTAAATGTTTACATTGTACAGACAATACTTTAGCTAGAGTTGTTGACCTGATGCTGTACATAATGTGTATTGGCCAAAAAATGAATTGCTTGGAATAGTCTTCTGTAAATGGTAGATCAATAAATGCATTTAAACAAGCGCTGTGCTGGGCATGATCTAACTGTACTGTACCACAGAGTCAGGGCAGCTACCACAGCATTCCAGTATGTATTCATATTAAACTATAAAATCCATAAATGTAATAACCCAGCACTTTGTGATGCAAGATTGACCTAAGATATAAAAGATTTTTAAAGTCGCCTTCATTTTGTATGAGAAACACTATTTTGTTTCTGTTGAAAGATTATAGTAAATGTGGGGGATTAAAAATAGAAAACATGTAAACGCAGTTCGGTCCCATATTGGATCAATCAGCACCGGCAATTTGTATTTGCAGTCAGGACTGGGGCAGAGCTTGGAAAGTGAGAGCTGGAATGGAATAATCCTGTCCCATTAAGGTCTGTCTCAAGGGGGAAGGAAGACTGGGCGAGGGGCCATTGACCCGAAACAGCAGATTAAGAGAAACAAATAGCCCTGTATTGGAAATTCTGTCCTTCAGAACAACTAGTGAAGACGAGACATAGCATGTTATGTGTGATTCTTTCCTAAATAACACCGAAATCAGTGTTTGATTCACAGGCTTAATGTCAAACACAACAAATCCAGCATGTTGTCTTTCTGCCTAAGAACTCAAGTGAAACGTTGCGCAATTATCCATAACCTAAAGATTTAATGTTATTTTTAATGAAAGGTGATATTAAAGATGAGAACTCCTTTTTCATTTCTACTCTGAGAAATGTTTTTCAGAACACTGCGACAAAATCTTTTACTCCACAATTGAATGTAACTTACAATATGTGCAGCAAATAAATGATTTATTAGTGCAAAGCGGCCCTTTGTGTGTTACATTTATTTGTGAAGACAGCAATTACCTGGCCTTCCCTTATCCTCCATTTATGGTCGTCACAATACCCGGATCTGTGAAGCAATAAACAAGGAAATCTCAGTGTCACTTTCATTTCATTACTTTTCATTGTTACTTTCAGTCACTTACACTACAGCAAAGGTACTTTTTTTTAATGCCTGCTTTCACAACCTTTGCATTTTTAGTACCGTGCCCTACTTTGTTGAGCTACAGAAGCAGAGGCAAAATTGTGTGACCTGGTCGAATCCATAAGGCTGTCCCTCACACACGGTAGAAATAAGCTCCACCCCAACGGTAAATGGGAGCTGAAGAGTGGGATGACATCATAGCAAAGAGACAATTCCGCATTGACGGCTTTTGCCACAGTTATAGCTCCGGTTTTTATGCTTCCAAAACACAGAAAACTCCGAAAGTGATTCTTATGTATGGTTCTGCTGATGTCAACCAACAGCACAGCTTTACCGGGTCAACCAAAAGTTCCGGAAAGTTCCTAAAACAAGATAAATCCAGACGTCACAATCTCAGGATAAGGTTTTTCATTTTCCAGGGCTTCATGTTTATACACATTTATTCATAGCACAATAAAAGGTACAGTCTGTTTTCTGACAATTATACAACAAACACTACACTCTCCAATCACAGCACACCAGAAACAGGCAAGTTATGAGTCAACATGTTGACAAGACCTTCAATCCAAGTGGCATATTAGTCACAAATGTCAACAGCAACATCGTTTGGAGCCAGTTCAAATGACCCATGTGGCACCCACTAGGGGTATCTCCAAAATTAGTCACTGTCTTCTCCCATCAACGCTAATTTCTTTGTTCACCATTTATTTGTTTTCGGGAGATATTTGGGCACATCTTCTGAAGGTCAGCTTTGTATAAATGATTGGCTTTTCCCACCTTTTATAGTCTCCATCTATGATACAGAGTTTACAATCCTGTAAACCAAACCAGTGTGTGTTTACACATCAACCTCTCACGAGCTGCCTTCTTTCTCGATATGAAGAATCCTCATTGTCTGTAGTGAACCAAGCGACAGGAAAGGCTTGTGACCACAGGGGACAGAGCGCAGAGAAAAGATCCTTTAGTGACACTTAACATCTTTATTCGTCACATCTGATTCTCTTCTCTTAGACACCAGGGGAAAAGCAAAATGGAGGGGGGGGGGGAACATAAAAAAACACAAAAAAAAGAATGAGAGATGGTTCGTTTGGGCTGGATGCAGGAAGCCACCTCTCTGACACCTGAAAGGGTCCAAGAAAGGAGGACTTAGATAATCTGAACAGAAAGATAAAAGAACTGCATTCATGCACTGCTAGAAGCACCTCACTGTCAATGCTAACAGTATTTTAAACTCTGTTTCTGTAAGATATCAATAGACAAAATGGCACTTTTATGCAAACCGGACTTACACTTCCTAGCAAACCAGGAAGGGACAGACTTAAGGGTGAGAAATGCAAACAGGAAAGATGGGAGCCTCAATGCCACATTATTTTTCCTGCAATTCTGATGCAAGCAATTCTGGTCTACACTGACAATGCCCCCTCCCTTCTCCCCCAGCCATTATCTGTGGCCATTATCAGCCCAGACAGTTTTGGATGCTGTCAATTACCCAGGGTGCGAAAATGCTGGGCACATTTGGGGGCTGGTCTCTTACGGTTTACGTGGACCTGTTGGATATTTTATACATCCTCACCCATTTGCTTCAAGCTCTGAGTCAGTGATATTTATTAACTTGTAATTTTTAATACATTGGACCTATTAATTGCTAAATGAACTTGATAAATATATGCTAAGGAAACAGACTGCCCCCCCCTCAAAAAAAGGGCAGAGAAAGGTTACTCAGAAGTCTGACTTATTAAGTCCTATTATTGGTTATCTTAATTGCCTGCCATTCCCCCCCATATAAAAACCGAGGGCACCATGTCTCCGTGGCTTTTTAGAGTGCCCCCCCTCATACACCCCCTGCGCTCTCTCTGTGTTATAATTGCGTGCCACCACTCAAAGCGCACAGAGAAAAGGAACAGGGGAGGGCAGGACATACGTGTGGATGCCATGGATTTCCTGTTTGGGTGTTAAACACTCAGTCCCATTCTCATCCCAATGTGGCTCATGGCTTTGGATAAAAGGGCAGCCTTGTACACACAGCTCACTCACAAACAGAAACAACATCTTTTGGAATATTAAAAGTATTCTGTGTGTGTGTGTGGGGGGGACATACGCATTCAGTCCGAAGAATCAGCACATTAACCCAAGATCCACAACTCCGGGCAAGCAAAAAACTCGTGCATAGCCATAAAGCACCTACCCTTAAGAGCTTCTGCAATCAACTAAATGTCTGTTGTTAAGGTTATCCCCATGCCTTTGGTATGCAGGAGGGACGTAGGATTCACGGATTCCCATCGATGCACCAGTATGAAAGTTCACGATGCAATCACCCCGATTAAATACATGCAATTCAGGCTGAACTTGCGATGCATGTTCATAATACTTTTGCATTGATAAAATCTGATCTGTTATTATATAATGCTGACTGAATTGCAGTACTAGAGACACAAATATGTGAAGTTAAAAATGCACTTTTTAGTTCATTTATGATTTGCAGTCTGCTTAAAAGAATTGCTGGAAACACGCTGGAATCCTCTCCAAATGAGCAGCCCTTACTCCCCACATAAGTTGCGCCGTTAATACTTTTTGTTTTGCAAATGAATCGGTCACTCAAGTCATTCACCAGCCATTAGTAACATCTTCAAATCGGCTTCCTATGACATATGTCGTACTACTCGTGAAATAAGCCCAATATATTCAGACAAATGTCAGAAAAGAACTAAAGAATGATAACTTGTAGTGTATTTAACATGTTATTCAATATGTGTGGTTTAAGTGTCCGTGTCGCGTGTGTGGTCTCGCGCAGGCCTAGGCAATATTACATCGTGGGGATCTAATTGAAAACATAAGGTGTTAATGGCGCTGCGGGGGGCGGCCAGGGGTGCTCCTCGTTTTTAGAGTCCGAGTGTTGAGAAGAACCAAAGAAATAAAATTAAACTACCTGTACCATACTGAATTGCACAGCACCATATTCTTTTGCATGGCATCGTATCGAATCGGTATAAGGGGTGAATAATATCGTATTGCATTAACAGTTGCTTTATATTCCCTTTTATGTATCGGATTGTTGGCTATGTGTATCGCATCAGCCACAGTGATGGAGCTGCACGTCCCTAGTTGGCACTCTCCACAACACCACATGGATAATACCAGCCGGAAATGAAGGACCATGCTTAGCGTTTTTCAAGGACTGGGTGGGTGGTACTAGTCTTTCGCCCCGAGGACGCGCACGTCGGCTCTGTCGCTGCCTGCTGACAGCTTGTTGAGGACGCGACCTTTGGCTTTCCGACATACGGCTGGAAGGGCAATGCGAGGGGGTAGTGAGAAGCAACCAGTCATTTGTCATCAGCTTTACTTCAGTGGTGTCCTGTGTCATTTTCCGGCAGGTGATCTCTTTGCGTGCGCGTTCACGATGATGTGCGTCTGCGTCCAACTTTTATTACGCGCACATTACGACGCACGTTAAATGACCACTTTTTGTTCTTATTTTGCGCAGTCACCTAAATATACGTATGCAAAATTAAAAACTTAAAATGCACTACGTCGTGTTTAAAAATTCTACCCAATCAATGTCAGGTAATCCTAATTCTTTCAAATTAAGCTACTACTGGAGTTGTAGGGCATGTGCAGGACTAGTCATTGTACATTCGTTGATTAAACGAATCTTGGTCATACGACGAAATGCAGATTCTCTGAATAATTCAGGCGGGAAAACATAAGAAAGAATGTCAGAGGCACCGGTAGCCGCTGCCGATTACGTGCCGCAGAAAACGACCGCAGTTAAACAGTGTTATGCGCAAACTGCATGGAGCTCATCGGTTTTCCACTAAAGGTTAATTAGAGAAAATTGCCTGTAACAGAGAAATTAATTTCCCTTTGTCAAAACAGCATGACTCACAGTAGCACAGGACTTTTTTCGTATTAGGTCCTTCAGATCCCGCTGGTTTATTCCAGAAGATGAGTCTAACACCTGCATGTTTGACAACAATTCTTAATGACTTTTTCCATTATGAGGCTTAATTTGGACTCGTGTCCCATTGATGATGTAATCTAATAAATCACGTAAAACGCAATAACCCCGTGTTTCGCAGGAGCATATAATTTTATTTTGGAGCTCATCTGGCTCGGAAAGGCCAATACTAAGATTAATTATTCGGCAAACAGTATAAGCACTTAACATTTTCTGCCACTTAGACAACTTTTTGACTGATATGGGGTCTTGCGCGTGCCTAGTAAAGAGGATCCGCGTTAAGGAAATGGCTGTTTAAAGTGACTATACTGGTCACTGGTGTTAACACACATTATTATTATTGTAATTGCATAATTTCAGAACGTTCTGTCAATTGTGTGGCGATGTATTTTACTGACAGATAAAGTTATGACATTCCATACTCTTATATGCAGCCTCATTTGTTCTGTGAAATGTGTCACGCTAAAGACATCATGAGACATGGGGAAACGATGGGAACTGCGCTTTTATGTGAAAGTGGGATGAGAAATGCGCTCCGCCAGTACAGCACCCGCAGGTGTTTGGTGCCTCCGTCCAGAAGGTGGCAGCATAGCACACCGAGCAACTTTGCCCTGGCGGTGATGTTCATGGAAGTGCTGAGCTGTTGTAGGGTTGAGGTTTCTTAGTCTAAAAACTAAGAAAAAATAATGCTCAAGTAATGCCTAAGATCAACGGATACCTACTATTTGCAGGCGAAATGAAAAAGTGGGATAGCAGCTATCTATACCTGACATTACAGTGGTCTTGTTGAATTCATGGATAAACGCAGTCAATGATAATAGTGTTGTATCACTGCCAAATAAGCATCTAATCGTAGGCCGTGGTTAAATACAGTTAGCTCGGTCCTGACTTACAAACAGAAGGGTAAGTAACAATATCACGGTGATCTAGGTTTGTAAACTGACAGGCAAAAAGAAACAACACTAATGCGTTTGAGCCCAGCTAACAATCTGCACGTCCATCTGTGAATACAAATACCCCGCAAGCCGTTAATGCTCTGACATACGTCACATTCTCAGGTGCTGCCGTGTGGGGGCACTCACTGAGATTACGTTTATATGGGATTTCGCTGTCATTATTCCTGCCGTGTCCATCAAAATATCAGTGGCAAAAAACAGGACAACAAACTGGCTAAAATCAGAATGAGAGGCGTACAGTTCTCACATGAACCTGGCGTATGTCCAGATCTGCTTCCAGAGCCATGCAGAGAGGCAGAGTCACAACAGAAGTACAAAACGCTTCATAGTCATGTTGTTCATGCAATCTTCAGATACAAACATTACTCTAACAACTTGTGTGTGTAGTCTCATCAATGTTTATTAAAAAATAAAATTTGGAAATATTAACCGATAAGGTTACCTGCCTTGTTAACAGGCTAACCCTGGTTAAAGAGCACGTTGCTGCTATTTATTGCTTTATTATTATTTATTATTATTTTAAAAATACATGTTCTGAAACTTGCATGGTAGCCAAGAGCCTAAATAATCTTAATGACTTAATCACCCATAAACCAATAGACTCTGAAACACGAATAGCATATCAAGCAGTTTGCCTGTGCTCTTTGCTCCACGCTGACCTTGCCTATCGTCTCCTCCACGGACCGCTGTGCCACATGCGGATGCTCCAATCGCTCAGAAAGCTGTACAGATCTATGGCTTCCCCAGTGACACCGACAGGATAAAAAAAAATGGTTGACTGAGGTCAGCAGGAGAAATCTCATTATAACTAAAGATTATAGCAACAAAAAACGTGAGTTAATCATAATAAAACACTGCATTTACACTTCTCCCACAAAGACCACACTACCGGGTAGCTTAATGTTTAGTTTATTAACAAATAAGGAAAGACTTTCAAAACCCAGAGAGCTGAGCTGCAGGATGAGAGTGAACCTTAGATAAAATCGTATTAAGAGAGCGAAATTTACAGTTAATATGCTGTTCGTGGTTCCTGTGACGTGTCCCTGACTTTCAGTATTCCAGCCTAATCTGTTATCCGTCAACGCTCTCTTAATGTACTAATTTAGTGGAGGATAATCCACTAACATGCTTTAATGCACATGTTCATTTGATACTGAAATGCTGATAATATGCAATCTCGTTTTAGCCTTTAAAGTTGCGTCACAAATGTCTATTCTTCCGCAACTCTACTCCGTTGTTAGTATTTGATGATCTTCTGTCTCCCCCATCAACCATTACGGTAAAAAAGTGGTCCATTGACGCGACTGCCTTTCTACATGGCTTTGGTTACCTCCACCGATTTAACTGGAATGAAACACCTCCATGAATAGTGTGAAATGACTGCAATTGTGAACGAATTGGATCGAAATTCGTTTGTTATGTTAATGTGCCGCTAATGTCCTTTCCAGGTGCATGGAAGTCATTTAAGACTGTAATAGGTACGTCGCTCGGATGAGTGATGGACCTTATCTGTGTGTCTGAGGTTTATTACAGCACAGCTGTGACAAAGTATACCTGCAAACAGCACAACCCGACGTATTAGTCTATTATGTCTGAGACACATTTTATTCTCCGAATTATTCTGCTAAACTTTTAAAAGAATATTCATACGATGCACAAATAGGCAACAAAACATTTCAACTTCGAATGTGTTCAAAATAAATGTTAATATTCATTTAATGCTTATTAATATTGCTCGTTGTTACTACAGCAGAACGAGTCCACACCGTGAAACCAAGACGAAAGTAGCCTAAAATCGTTAAAAAGAACGCAAAAAATACAAAGCTTTAAATAACATATGCCTACATGTTTTTTTTATCTCTGAAATAAAACAAAATATATACATTAAATATACATTTTATGACCATGTTCGTCTCCAAAACAATTGACATACGCTAGCACACAATCAGCGTGACATATTCATAATTTGCCAATAATGGCAGAATGAATTTCATTGTGAGCACGTGGGGGGGGGGGGGGGGGTTAATGGCTCTAGAACAGTGGAATCACCCACACAGACAACACTTGAAATTTTTTAATAGAATATATGTTGTCATATATTGCTTTCAACTCATATCCAAGTTTCTTGAAGGCATCCATTAAGTCATATGATTCACTCTCATAACACTCATGCTTTAGACTTTCGTGAGGATACCTGCCTGGAGTTTTCCAGTTCACCTACTGTAATTTGAACTTCATTCTTTCTGCTTAATCTCCAGAATCTTTGGTGTTCAGAGCTTTTCAGTGGGAGATTTTCTTAATATATGTCCTTCAGAGTGATTTCTGATTTGTCAGTTTTAGAATGAAGATCCTTCATAACACTTTATATTATCTTGCTTTCTGCAGCATCATTTTTTCTCTGTATGTCTTGCAGTTCTGTTACCTCTTGTTGCAAAGAATCAATCTAGAGTGCATTTCCCAAAAGCACAGCATGACCGAACCTTCGCAAACGCTGTCATTAATTAGCATAGTTTGAACTGTAGCTTTTGAGATGTGTTCAGAAGCTTTACTTCCTGATGACTTTCCGGGAGTAGTATGCCGACTCCACTTAGATGGCCTTGTAATCAGTATCAGGGTGCCTGTGACCATGCCAATGACCCAGGGAGGGTTGGCAATGGCGTGGAAGCCTTGGTTGGCACTGGCAGTCTCCTCTGGTGTGGCTGGAGAGGTCAGATCACATTGGCCCCATTGGCAAGATCACATCTGTTTCCACCTCCCACAACAAGGATGAGGGCCTGTATTTTGGGAGATATGTAGGCCTGATTTCCAGGCCTATCCTTTAAAAAAAGGAATGGGATGTAGGGATTAGGAGCCAGGCAATGATAATCACTCAGGATCTGTCAGAAGACAAGACTCCTTAGGCATGCAAACAAATGTGGGGAAAAAAAGAGAAATGTGTCTCGCATTTTACTACATTTTCAATGTCGTTTGTTCAGTGGTTTCAGTTTCCGGGACTGGTTTGTCATTTTCGAAGGTGAAATTTGCTTCCGAATACAAGAATGTGTTTTTTTACAATAGCACCGGTGTAAGGATTTGTTCGTCGTATTTGGCATGAATTCTTTGCAAATTTGCTTACACTTATAGCATCGTTAAGATTGCGAAATACTTGTCAAAATTTATAAGTGCAACATCATATCTAAAGAAACTTTCATTTTAAACTAATTAAGCCTTTCGATGCTGCTGCCATTACTATTGACCAACTCATAGCATCACACGCATCCCAAAGCCCACTAACAAACTTAATTATTCAGGAAAATGATAGTGCGACTTCATTTTCAGTGTTCTGAATTAATAGGTCCTCACAGAAACTTTAGAATCCGAAAGCAAACGGACATTCTTGTCGCAGGCAACGTTTCCAATACGCACCTTACATGAAGAAAACAGAATGGTCCATTTTATAGCACTGGCTTTTACTTAGCGCTGCCAAGAGTTAAGCTCCCCACGAGAAAATCAGCAAAAGCCGTCTCATATGCACATAGCTAGCGACAGACAAAAGATGGTCGTAATAATTATCAATGTCCATGAAGTCGAAATCTTTCCGTGCGATTGCAGTGTTACAGCGCCACTTAGTGGACTGGATGTGTAATACTACGTGTACATATGCTGAAATGTTTCCCAGCAGAAAGAATTCCGTTAATCTAGCCACATCCTCATTCAGCTGTGATGCCCATTTCCTGACACTTTCCTGGCAATTTGCGTATCCCCTACCCGGGCCTTCTGCCCACAAAGTGAAGCACTTTAAAAAGGATCCAAGGACACTATTTGCCACCAGTACAAAAACCACTGCACAGATACACACCAAACCGACAAAACCAAAAATCCTTAAAATATAAGGTTTATTTTAGAAGACAATTAAATATTTACATTAATACACTGAAAGACAAACAAGTGATATGCATCACATGTGTTTCCATTAGGAAACATAAAATTGGTTTTGCAAAAATACGGTTATCCATTTCTTTTTTGCATCTAGAAAGAACTGTGAAGTCAAAAGACATTAATATTTATAAAACACTCACATTTTGTTTGTAGGTAAAAAGACAATAAATATTTTTAAAATAATCAACTACAAAAAGGTGCTCTTTTAAAACCGCTCAAAGACGCCTGACGTTCCGCTTGCTGCGGGAGCCCCCAATGACAGGAGAGGATCGAGAGTGTCCGACCGAGCCTGGTGTCCTGAGCGGGCACGGGGAGGAGCCATGGTAGTCACACAGGCACAGGGTGCAGAAGTCAAATCCACAGCTGGCTCTCGTACACGTGGCCCTTAAGGCGGCGAGGTTGCACTTCGCTGGAGAGCCACACCGCTTGCATGCCTTGAGACACTCATGCTGCTTTAGGGTACTGGCCACCTGCGACACGAGACAGAACCAATCATCAACAACAAAGAAAAAGTAGCTTTAATTGCAACAAAACCCCAGTGGCAATGATCACACAGCAGTACTGAGGATAAGAAAGTTACTTACCTCTCGATACTCTATGGAACGCATCTGTCTGGAGCAGTTCTTGTTCTGCTTCGGTGTGGACGCTAAGTCTTGAATGCAAGACAGCACCACCCTAGAGGCCGCAAGGTCCCGGGTTGAGAATGGTAAGGGCTTTCTGGACTCCTGAAACGCCACCATAATGTTGGAATGCAGCCATATTCTGTGCTCTAAAAGAAGGAGCCACGTTCAGTAGCTTACCCAAAATGGCCGTTCAGCTGCCTGGCACCTTTTCCGAGCCTTGATATCCTGCAAAACCATCTTCTGCCAACTTCTACTTACTCGCTTACAGCTGTGAAGGAGGAAGAAGCATAATATTGAAAATGAAGTAGCTTAACATGTCAGAACAGAAAAGCATGAATTTAACCTTTAAAATTTAATGACTGGACTTAGTTCAATAATAAAAGCATAAAAACGTGCCATATCAAATCAGCGTCTCCCAGCAAACGAAGAATTTTCGTCAGGATGTGTTTCATATCCTTCTCCCAAAGCATCTGGAGAATGTCCACATGGTCCAGGCCCATTTTCCGACCAATGATGTTCTGAAGGCCGGAGCCCCTGGCCAGAGATCTGACGGCTATCAGGTCATACTTCTTTGTCTTTTTGTAACTCTCAGCCAAATGTTTGCAGACCGCATGCTGGAACTGGAGCTGTGGGAGATTTGGATGAGACTGCCTGGTCTCACTGGGGTACTCCGCAGTCTGGACTGAAACGCTCTCTTCTCCATCCTGCAACTGTCCACAAGGTTCTGCAGCTGCTGAGTCTTGTTCTTCATGTTCTATGTGACTGTTGTGAAGAGACAAATAACCACTGTCCTCCTGGACATTGATAGACTCATTGTCAAATAGTCCACCGTCGTGAAGTCCAGAGGACAAACGGTCCTGGTTTTCTTTGTTACTGGAGGGTTTGACATCATCATCGAGGTTGAAATTGATGGCCTTGGCACATGGTGAACACTGAGGCTTTAGTGAAACACTCTCCACATTTTTCCAAGGAGAGGTCTTCTCCTTTGACAGACCTCCGTTATCTGTGTCACATTTCATGTTGCTGGTACAGAAACCACCTCCTTAGTCAGGATACTTCATAAAAACCCACACACAAACCTGGGGTGAGGGGGACACGACAGAAAGTTAGCCCGGTGGAAGGGCAGAGGCACATGGGCCTCCACACGTATTACAAGAATGACCGGATTTTCGGCTCCTGCGCCACGCCAAATCCTCCGTGGCTCAATATACATAACTAACCAATTTAAGAAAATATTAATTCTTATTAAAATAGTCAATACAAGTATTTAATAAGTATAGAGGGGGAACAGACTGGTGGTGAATTATGCCACTTTACGTCGAAGACAAAATAAAATACCAAAAACTTAATTTGTTATTCATTAACAAATCATCATTAACAATAACAAAGTCACATTTACAGACGATGAAAATATATTTAATTTCATTTTGACCCCCCTCCAAAAAGTGTTCACCGGACCTCGATCAAGTCAGACATTTCCCGGACCGAGTTTTCATAGATGCAAACATAACATCCTCTAGCTTGCTGGCTAAACAGACCCTGCCAGCTACGAAAGTCATTTCAAGCTTGTGAGAAAAGTTAAATTTGCCTGGTTTTGCCAGTGATACTGACGGGTTGTCAGACTTCGCGCGCGTATTTAGCTGGCCTGCTAACTAACTAGCGGCTCCATACCCCCCTCACCTCACCACACCTCACCACACCCAGGATGGCGCTACTTCTGCAAGCCAAAAGTCACCCTTTGCTTCACTAAAACCCCACACTCGCTCCATGCAACACCACCCCACAGCCGCTAATTATTTTAAAGAGTTCACCCGCTAACGTGATGACCAAATCAAACTAGATATATATCTCAAAACTACTAAGACACTGTTTTCCGACTACAGCCACCATGCATTTAAATTACGAGTAAATATAAAAATCAAACAGGAAAGTAATGCTTACCTTGCTCGGTTTTGACTTCAGAAAGCCGTTTTCCTTCTGTGGTAACTAACTAGTATCTACGCCGTAAGCGACCATTTAAAAGACGAGCCGGAAAAAACCGCCACTTCGCTTTAGAGACACAAGCGCTTTGAATTTCGCGTACAAAACGCGCCAGCCAATCAGGCTAAAACAAAACTGAAAAAAGACCGTAACCAATCAAAGTACACCTTGACGTCAGCGTGAGCCAATCGCCTTCAACTCAAACTTTAGCTCCTCTACATATGTTTAAGTTTGCAAATCGTGCTCATTCAGAACGAGTACATTATTTCAATAAAAATCCGCACGAACCTAGTATATGATCGTACAAAATGTATGTAAAATGATACACGTGTTACGTTTAAATGTCTTAAGTGAACTGTTGCGCCAGAACATAAGGAATCCTGGGAAAATGCGTTTGCATGTGACCGGAGTTTACCTCTGGGGGTGGGAGGGAAGTGTTAAATGCTTGATGGCGCCACTGCATTTCCTATGCAGCATAAGAAATCTAAGCAAGCACGCAAACCCACAGCCCTAAATTAAGGCTTTCCAAATAACGCTACTGAGTCAAACATTTCCATTTGTTTTTAATACACAGCCAAAACATTATTCATCTGCTCCATCTTCACCCAAAATGTCCATGAGAATCTCCTGGTCAGAAAACTGCTCCAATGATCTGCTCATGTCCTCCAAGAGATCTTCTCCTAGCATGAATCCTCTCACGTCATGCTGGGTTTTCCCAATCCGATGGTCAGTAATGCGATCCTGAACGAAGTTGTAGGTCCTGATCTTCTCTGATCTACCTTTAGTTCCAATCTAAGGCAAATAAAACGAGTACAATTACAGAACAGCATGCTAGACTTTGTGAAACAATCTTTTCTTATTACCGTCAGATCATCATACTTTAATGTTCTCAGAAAATTAATAAAAAAAATTTAAATACAAGGCAGAAGTGTCGCACCTGAATTTTACGTGCTTGGTGTCGTTTGCTGGACTCCTCTTCCAGGCGCAGGCCATACAGTTTAGCACGTAGCATTTTCATGGCCTTTTCTTTGTTTTTCAGCTGCGATCTCTCTTGCTGACACTCAGCTACAACACCTAGCAAAAAGTCTCAAGTCATCTGATCAGCTGATGTGGTTGTTGCATTGATCCAGTGTCATCTAATGATGCATGATCGTTAACACCCACCAACTGGCTTTATATCTGCAGTCCCTTTTAGAGACATTTAACATTAAGATGGACTTTATTGATCCAAGGGTGAAATGTGGTGCGTACAGCGAAAGTGCACAGATGAACACATATATAGTGCTTAATATACAAAGTGTAATGTAATGTAATCAACTTACAGTCAACTGCATTGTTTACATGGATGTCAATTTTAGCATCTAAATCTTTACAATGTAATCCTAATTTCACACCAAGCGACATTAATTATATAAATTTACCTGTGGGAACATGGACGATTCGCACAGCACTGTCAGTGGTATTAACGTGCTGCCCCCCTGCTCCGCTTGCACGCTTGGTTTCAATTTTCAAATCCTTTGCATTAATAGTCAGTGTGATCTTGGGGCGGAGTGGGGGAGAGGGAGAGTTGATCACAAGGTGTATACCTGATGCCCACACTCATATATACCCATCATCCTAGGGAAAGGTAAGTAATACAGCAAACATGATACAAAAGGATATTTCTGCTCTTATCTGAAGTACATCTTCCATATAAATACAGCTGTCATGGCAAGTTTTGTCACACCCTTAAGTGAGAACAAATAACCCGAAGACGAGCAGATATGAAACCACACTGCTCTGAGAATAACACTGTCTAAGCAAAACAATAGCCTATTCATCTTGTATAGCCGTGTAATTGTTGCAGGGTCACAGTGTAAAACTAGATGGTACAGCTTGATGTTGATTGACAAAGGCCAGCCTGCTGTGCCGTTACCGTGTAACCATGGCGATACCTCTGTGGGCTGCGGCAGCGCGGCCACAGTCATGGTGCTCGTATGGATGCGTCCCTGCTTCTCAGTTTTGGGGACCCTCTGCACTCGATGCACCCCAGCCTCGAACTTCATCGTCTTATAACTCTGTGGGCCGCTGACAGCTGCAGAGCCGTAGCGAAGCCCACCTGAAAGACATTGTAATCTCCATTACCACAGACACCCACGTTGCTGACTGGACCACAAATCCATTCCGGAAGCTGATGTGCCAGTACTGACCGGTGTCACTCGGGTTGTACTCCAGTGTTTCAAAGTCCCAGCCCTGGTAAGCGGCGAATCTCCGGTACATGTCGAAGACCTCGGCGGTGAAAAGCATGGCCTCCTGCCCGCCTACCCCAGCTGTGACTTCCAGCACTAGATCACTGTCATCAGCCTTCTCAGCAGGGATTAAGAGGGACAGGATCTGCAATTGCACAAGGTTAACGCTCATTCTCTGTTTGGTTTTTTCCTAGCCTCTAGTTTCTTACTTTGAAGTCCAATTAAGCGAATAATCTGCTGAGTCACTGAAGCACACCAACAATGTTCTACATACATGACACTGGAAGACAGGACAGATGAACAAATGGAAGATGCTTAAAATAATCTACTTGATCACCGTTTTTCTTAGATCTTGCACAGACTCTTGGCATGCTGTCGTCTCGTTTTCTGCTAATTTTCTTATGTCTGGATCATCATCTGAAAAATAAAAAAGAAACAACGGCTTTTGTGTTAGAATAAAATATAAATATATAGAATAATATATTTACGTAACACGAAGGGATTGAATGTTTAAATTTATATAGTAGAAAGGCTGAACTGTGACAAATTATCAGTTGAATCTCTGCAATTGACCAAGAGCAGTTAACTAGTCTATCTTTCCCTTTGGAGAAACATGACAGCAATTAGCATAAACTAAGTCCCGTAATCTCCAATCCAATTGAACTGCAAATTGAGAAATCAATCTTCCGAATGAACATATACATATTTAAAAAAAAACTCTTAGCAGACAACCTCTCAGTAAGGCTTGGATTTCTTCATACTCTTTCTGTTTCTGTGCCAGTTTCTTCACACAGTCGATCAAAGGTGTTAGATGCGTTACTCTGTTTCTCTTCCATTTCAGATCTTCACTATTCAGGTCGACACTTCGCAAACAGTCCACATATTCACTCTCCACTTTTCTTAGGTAGTCCTGTAACGACTTCTTTTTAAAAATTTCGTTGGCAGATAGCACACTTACTGCGGGATTTACTTTTGTGGTATGCATAAATCGGCTGCATTTTAAACCCCCATAGTAAATGCGGGTATATCGTGTTTCGCCAAAAACAGTAAAGGTACGTATGGCTGAAAAACTTCGCAAGATCTGTGTACTGAAATGTCGCATTTTTGCCTTGCTCTAGAAACTCCTTAAACATAAGGACATGTTTGGCTACAGCGTTTTAGACAATCACGGAATTACAAAGGAATCCCCTTGTAACAAAACACATTCCAACCCAAAAACTGCAACGGTAGATATCACACAAAATTAGACATACAGGGAAAATGTTTCCACGTGATAACCGAATAATTCGGTGTCTTATTCTGCCACTACATGAAACTATATGCACGTGAATTACACCGTTATGGCACGCAGGGGCGCTGACATCTTGCTTAGTCGCGCAAGCGCAATTGTTCTATGAATTACCGTATTCCTAAAGCTAAAAGTGAACACGATATTCAGGCACTATTAAATGTCTATTATTTAATGAATTGATATCGAAGCATAATTCTAGATGAAGTATCTGTTATAGCGGAGTACCCAGAATTGTAGGAGACGCTTAATCCCACTTCCACCATGTGGCTCAGTGGACTAAACCTGTGTGCCTGTAATCAGAAGGTCAGAAATCCAGCCTCAGGACGTCTTCGGGAGCCTTAACCCCCAGCTCCCTGGGTGCCGCAACAGGTGACTGCCCTTCGCGGACAGCTTACTCTTGCCTACAAAGAGCAAGTTAGGAGAGGCGTAAAGAGAATTTTCCCACGGGTAGCAATTATTATTAATAATAAATACTTTCTGTGCATCCGATTTAATTATTACTAGTCTCTCTAGCACCAATGAAAGGGTGTAGATTTAAAATTTTCTGAAAAATGGGAGCGCCCTCTATCATCAATGATTGCAACAGCGGTAAAGTTTACATTAACTTGTAATTCTCGTAGTTCAAATCCTATCCAGGTTTCGCAGAATTTCAAAATTTATTTTCGTTTTTTTTGTTTACTTGTTTTATGTGTCTATTATACTGTCATTTCACAATTGCATAGTTTTTTTTTGTTTTTTGCACGGCATCCTTTGACATTTTGACAGATCCTGCTCTTTTAACCGCGATGAGTTCGACCAGCAGGTGGCACCCATTTACCGATCACGACAAAAATCTCCCACACTCAGCTTGCTTATTACCGTAATTCATGTAGCATTTAGTTCCATTGAAATATAACCGATAAATATATCGACAGAAAGTTTTGTTGTTCTTTACATAAATATTCAGAATGTGAAATTTATATATTCCATCAGGCATCAACTGATCAACTGTGCTCAGTTCTTTGCCCGCCCCCCTTTTCTCTACCCCCCTCCTCTATAGGTCCATGCACTGCACAGGTGGAATCCAACTTTTCTTGACCTTTCCTTCAACAGAAAACACATTCTCTAAATTTCTGCTTTTCTCAATGACGAGAGATCTCTCTCAGGTCAAACCTTTTGAAGACCAAGCTTCTTGCCTCCCCTACCACTGATGAGAGACGGCTAAGTTATCCTTCGGTGACCTTGTCGAATCTTGCAGATTAGCTCTGCAAAACAGCAGTAGAATACACAGCTGAATTTATTGTCCAGAAACTTCTCAGCGGTTCTGTCCTCGCCGACTGCTCCGATGAAATGGTCTCACTTGGCGCTAGTGGATGTTCTGTTGTATTATGTACTTACATTTATTTTTCTGATATTAGGTGTTATTTATACCTCTTGTTCCTATAGTTATGTTTGTTACTCACTGGAAACGCAGCCTAGCATAGTAATTCTCAATCCTGTTCTTAGCCCCCCCCCCCCCCTCGGTAGAATGTTTTCGTTCCAACCCACACTGCTTTCAACCTGCCACATTCATTATCAGCCTGTTAAGGACCACCTGAGCCTGACTAAGATAGGGTTGGAATGAAAGCATTCTGGCAGGGGGTCCTCCAGAGGGGGTCTTCCAGGGGGTCCTCCAGGGGGGGCCTCCAGAGGCAGGACCGAGAGCCACAGGCAGCCCTTGTACCTAAGTTGGGTTCTTGACAGTTACGTGCTTGTGATGTATTTACTGCCTCACTCATATATTGCTTTGAACAAAAGTCTTTGGGTAAAAACAAATGCAGGCACAGAGAAATCAAGCCTCCCAAAGAGGAAGGGGACATGCTAAGCCTTAGAATACTGCATGTTTGCCTTGAGAAGAACACGCTATGTTCATAGATCGCGAAGAACACACCTATGATGTTTATGGCTTTGCATCTTAATATATTTAAACTTCATCTGAGGTTTTCAAATTCTACTTCAAATAGCGTGGTCAGTTTGAGGAGAATGTGTATAGTCACATCTATAACAAACAAGCTATATGCTATGCCGGTGTATCATCCAGCCACTTTGTGGTTTACATTGTGCTCTGAAGGATGAATGCAACCCAAAACGCCATAAAAGGTAAGCAAACTTTTACAGAAAGTGAGATCATTTTTATTTCCTTTTGACATTAAACTAGTGACAACAGGAAAAAAGCTGAAGTAGACCCATAAAACACAGCTTTGATGCCTAATTCAAGCCGAATATCTTCCGATGTAAATTGCACATCAACATGTAGCTGTAATTTTTGTGACTTGAACTTTTCAAGAATTGAGTTTCTAATACCAAAATAGGGGCCTTGATAGTGTGTACAAACTATTGTTCAATTTCCCTTATATTACGTGCCAATGATGCTAAAGATCTTACAATGAAGATAAAAGAATCGCCGGACATACAGGCTGGATTCAGGAAAGGCTGGGGAACAGGAGACATCACTGGCTGATGCACAATGGATAATTGGAGAAACCAGAAGAAGCGTAGTCTTCGGTTGTCTTGACCATGTCAAACTAGGATACACTTACTTAGGAAAATAAATTGCATATCAAAATTCTTGCAAAATGTGAATTTTGTCATGGAACGCTAATTTAATTGGTCAAGCCGCTGTTTGGCCTGTGGATGCCAACGGATCATTAATTAAGTCCACTGAATAGAAGGGTTAGCCTGTCCCTGCAATGCATTACATCCCGAAGTTTTGGTTTTTGCTCACTGCAGAAACTACAGCTGCTTTTCTGTAGGACTCTAATCGGCGCTTAATGAGCTGGTTATTAATTGTTCAAAGCTTCAGCCTAGTTATTGTGTGCAAGAGAGGAGTGGAGAGTGCAATGCAGAGGATGCATTGCTGCTGGAAAAGAAGCCCAGGCTTCTCATTGGGGCAGGGGCTGTTAAGACGTCTGAGTATCCTATCAGAGACAGAGCTACTCCAGCCCCCGCCTTTCAAAACCCTGCCCAGATTGTGATTAGTTGTCAACCAAAGTTCCAGGATGTGACACAAACAAAAGAAAAACTCAAGAGGAAAGAAAGAGCTTTTTTATTTCTGTATGCTTGTAACTTTTTGTTAAAAATTGGTTTTCCATGTAAGACCCCTTTTTCTTGACAATTGACTCTGGTTTTTACCTGCTTTCTTTTGTTTGGTCTCCTATTGTAGATGTACACTATTGTATGCCGTTTTTGTCTCCTTATTGTAAATCATCAGATAGAGGAAGAAAGAAACGTGTACTAGTGTTGGGGCTCAGTGACTGTGGGGTTCATGTATCATTTTGACCTGGTTTAATCCTGAAACGAGCCCTTCAAAATGTCCAGGCGCGCAGCCCAGCTTATTTAAAACAGATTAGTCTTTGGTGCACTTGGGTATTACGCAACTGTGGGAGTTAGGGGGATTTGCTTTGAATGATTCTGGCACATAACCAATTTTTTTTTTTTGGGGGGGTGGGGATCTCAAGGCTCAAAATACTGCAAATAAAGGGAATCCATCAGAGCACGTCCACTATCCAGTGTGCCTGGGCTTTTGTAACCTTTTCAGCTGTGTAGCTTAAATCAGATGGTATCATGTACATATGAAACTCATACTAAGGTTTATCAGGTACCTGATAAAGGATATAACTGGTAATATTCTATTATGACTCTCTGGGGTGAGGGGTACATAGTGTATGCATTTGAAGGTATTTTGTGAAGGATGACAGACTTCTTACAATCACTATTGCGTAAAAAACAGAAAGTCAAGTCAAGTGGACGTAGTTGTCATAGCATCCATATACAGGTACACAGTGACACAAAATAACGTTTCCCCAGGACCACGATGCAATGCATAGACAGTGAATGACAGGGGGAAGCTTTTCACAGGGCTTACACTGCAAAACACAGTGCAGATCGAAACAGTGCACAACACAGGACACAGTGGAATGTGTATGTATAAATACAGCAGCAAAAAAAGGTGGCATACAGTGTGGCACTGAATGAGTAATAAAATAAGTGACCAGTGCCAGTCAGGCGGGGGTGCCAGTCAGGCGGGGGTGGGGCGAGTATTCCCAGGAAAATTCAAATCCCTTTGTATGACGGGGCATGAATGAGGGGCATTACCCTCAGAGGGGTGTTTTTATACTTATACCGAGTATCTACCAAGTGTTCCGGAGAAAACTCCATCGGGTTTACCGGGCAACCATGCTTTCCCTGCAGTACCACATTCTCCCTTGAAAGGCCTGCGTTTAAACGTTTGCATTGGTAGTTGCAGAATGCTGGTTTACATACATTATTACATTGGTTAGCATTAACGTAAATGATTGTCTCAGAAAAATGTGGCATATCGCCTTGAAGCGGAGTACTCCCTGGAACTGACACCGGTCTGTCAAACGGGTCACATTCACACACACAGAAGAAGGGCAGCCCACTCAGCCAGGTCCCTCACAGCAATTCCTGGAAAATGGGCGGTAACCTGAGTATCCAAAACACACTCAGAAATACACAAAAAAGGCGAATTGCATATTCTGGGGCTATTCCCTCTCCCCCGTCACAAAATGCCTCAAAATGCATCTGTTCCAGGAAGACCCACATTATCCTAACACCACTCCTAGTCTTAAAGCTGTACTTTCTGCTGACTAAATAGTCCTATTAGCTTCATGCTTTGGAAATTGTTGCTGGGTTCCTGCTTTATTGGAAGCTCAGCCAAGCTGCTCATGTCTGGTTGACGTCTTGACAGCATGTATGTCTGTAATGTCCTTTTTGCCTCACTTGCATGTTGCTTTTTGTACAAAAACTTCCGCTAAATAAAATGTACATGCATTGAACCCCACTCCCCTACAGGGTAACTGCCTGAACCACCATCTACAAGGATTAGTTTGTCATTAATACACTTATCTCAATTTTCTTTCCATTTGTTCCAAGGAACCATACTCTCCCTGATAGCCGTGACTATGACACTGTGTTGTGACTACTGCAATGCCCGGGAACAAGAAACAGACCGGCTGAGTGTCCTTGACTGAATGACTTTCTGAAACAATGTTTCTCTGTTTTTTACAGAAAATTTCCACAGTTAAGAGGGAATTACTCTGTCACCCTGAGGTGGTCACCTTCTGGTAGTGCAACTTGTTTCACACTACTTCCTGTAACAGGTTCTTAAACAGTCGTGTAGAGAGAACTTCAGTGCTAGTGCTTTAGCGTGATATTCATAGGGAAGATCCTCTCATGGCTCCACCCATATCAGTGCCCCGGGAGCTGGGGGTTAAGGGCCGTGCTCAAGGACCAGCAACCTTCTGATCTCAGGCTCAGAGGATTAGCCTACTGGGCCACACACTCAGTGGGTTAAGCCTCATTGGAACCTTGTTGGAACTACTTGGCAGGTGCTTACAGCCAGAACTTGCTGGTGGTTTGACCACATGTGTGCTCAACATGTTTCTACAACATGCTGAAGAAACTATGACACCCATCCATCTTCTAACCACCTGTCTAGGTCAGTGTTGTAGGTATCTATGACACAATAATAACCGTGACTGAAACGTACATATGTATAAATGTCTTCTGGGTTGGGAAGGGGGTAGGGATCTGTCTAGGAAGTGTAGGAAGAAACCTGGATGATAATGGGAAAAGAGCAACTCCACAGGTGGTGGTGGCAGGAATCACCCCTCAGACCTGGAGGTGTGAAGTGACACAGTGTTTCCCAACCTGGCCCTTGGGGGCGCCCAAACAGTCCACGTTTTTGCTCCCTCCCAGCTCCCGGGAGCAAAAATGTAGACTATCTGGCAGGGAGTTGAGAGGGAGCAAAAGAAGTGGACTGTTTTGGGGTTCCCGGGGACCGGGTTGGCAAAACATTAAGTAACCCACTGAGCCGCCGTACCATCCAGCTTCTGTACAGAATTTCATTATTTATTTCCTCACAACATGAAGCCCACTTCTGCACAGGTAAAAAATGTGATTATAAAGCATCCATTTAGATACATCTGATGATGTGTATGCGATTCTCTAACATTAAACATTAACAATAATATAAACCGCTTGTTAACGGGATAACGTTATTAAAAACTAACAAAACGAATTATTTACCCTCCATTGTTTTTGGCGAGGCGGTGTATTTTCGCATGAAATTACGCGTGAAGTTTAATTTACGAGCTTTTCGCGTCCCCCATGCTCATTTATCATAAAGGTGTCAGTTCCTGTTGTGCGGTGTGAAAGGGACACAGGGAAGTTGTCAGGAGCTACAAAAGATGCCAGGAAGCCCAGCGACTTTAAACCGGGACCAGGTTCCGGGACTTCGGTGTGAAAGCGCCTTTTATCCTGAGTTTGCAGGAATTTACTGTATAGTTTTTAAATTAATGCCCTCTGAAACTGGTACTTTTTCATTGACGTACTATACAAACCATGCATTTTCTCCAAATGACGACAAATTATCTTCTCTATGTCTATGCGTCTGTTACAAAGCGCAATACCATGTGATACACTAACTATTCCACTTACTATCTCCCCAGTTTTAATAAATTTTATGGTACGGTTTTTAACACACAAAAACAAAATAAATGGAAAACTACCAAACTCAGAGGGCATTATTCTAAAAACTGGCGGATAATTAGTCAACTTCAGCCTGGACTTAAACATTATTTTATTTAGTTTATATATGCCATTTACAACAGACACTCAGTTGTCACTTTAAGGAACAGAGATTCGATTGTGTGACGAGACTGCAGAGGAAAATCCGCTTGAAAAGGGACCAAAGTAGCAGTTGCCTAATAAACACGCAGGGTCTGTGAGAAGGTGCGGCGAACACCGAGCCTCATACCGCGACAAATCCGCTCCGCCACTATTACAAACTGGCTTTGGGGTTTTGGAGTATGGACTACCACTGGAGCGAATTGGAAATATAAAGAATCTTACAAAAAAGGTGAAGCCAGAATTGCAAATCCGATTTGATCAAGTACGCAAATCACAAATGGAAATGACCGGAAATTAAAAGACAGAATGCATGCGATAATGATTTGCAGTGCTGTTGTATGCGTTTTGCTTGCAGCAGTTTTCACTCGCTGCATTAAATTGGGTACGGAAAAATGAATCTACCATGAAGGTCAAATATTTAGAAAAATGTGTGGTATTCCATTAAAACTCTAAGCGACGCGCTGTTTATGCTAATCAGAGTTTAGCTTTCACAGAATGTAAGTGGGTTAACATAATTAATGGGGATTTATTTCTGAATCCTTTTTAAACAAGTAACATTTACGTGGACTACGTAATTTTTTCGTAAAAGACCTAACAATCGACCACATTTTAACTTTCCGCGAAGTTGCAATATCGGTTATTTTGAATTTTCAGTGACTTAGTGGAGAGCGCTATAGGCAAGCTCACGTGAGTGACAGCATAAATAACACTAACCCGCACCTCAGTAATAACTCCCCAGTCTGCCTGCTCAGACATAATTTGCTTGAACTACCCGGTTTGAGGAGCATCACAGTTTTTGCTGAAATAAATGTAGGGAGGATGTGCTTTTTGTGACGTGAGGTTACAATTTCCCCGTTTGAAAAATCATACTAATGAATGGAGGCTATTAAGAAGCGATTCTTCGAGCTTTTCTATTAGGCGACTCGACATACAATTATATGGGCTGTTGACGTATTGAAAAAATAATTATTTGCGTGCCCTGGTTTTAAACGGAAACCAGTAAGGGACAGTTGTTGATCGCCTAAGTCAGGGGTGTCAAGCTGCAGTCCTGGGGGGGCGGAGCCCTGTGTAACTTAATTCAGCTCAAGAACTGTGTGTTAATTAGCACAAGGAGGTGCAAGGAGGTGAATCAGTTAAATGAGGGGAAACACAAAAATAGGGTTCTGGCCCCCCAGGACTGGAGTTTGACGCCCCTGGCATTTTCCGTCTACCTTAAATTTAACAATCCGTTTATTCATGCACGTTAGAAAAAGGGTTGGGCAGCTTTATGAATTTTTGTAGTCTGCCTAACAAGGGTAAAAGCTAGTGACGTTGCTCATGAAATTAAGCAAACTATCGCATGTTCGCGGAGGTGATGTCATTTGGTTTATAATGGTTATAGGTTTCGCAGTAATGCTGTGCAGTTGTTGAACATAAACATCTCAGCCTGTTAAATAAACACAAGGAAATGCTCTCAGCAGGCTTACTGCGCTACGCGGTTTGCTGAGAGGCGCCCTTAAAAGCATGATAAACACTGAAATGCAGACGGTGCCGTTCTCTTACCGTTGGGTCGTATTCAGACAGTTGTACCATTCATCACGTTCGTAAAATATTCAGTGAGTTTACTTTTGCACTAAGCTGGAACAGGGAGAATATTAGGCCACAGACAGCAGCCTTTAAAAGGAGCTTGGGAAAGCTGGTCTGCTTCGTGTGCTAAGTCATGCTGTCGATTGTCTGCTGAATTTCAGGGAGCCTCACCCACAAAAAGCCAGCTGATGTGGGGGTGTGTGATTCTACTATTTACTCCTCTGGGATCCGGCAGTTGCCCATTTGAGTCGTGATCATACCTCTATTGGTCCTTGAGCAAGACCCGTAAATGGGAGAACTGTTCCCAGGCTGCCATATAAATTTCTGGGCCTGTGCTCTAATCCATGCAATTGCTCTGACCTCTATAAGCGTGTCTCAGGCATTATATGTGAAAATGACATAATTCCCATGTATATACATAAGATAGGAATTCTGCAATTTTCTGTTATTCAGTACTTTGGCCTCATAAATGGTTACTATTCTGAAACAAACTTGTAGTCAGTCCTCTGAGAATTAAAGTAAAAGTCCCTGGTCATCTAGTGGTTAGAATTTGGCACTCTCGCCACTAGGGGGCTGGGTTTGGCCCCCACTCAGGGAATATTATTAACATGCTCCAGAGAGCATGCTCCCACCTGGACAAAACTGCCATCATAATAAAGGTAATATCGTTTGTGGGAATGTGTGTGACTCAGCAGGTCAGGAATGTCATGCCTGTGTTCAGATGGTGGCTGGTTCAAATCCCTGAATGGCAGAGTGATTACACTGACAAGTCCATGAACAAGGCCTTTAGTCCTCAGACTCTGCTTTCTCAAAATCTATGGATCTTCGGATCAAAGCGTCTGCTAAGTAAAAAAAAAAATCAACAATAAAAGATTACATCATTCCTGTCTTTGTAGTTATCCAGCTAAACGAACATCCTTTAACAAGCTGTAACTTGAAAGTTGAGTATTCAGCATCGACCATGATGCAGATCTGGGCCTTGTTTTCACTTCTCCCAGGTTTAATAACTACTGATTTTGATTGGCTACAGACGCTTCACAACTGGCTCACAGGCAAAGGAAGACTGGAAAATCAGCAGTGATTGGCTCTTGAGGACCCTGATTTGAACAGCCCTGATGTAGGCAAACAAAAGGGTGTTTTGTTCACGGTAAACAAAAGTTTTAGAATTTCGTGGAGGCTCTGGACTGTGGCCTCATGCTCCAGGGCCCTGCCCCCACCTACGTATGTGTGATTCCCCCCATCTTCTGGCTGGATCCCATCCACAGTCCAACAATCTGCTTTAGGGTGAATAGGCATCTCTGACTTGCCCATGGTGCGAGTGAGTGCCCTATTTTATTTGTCCCCATCTTGTACCCCGTGCTTCCCAGGATAGGTTCCAGGCTCACCAAATCACTGCACTTGCAGTGGCTGTGGAAAATGGATGTACGGGTTTGTAATATACCACAAAGCTGAACATCTGACCAGCTCAGACTGTGATGTGAGTGTGATGTCTAACTAAACCCAACATCCATTTTATGATTTAAATGGTCATTTTCGTAATTTTTATAATAACGACCACGTCTTATTCTTGTTTACCTTTGGTTAAACTCTTCGCAGGTCTGCATGCGTCTGGGATCACCCAGGGCAGGAATGATGCATTCTGCCACGTCAAATGCTCCTGCTGGTTTGCTGAGAGCCACCTGGCTCAGGAGATGCTGGATTGGCGTTCGGCTAGTACCACTCTGCTGAAGCTCTGTTCATGCCATGCTTCAGAGAGTAAGCAAGGGAAAAGGGACATGGCTTCATCTGAACTGAGGTGAACCAATGGCCAGGTTCAGGAATCGGTTCTTCTCTGAGGCTGTCAGGACACTAAATACCCTGCTGCCCACCTGAGCCCCCCACCCCCCCACCCCCTGTTTCGGAGAATACTCATCTCCCCTCCCCTGCACTGGTAACCCTAACTTTAGCTTTTGTATTCTTTTATATGGATGGCATTGCCATAAGGCCCACTGACTGCAAAGCCTGACTGCATAATATGTGTGCGATATGATGTCGTTTAACAACGGGTGCTGAGATGGGCAGGGGCTCAGCAACTCTCTGGATGGTGCAGGTTTCTGTCATTATGGACGGCCTAAAGGCTCAAAAGCCTTTGTTGGGGAGCATATAGAAGGTGTCAGGTGAGCTGATTATCTCAGGTTATATCTTGTACGTCTTCTACTCAGCTACCGCAAACATGGAGTTATGATTAGATAATAGGCTGATGTACACAGAAGAGTTATCTTCTACCATTCATCATTGGTATAATTCCCCCGGCTTGTCTTAGTGTCTGTGGTGAGAATGTGGATCATTTATTTGTGTGCAGTGACTGGTAAAGAACAGAAAGATGGAGGAAGAGCCCCTGCAGAATGCTATCTGTATTATTTACTAATAAATGGCATTTTCGCCTAGCTACCTGAAGCCGATTCTCCGCCTCCCAGTCACATCAGATTCTAGTAGCACTTTCTCATTGTCAGTTTTGATGTCATGTCCGTTAGAGCCGGCCAGCCTGTCAGCTGTTTGTGTAACTTGCACGATTTGTTGCTGCCGATCAGTCGAACCAACATATTATACATCTCTACATATTTTTTGTTCCATTGTCATAAAGACGATACGTAATACTAAATAACAATGAGAGAAATATATTGCTCAGTAAATCGTGAGCGAAAATTGTGATCTGGAATCTGAGTAAAATAAATTTGTGATTCATTTTTTACACAGATTTATGTAACCCTATTCCTGTGTCTGTGTTTTTACCGCAGACATAATGAGGCAATAAAAACATGTAATGTAATAGGTCTAAATGCCATGGGGGTGTGGGGGGGTGCAGCGTGTCGGGATGCAGGTGCTCATGCATATGGGTCGGTGCCTAAACGGATCAGGCATGTTGAAACCTAAAATGGCTTTTCATGTACAAAGGCTTGAGAAAGGCTGCAGGGAAAAACAGCAAACCTGCCATTTGGTTTATTCTTCCCCTTCCCTTCACCACATACACTGATCCGCCATAACGTATAAACCATCTGCGTGATATCGTTGCATCCAAAACCGTCCCTCCCTCAGACAACCAGCCCCTGAAACTTACCCCTCCTGCTGTACAATCTGCACTGAGCAAAGTAAATGCACGCTAGACTGCCGGTCCTGATGGCAGACCCGGGCGTCTGCTTAAAGCCTGCGCTGGGAAACTGCCTGAGGTCTTCGGTAACATCTTCAACCTGTCACTGGCCCAGGCTGTCATCTCCACATGCCTCCACAAGTCCACTGCATTCACCCCTATCATCACCAAGTTTTTTGAGAGACTGCTTCTGGTCCACTTCAAATCAAACCTGCCTCCCACACTAGATCCCCGCCAGCTTGCCTATCGGCCCAATAGGTCAACAGAGGATGCCACATCCTCAGCTCTTCAGTGTGCCTTGACACACGTGGACAACAACAACTCTTACATTAGGATTTGTTGATTTTAGCTTCACATTTCACACTGTCATCCCCTCCAATCTGGTAAGTAAACTCAGCAACCTTGGCATCAGCGCCTCTCTTTGCAATTGGATACTGGACTTTCTACCAGCAGACCTCAGTCTGTTAGGCTAAATAGCCACACATCCTCTACCCTGATCCTGAATACCAGCATTCCATGGGGCTGTGTGCTCAGCCCACTTCTCCATCTTCACCCACAACTGCGATGGCTCCATCTCCATCATAGAGTTCACAGATAACACCATGGTAATCGGACTGATCGGTGATAATGAAGAGTCAGTCTACAAAGAGGAGGTTCAACTGACACCAACCTCACCCTCAACAGCAAGAAGACCAAAGAGATCATTGTGGATCATCAGAAAATCAAAAGCAGCAGACCTTCTCCCATCCATATAAATGTGACTGAGGTGGAGTGTGTCTACATCTCTAAGGGCCTTTCCTGACCAACAAACAATCTGGGAGACTGAAAAGCTGCATGCAAACCTCACATCATGAAGCGCAGTGCCAGGCATCGGACGCAGTGGTGTAAAGCAGGCCGCCACTGGGCTCTGGAGCAGTGGAAACGTGTTCTGCGGAGTGACCAATCACGCCTCTCTGTCTGGAAGTCTGATGGACGAGTCTGGGTTTGGCAGATGCCAGGAGAACATTACCTACCCGACTGCGTTGTGCCAACTCTAGTTTGGTGGAGGAGGGGTAATGGTATGGGGTTGTTTTTCAGGGGTTGGGCTTGGTGCCTTAGTTCCAGTGAAGGGAACTCTTAATGCTTAAAGTATACCAATACATTATGGACAATTCTATGCTTCCAACTTTGGGGGAACAGTTTGGGGAAGGATGGCTCTTTCTGTTCCAGCATGTTCCAGTGCACAAAGCAAGAAAATATGGTTGGGTGAGTTTGGTGTGGAAGAACTTGATTGGCCCACACAGAGCCCTGACTACAACCCCATAGAACACAATGCTTTTCTGGATGAATGGGCAAAATTCCCACAGACACACTCCGAAATCTTGCGGACGGCCTTCCGAGAAGAGTGACAGCTGTTTTAGCTGCAAAGTGGGGACCAACTCCATCCTGATGCCTGTGGATTTAGAATGGGACGTCATAAAGGTTACTGTGGGTATCCCAATACTTTTGTCAATGTAGTGCATAATGACACCATTCGCGTGCCATTATCACGAGATAATCAGTGTTATTCACTACACCTGTCAGTGCTCAAAGTCAGCTGCTCAGCTTAAAGAAATCGGCAATTAAACGAAACACAATGTTTGTTCAAGCAGTCTGACGTGATCCGTGCGTTCGGGAAATAAGTGTGAGAGGTGCAGGTGCATCTCTTATCGATTTATCAAGCATCGTAGTGTGGTCGAGGTAACCGTTCAATCTGTTAACAGACTCATTTCATCACAGGGTTTCTTTTTTTTTTTGGATTGATTCCAAAAGTTCCAAGTATTTAGAGCTAATAAGAAAAGAATATATGAATAGTGAAAATTAAAGAAAAAAAAAATGCTTTTGTGTGTGTGTGCGTGGCCTTGTCCTTCCCGGGGGCGCGAGTCAGGTGACTATTCAGATTCATGTAACCTTTCTGTTAGGTTGAAGAAGCTGTTATTAATCATTTATTATCAATTCTGTATAATCAGCAATGAATGTAATCATGTATACACATTATTTTGTTTTCCTTTAACCTTATATGTTTGTGTAACTAACAGGTGTATACAGAGTTAAGATTTAGATTATAT
>JAODJX010000065.1:2666658-2683424 GCA_026776945.1 Isichthys henryi | reverse complement strand
CATGTCGTCGTGGGGTTTCCTCCGGGTACTCCAGTTTCCCCCCACAGTCCAAAAACATGCTGAGGCTAATTGGAGTTTGCCTTGCGATGGGCTGGCCCCCCATCCAGGGTTGTTCCCTGCCTCGTGCCCATTGCTTCCGGGATAGGCTCCCACAACCCAGTAAGGATAAGCAGTTTGGAAAATGGATGGATGGATTATGTTAAGCTTTAACATATATCTTAAATCCAGTGTGCGTATGCAAACATTTACATATCTGGTGGCTCGTAACCCAAGATAATTATAAGCTTTTAGCTGAAGAAATTGAAACATGGGAAATTGAAAACATGGGAAATTTAAACCAACAGCATCCGGGTCTGTGGCATGAAATCATCTACTTACAAAGAAAAAAAGGTTACATTGCGTAAGATGTACTTATTAATATATGTAGTTTATGTGTATAATTTGTGGTGAATGGTATTTATTCTTTCTAAACTTTTCCCTTAAACATCTATATTTTCCACAGTGTGATATTTTTTTTTTATTATTTCTTCATTTTAAATCTTAAATTTATTGTCTTTTTGTCTGATTAGTCGTTTCTACTTGAGCAGTCTTTTTACATTTTGTTTCACTACTCAGCACTAGGCACAAAATAGTAAGTCCTTCGTTAACTTTTTGCCTTAGTATGAGTGAATATTTTGTTAGGAAGATATGAGGCCCCGATTTAACGAGCTAAAACATAGGATCAGAAACCCACGTTGCAAGTTCTTTTAGCGCTTGGATAACCTTTTTTTGCTAGTTAAACGGTGCAAAAGTATTCGCGGCGCCAGGTGCGTGGCTTTGTGTTTCGTCTCGTCGTGCTTGGGGAATAACAAGCTGTGAATCAATCAGAATGTTACCTCTCATTCCCTTTAAAATACAGGCGCGCTTGCATCTTGGCAGGTTGCAATTATAACGGCGGATTTGCCAGGTAGGACAGCGCTTCTTTACAGAGGAAACAGATATGCGCGCTTATTATTATTATTCAGTACAGCCCGAGGTTAAACCATCATTTAAACTTATCAAATTGCAGAATTACCCACTTTCTGAAAGAAACTGCTACAACTATTATGTTTATATAGTTATGCAGAAAGTGTGTGACGTGTAAGAAAACAGTGACAATACCAGAGCTCACCCCCTTATCCTTTGCTCTATCCATTTCATTTCCAACATCAGATATATTACAAAAACAGCACATAGCTGCCCCAGAATTTTTGGATTAAAGTTTAAACTAAGGTAGTTCATCTTATTTGTATAACCCATTGTCCATCGATGATCACACGTATTATATACCTTAGATTCTGAAAAAGCAGCTAACATGCGCTACTTGCGGCCCATTCCGAACGAAGAACAGGTCTAAGTCATTATCGAACACTTGGAAGGGGGAACGGGATGGCCAGCAGAGACCTCTGCTGGCTAAACAGGGACACAACAGCGTAGACGGAGACGGATCATGAGATCAAGTCGCTATATCACAATTCCTCCCATTTATTCTGACTATTTTTTCATTTAAAAAAATATATAATGTATTCTATAGTGTTGGTTAGGGAAGTGACGTCAGTTCAGCCACTGGCTCATTTCACCACGGTACCGCTAAAAACGCTGCTGGGGATCGATCCTGCTTGCTACCGAAAACACCACAACACCTCGTCCCAACGTGCCGCTCCTCACCCCCCAGCTGTAACACGTCAGAAAGAAATCTGGTGTTTAGTATTCCAATTGCAGATCATTTATTATTCTTATGTTCAAATATTTATTTCCGAAGTCTCACAATATTCTGTTATTTTAGTTGTGTACTGTGTACTTTTAAAATCTTTTTGCACTATGTGTACGGTACTGTATATATGCTCTTATGTGCTGCTTTTTACGCGTGTAAGTACGTTTCATGCATTAAACAGCGCTTTCCAATCCATCTTAAATTTATTGTGCGATCCTCTTTATTTTTTTTATTGGTCGATTTTGACTGAGGGGTGGGAGCAGTGTCAAAACTGAGAGAAGTTATTGGATTAGTATGTTTATAATTTATTCAAATGGATCAAGCTTTCTTTTTGCTCTTTCACTCGGATCATAAATAAAATAAATAAAAACTACACGTCCGTAAATTAAGCACTCTGTATTTTCTGTGTCTAAACGCTACACGTATGAAGTTAAATGTATGGTAAATCTCGCGACCTAAACATGATCCAGGAAGCCCTTCAGAGAGCATCCATCTGAGCATGCGCAGTTGCGGGATCCTTCCCGAGCTCGCTGCCTGCGGCCGGAGTCTCTATAAATAAGCATAAATATCGCTTATTCTATGAGGCTGGATAGCCGGGGTGCACGCCGTTCATGAGGGTCATTGCCGGAGTTTCGTCCGTAATGTCCACATCTATGCCTTCGTGGTCAGAGAAAGCACTAGTACTGCTTCGCCAAATGAATAACTTTCATTTGCCAGGTTTGACAACAAAGTTTAAATGTCAGAACTTGCGTGTTAGTTTAGTTCAGTTCTGGTTCAGTAAGTCACACTACGAATGTCTATTTGTCTACTAGTTATTCCATTTCATCGGTTTGACCGCTGTACATGTCCCCCTTTTCGTGTGCGTAGGCTCCAAGCTCACGCAATGTCTACGTTTCGTTATTGACGGGAAGCAAGTGGGATGGGTCCCCCCAGCGGTGGCATCCGCGTTGAGCCGCTTCCCCGAGGTCTTCAGCCCACCCCAGGAGGACAGCATAACACTCCGCTCCAGCCTGAACTCATACAAGAAGCGGTCCGAGGCCGTGCACGAAGTCCTGCGACAGCTGAAGGAGGAAAATGCCTTTACCTGTTTGAGGGGATGGAGGGATGAGGTGAGAGATCTGGATGAGTGCGCCTGAGAGTACTAATGCACGAGACTGCATTGCTCCCCCGGATCTTCATTTGCGTTTGTCCAGCAGAAGTATGAAGTGATGCCGCGGTTCTGTGATGGTTCCCTGATGTGCATGGAAAGATCCGCTACCAGTAAGTGTGCTGATTCTGTGTTTAATCACCATGCAAGAAATGTAATACTCTCTGTTGTTATTGCAGCCAATATTTATACCTCCAATCTAGCATCTAACTGCATGTCCTGGTCAAGGTTGTTGTGGATTCATTGAGAATCAGAGGAGTTCTACCAGAACCAGACAACCCAGAAAGATCCCTGCAAAGAGGGCCTTTATTCATGCAGGGGTGGGGCATCCCCTTTAGTCACTGGGAGAAAACACACCTCTAAATATTTACTATAGATATTTTTACCATAAGAACCACAGATCAGCTTGTTATGTAACATAATGTTCTCTCAAAACAAACTGCCCTTCTATGTAAAATAATATAAGTATAACTATAAAAAGGACAGCAGTACATCATCTGTCGCATGCCTGTGCGTACAGTCACACCCATCCACTCATATACTGTATTGGATTTAACGACATCAGTTAATCTTATTGCATGTCTTTGGACCGCAAGTGGAAACCCAGTCATGCAAACTTCACACAGAGACTGGCTAGGATTCATACCCCAATACATGGGCCAGTAGTGTCAGCCATCCTCAGTTAGATGTATCTATGAAATGAATATTGGTAGGTTTTTGTCAAAAAAATAAGTCATGTGGCTACATTTTTTTTTTTTGTTCAGGTCTATTTGGAGTGAAACGGTATGGAGTCCACGTGAATGGATACGTGCATGATGAGGCTGGGAAGATCTGCATGTGGCTGGCACGACGATCTCCTACCAAGCAGACCTACCCAGGGAGACTCGACAATTTGGTGATTACATCCTTTGCCGCCATTTTCTAAGTTGGGTGCGGAATGTGGCTCCTCTGTTAAGGATGTTATCTCTGTGACACCGGTTAAGACCCCGGAGTAGGCAGTGTGACTTCACCGCTGGGCCCTAAGCGAGGCCCTTAGCCCCAATTCCTCCAGGGACTGGCTGCCCCTCCACTCATATTTCAGAGGTCTCCCCCATTATTCAGTCCCTTTTGTGATGTCCACCGCAGAGTTAGAACAAACTCGTTTTAAAGACAAGAATATCTTATATGCCGCTGCACTGGCCACATTACGACTTGCTTAAAGTTCTTATATTTAGTGCTTTCGCTTACAAGTTCAGTTTGATGTAGGACATTGTTTTTGACATAGGATTGCAATTTGGAGTACAGGGAATGTAACATTGAACATAAATAGAAAGATATACTATTGGTGTGGTATCCTTTTGAAGAAGGACTTACAGTTTGCAGACGATATACTTACATAGAACAAGCAGGGGTTGAGGTGAATACCGTGGTTGTCATGTAACCCTTTACTTCAGTGCTATTCAATTTTTAGATGATTAGTGATCTGTCTTACCAGGCGGCTGGAGGTCTGGCAGTGGGAAACAGTGTCAGACAAACTCTCCTCAAAGAGTGCGAGGAAGAAGCACGTATCCCAGCATGCATTGCCAAGGCAGCTCGTCCCGTCAGCACTGTCAGGTTAGTTTGTCACTGCTTTTATACAGTGTTCAATCTAAGTGACTAGTTTTTTTTATTGTTTGTTGTATGTCTTAAAGTTATACACACGAAGATCACGAGGGCATTTTTCCAGAGAGCCAGTTTGTGTTTGACCTGAAGCTGCCTTCTGAATTCAAGCCTCAGATTGGGGATGGAGAAGTTGAAGGATTCCACCTCTGGCCCCTACATAAAGTGAGATATGCATTAACAGCGTGGTTAATACTGCTTGATGTACAGAGGTTACATGTAGTACAATGCAGCCTTTTTAAAACGAATCATGTTGAATTCAGGTGAAAGATCTTTTGGTCAGTGACGACTTCAAACCCAACAGTGCCATGGTGGTCTTGGACTTCCTCATCAGACACTCTTACATAGAGCCTGACTCTGGTCAGTTCACGTGCGTCCTATGACTACAGTACACAGCATTAGCAGTGCTTCCGTGTTCTGGGGGGGGGGGACCGCTTAAGATAATCTTCTGTTGTCGATGTAGTATTTCTGCCGCTTGAAAGGTCATTAATTTCAAATGTGAATAATAATGCATGTTGTTAAAAAAATAACACCACTGTTAGCTTTACAAATGAGAATATAGAAGTATGCTAGAAATGTTTATAAACGACAACTTGTTGACATGTACATTTAGGTTGCGAAAATGGTGAGGAAGCATTGAACTGTTTTGTCTGTTTCAGAGCCCTATTACCAGGAATTTGTGACTGGACTGCACAGGTCCCTGTGAACCTGCATCAGAAGGAGTGATTGTAGAGCAAAACACAATGGACCTCACTCTATCATCGTCTTCATCATCATACACTGACAATGCATTTGTTTAATGCGCGACTCGCCATTGAGCAAGTTCATTTTTGTCAGAAGATTTGTTCTGACTTGACAGGAGGCAGATTGTTTTGGCAGCTGGTTCTTCGTCCATTTCAGGGTTCTGGATGAGGACGTGCCTTTTATTTTTTCCTAGGCCAATTAATAATGCTACTTCATTGGTACAAATACATTGGGATGCTTCTCTTCGCCCACCCATCTTGCTCTCCATAGCTTGGGGGTCACAGCGCAGGTCAGCCAACTTGCAGCGTCGCTGGAGCTGGGCTTTAAGGGCCTTGCTCAAGGGCCCACGGACATGTGACTGTTCTGCCGAAGCTGAGGCTCGAAACGGAGATGATCTGATTACATCCACGGAGACTTCGCCCGCTGAGCCGCTCACCAAACATACAGAAAGCAAATCAAAATAAAGTCAGATGTTACTACTGTATTTTCTGTGGTTATTATTGACTTTCTTATCTATTGATGTATATTCTGAACCCATATATTGCGGTATAAAGTACAGCTGTAATATTTAAGATGTTCACTTGGACCGAGTCAGTAATTCATGGCACAAGGAAACTAGTGTCTGTATTTGTTGTATAAACTTGCTGTTAAACATTTGGCACATATTATGAATGAAAATTTGTTGCCTCAGTTGATTAATACCCTCTCATTTTACCAATTACTCAAGGCTGTTTGCTGTACAAATATCCCCCTGGCTCTAAATTCGGATTTATAACTCCTCATTTTACACCTTGTGGGTAAATTTCCTGCTTGGGGTCAATAAATCATATCTGTTGATAGTTTGATCTTATTGTCAAGTTATCAGTCAAAATCCAGTCATCTCCGTACTTTGTATGTAACCTTCCCAGCTTGTCCACTGCCGGATCAGCACAGTCCGGCATGGATCTGCCTCTCCACAGTTTACTTCAGATCTTTTTCCTTTGTTTGAGACCTATCATGAAATGTGAAAAGCCATGTGATCTTTCCTGCAAGATGACTGCATTAGTCTTCTGTTAACTTGGCCATGAAAATGTCGCTTCCTTTTTCTATAAGAGCTTATCCCCTCATGAGAGTTTCTTCTCCTTTGAGCAGATTTGATGGTCTCCTGGGGCTAAAGGTTTGGTAGAAATAGAGGAATTTCCTTCTCTCCCCAGCCCTCCCAAAGCTTGGCCTGCTTAGGTTCCCCCATCTATAGTCACACCTCAGAGCCACTGGGGACAGTGTAGGGCACAAAGACAGCAGAAGACAAGGACCTAGAGTGTGAGACCAAGGGCTAGGGTCCACCACCAGAGGTTTCCTGTTCCGTTGTCACAAGCTCTGCTCCGCCACAGCGGGTTGGTGGGGGGGGGGCACCGTGGCACCGTGTCCTGCAGGGTGTCTTCGGTCTTGGGCCCTGTGCTTCCTGGGATAGACTTGCGGATTTCTGTGATCTCACACTGGAGAAGCGGTCGGATGGTGGATGGATGGATCTTGCAGACCCTTAATACCAAGGAATTATGTCAACATTAATTGTTTGCTTACATTGAGACAACATTGAGAGGGAAGTAAAAACAAGACTTGTGATAGATTATCGGCCTGAGATTAACATCACTGTGTGAATTTAAAAGACGCAATGTGGTTCCTCTTTGGCACCAAAGTGAATGCAAGATATGCAGGTCATTTACAAAGAAGCCAGACTTCTACTGGACCGTCCTTATTACTCGTCCCACCATGAATTTAATTATGCTCAAACTAATTAAATGGGGCAATAGTATGAAAGTCTTAATCATCAACATTGATTTTAAGGGTATTGGTCGTGAGGGAATAGGTTTTATTCATAATGTTAGACAATAGTGGGAGAATGTTCACAGCATAGTTACACTGTCACACAAGTTATATATCATTGTTGCACTTTTTGTTTGTATTTTAATACTGAGGCTGAAATATACATTCTGTTCTGCTATAAATCTGATTTAGTAAATACAACAAATTTATTTTCCCGATGCTTTTCTGCTCTGACTAAATTAAAATTAATATCTCCCTTATAAATAGTTAAAATTTCTTTAAATTAATTAAACATGAATTGTCTAATTAATATTAATTCTGAATCATACAGTCTTACATTTTTATTTTCATTGTATAGTATCCAGAATATTCATTTCTTCTTTATGGTGCATGATAGCTAAGATTTTCTGTAAAGAAATGAGAGATCTGTGTGTGGAATGTGCCATAATGAAACAGAAGAGGAAGGACAGTCTCATGTGGACCAGGTAGGTCAGGAACTCATTTCTGAAGGGAATCTGTGTCTCTTTGAATGAATGAATAGGAGGATCAGACCTTGAAGAGGAGAAGATGAACTGATAGACACAAGAAGCTGCAGATGTGATTGCTAATTACGCTTTTCTGTTCTTTCCTCAGATCATACGAATTCATATGGTAGATAACCCTACATTTCTTGGATTAGCCTTGCTGTTATTTCTCAGCCCCCTTTTGGACCCTCTGCTGTACAGGAATTTCCTTGTTGCCGTTAGTCTCCCGGAAAAGAAGAACGAACAGTTAAGCATCATCTAATGAATCCACTGGGGAGGGATAAACTGGGAGGAATGTTTTTGGAGTTTCTGAACTTCTCAAGTTTTATTTACAATTGCAATCATACAGAGTTTGTTGCTACTGAGATCAACCTGAGAAAACCAGTATCTCCAATTTCGGAACAATAGTTTTTGTTTATTGTTTGTAATAATTAATAATTAATGCTTTCAAATAGTCCAGTGTGCATTTGCAGGCATCCATGCCTGGATGTCTGCAAGAAATTTACAGGATCTAGATTAAATTTATGATACACAGGATTAAACCAGCAGCACTGAGGTTGGGTACAGAGACATAAAAACATCTCTTTGAGTGACATACATATCCTTACATTCGTCTTTAACTCTATTATTTTTCTTTCTGAACTCCACTTCATGTGATATTTCAACAGTGAAGCATTTATGTTTAAATGTTTGCCAAAAAATAAAGTATTACATTGTTGCTGAGATCAATAGTGGTGCCTGTCTTTATGCAATTAAGTCACCATTTCATCATTCATCCTGTTTTTAGATGGAACCGCGATTACTTTCTGTATATTTCTTCATTTTTAAATGAAGTGTTACATTAATTTCATGGCTTTGTGTTACTTGTTCATGCCATGATACAGTGTGATTACTCTTTTCCACTGGAACTGATTTTACAATTTGTTTTAATCCTCAGTACTAAACACTTTATAGTCCATCCCTGACGGGGGGGGGGGGGGTTTGATTTACTTTTTTCCTGTTACACCTCTCAGTGTCACACAACTGACTCAGTCTAAGCAACAGGCCTCTCAACTCTGCTTTGGAGATAGATAGATAAACCACAGACTATGACAGTTTTAATTTAATCTCCATCAATATAACCACATTTCACAAGATATCTCACGTGTTGAGTCATTATATTGCAACAGAAAAATGTTACTGAATTTGCGAGAAAAGGGGTCTTTTTATTAACATTGACAAATTCTCTGAGAGCCTTGCTCCTGTTCACACAGTAATTCCCCCCCCCATTTTCATGCTCTCCACTGTCTGATTATGGTGGCTTGTCGAAGGACAGTGTGACACAGTGTAACTGGGCCTAATATGGGTCAGCTGATTGCTGTGAGAACATAAGTCTTCATGTGGCCGTCTTGGTTCTTCCTAGAACTCTGGAAGAGTGGCCCTCTGGGAAATGCAGAAGTCTGGCCTCAGGCTCTCAATGGTGCAGTCAGACGTGTCCATGGTGCACAGGCTGCAGTCACAGCTCAGAGCCACGGGGAAAGTGACATGGGGGTCCACCCCCAGGGGGCAATCGGGCAGGCGGATCGTCTCATATCGCACATCCTTATACGTACATACGTGCTGGTACACCATAGAGAGGGGGCTCTTGAAAACCGGCTCCTGTCACACCCACAAGGAGTAAGGAAGGATCAGCACCTTTGTTAGCCCATTTCATCAAAGCAAGGGAGGGGCTTGCATTTCACTTCATTAACCAATCAATATCGTCATTGTATGACATCACCACATTAATTAAAACCTGTGTTTTCTCTTAAGTGGCAAGGTGTACACATTTCTAAAGTACCTGTTTTATTGAGTGTGTCTTTTGTTAAGGGACATATGGCCATAGACAAAGCAGGAATATGCTGACCTGCAAAGGCTGTACAGAACAATGTAAGGGTGTGTCTGTATTTCATGAGAATTATAATAATGATAACAATGATAAAAACAAGGCTTAGCTTGCTGAGCCCCAGGCCGCTGGGGGCTGGACAGCTGGAAGCCTTGAGTTTGAAAACGGGAAAAATGGACCAATGTGGCGATGTTATGCGATGAACATTGTGATTGGTTGACAAAGTCAAATGCAAGCCCCTCCCATTTTCGACCCAGGGACACATTGAACTCAGGCAAGATCAGGATGTGCGTGTATACACAAATGACGAGCCGACAGACAGCAGCAAACCTTGGTGAGGCAGTGGCCGCTGCAGATGGAAGTCTGAAAGACCAGGCACTTCGGACAGCCCTCCTTCTCTACAGACACAGTCTCATTAACTGGCTCACAGGGCTGAAGAGAAAAGACCCGGGCTGTGTTATGGAAACAGCCCACGGCGAATAAGAGTAACAGGGTGCATACTGGTGTAGCTGTCATTCTGTAAGAGAGTAAGTGCAATTCGGCTGTCATGGCTGTTATATCAGTAAAGTCAAATTATTGTCAGATAGAAGATGTAAACAATGCAGTTCTACTGCCGGAAATACAAACCAAAAAATGAACATGCCTGCTACAAGTATCCAAGTGCATTTATATAAATTTAGCTGAGCATGTTGAATATTACATTTTAAATGCACAACATAACACGGAACTGCACTTTAAACTGAAGTTGCCAGTTACTCTTTGGTCGCATCCTTTTACGTGTCTTGTATTTTACGGTATCTTATTTATGCGAAGCATTTCACTGCTCATTCATGCACCGTCCTTTGGAGTTTATGCAAAATGACATTTCAGTTTACACTTGTTATGGCATCATATAATGAGAATAAATTTGCAAATTCAGTTGAATTAAGTTGAATTGAGTTGAGTTGAGCTTAAATGAATTAAACATTTGAAGGAAGCTCAAAACACACATGCATGGCCAATGTGAAGAAAACATAGTATTCGTCATGAGATTCACAATATCAACCAAGGCACCAAGAATCGCAGCAGAAGAATTGGTACTTAATCGTTTTTCTGAAGTTACATTAATGATTTGCTTTAAAAACACTAAAGTGGGTGAATACATTTAATCAAATAGTCTATGCTGTTTTCAATAACACTTAAAAATATAATATTCTTATAGCATCAGAATAAAAACCTTTACTGTAATGTGTCGTGATCTATCATACTTACCTGATGTGAGTCTATTCCAATAGCTCAGCAGAAGGTGGGGGAAATGTTCCCCATCTTTTATACCTGCAGACCCAATGTCATGGCATTGCACTTCAGCACGGAGCTCATCCTTACGCAGGCGCCTTCCATTTACCGCTAATCCCGGGATTAGACAGGAGCACAGTGACATGATGGCTTCCTTCCTTCTCATTGGTTACATTCAGCATGTCCCCTAAATTGAGGCCCCTGCATGATGACTGAGTGCACGGCACAAACAGATGAAAAACATCCATCTCTCCTAGTTTCCGGTTGCTTACTGATTCTTAGGCCTGTGTGGGTATATTTCTCGACTGAGCATAACAGAGAGAAATGCCACTTTTAATTTAGTATAAAAAGAATGTAATATAAATGGTACTCATGATGCAATGGTTACAATTGGAAAGTGGATCATCTTGGGTCCACTTGGTTCCTTTTACCACATAAGTAACTTGTATCAGTAGAAAGTAAGATATTCATATTATTGCTGCCATAGCAATGAGTACTGGTGCATTTACTGGGAGTGGTGGCTTAATGGTTAGGGAAGTGTGCTCATAATTGAAAAATTGTGGGTTTGAATCCTCGACCACCAAGGCACCACTGAGCAAGGTACCACCCTTGCTGCTATATCACATATAGGTTAAACTGTTGTGCTATGGTGTGTCAACAATACCAATACAATTCGGCTTAAATTCTAATTTAATTAGGGGACACTGGAGGCCACTTAGGGCAAGACCTACATGGTCCTTAAATCAGGTGTGAGGCCCTGGAGGAAGTTTGTCCGAGGGTCCACATGGATCTTGACCAGTACTCATAGCATCATGAGTACTGGTCATGTGGAATCCCATCCCATACATGACCTCCTATCCAGTACAGTATCAGTGAGGGTATGAAACCTCTCCCAGTAAATGCAGAGGGCACCTCTTCCTACTGGATTCTGAATAAAGAATGGGAATGTGGTGCATTCCGATGGAAACTAATTTAAGTAACAATCAATTCAGTTCAATTTTATTTGCATAGTTGCAATTTTATTTGTAAAATTAAATTGTCTTAAAATCCTTTATTATCCCTGCCCAAAGCCCCCAGTGAGCAAGCACAACTCCCTTGAAGGAAGAAACCTTGGGAGGAACCAAATTGAAAGGGGCAGCCCATCCTCCAGGGGCCGTCAGAGGAAGTCAAATTAGTAGAGTCCCGATTTATACACTTGAATTACCACCGTTTAAAGTAGCACAGGGATATTTTTTGTAGTCAATGTCACATTCAAGGTTTTTTCTCCTTTGTCCACAGGTGTTTTCTGTTCTGTTGTTGCTGATGACCCAAGGTTTAGGAGATTAATAGCATGCTCTCTGATATCTGATGACCAATGAAGGGTTGAATTTTGAGACTTTTTGGGTGAACATGACCTTGAAACATATCTGAATAAGCAGTCCATTCATTACAAATTGTTAGAGTCGTGTACTCTAACAGTGTCACAAAACACAACTATTACCAAAAATATTATGAGTAGTTATATTATGAGCTTTAAATTCATGTGCATGTAGTCACTGTTTTAATGCTAAATTAATTCATTATAATTAGATTATTAAATTAAACCTGAACTAATTATGTATTCCAAAAATGTATAGTAAAATATGCTTTCCCTTAATATCCTGCAGATGTCGTTCTTTTTCGCTGAGAAATCAGGGTGAAAGCAGGTAAAGTGTAGGAACTTAAAATCGTTGTATTGACTGTACACACGGTATACAATTTCGGACGGACAGCGCATGCGTAGAGTTACAGAGCCGATTACAAACGTCCTGCGGAATTGGAAGGAGTTTGCTGGGGATTTGAAAGATAAAATGACGAACGAAGAAGAGGCGTCGAAAAGAAAGGTAATTTTGTAACGTAAGTTATTTGCTTATAACATTTTATCAGTATGGCTAGGACACAAATTAACGTTAACTCGCCTTATATGTTCCGTTTGACCCTGATATTTCTGAAGGTATATATTTCTCTTCTTTGGCATCGTAACATCTGGGGACAGTTTCCCATAAAATGTCAGCAAGTACTGTATCAAAACTTTGTTATGGAATTGGCCAACAAAAAAAAAAAATACATAAAATAACACCCTTTCGATGTCAAGGGTCTCCGTTCCTAAGACATTTTAGCGTTTTAAAGTAACATTGCTGTATACTACTTCTCGGTGTGCAGCCCTTCAAGTTATTAGGAATCCTAGATGTTCAGAACACTCCGTGCGCCAGAGAGTCGATTCTGCAGGGTGCTGGTGGATCCCTAGTCGCTGGTTTTGGATACTTTTTAGCAACAAGTAAGTGGGTGCATTGGCTGGCATGGTCATTTATTGCTGTAATTTAAAAGCAAATGACATGTTTTGTTATTACACTATGTCGTAAGATTGTCATGTGTATGTTGTGGTTACTGTAGCACAAAGGGCTCTAAATCTTTTTGCAGGCAGAGTACGGAGATCTTTTGATGTCGGAATGATAGGATTCACTCTTACAACCCTGGTATCTTGGTAAATGCTTTTCTAATCTACTGTCACACCTTTTTTGTGTAATATTTCTGTAGACTACAGTTTAATATCCAATTGTACTAGAACATACATTTCATTTAAATGAAAAGAGCCTTTTTGTTTAATTCTGACTAACTTGAAGAGTACTTTGTACACCAAACTAAGGGTGACATTCTTAACATCCTTAAAACTGTATTTCTTGTCAGTCTTTCGGTATCTAACATTTTTTGCCTTTCTTTGAAGGTTCCATTGTAGGTACAACAATGCCAAACTCCGAATACAGCAAAGGCTAATCCAAGATGGTTTGCAGAACAAGGTGGTATATGAAGGCACGGGTCTGGACCCCTCTCAGAAACAGGGCAGGGGCTCTTCAGGGACCTCATGAATGCACCACTATTCTTGAGATGTTCTTTGTCAGTTCAAAGTGCCAGTCTTCCCATCATGGTAAAGCAAAGTCTTCATGTGGTTCCTTCTCTGTTATGTTCACTTATTGTCCTTAGAGGACGTGTGTTTGAATGTTTAAATGAAATGTTTGTTGGAGCATGCAATGATTAAATTTTTATTTATTGGAGTGGATTATTTTCTTTCTCTGGCTTGGATTGTGGTTAGTAAACACAGGGATGGGTGTTTGAGTCCTGCCTCTCAATAATAATCGATACTTTATTGACCCCATGGGGAAATTGTCTTTTTATTCCTCTCTCAACTTGCTTTTTGTAGAGTAAGTTGTCCACCCAGGGAGCTGGAGGTTAAGCTCCTTACTCAAGGACCTGCAGATGTGCTGAAGCTGGGTTTGAAGTAGTGACCTTCTGAGTACAGGCACACAGGCTTAGCCCACTGAGCCACACGCTACCCTCTCTTCTGTGTATTTCCTTCATAGTCCAAAGACTGTTAGTCTAACTGACGTCTCTAAATTACTCACAGCATGACTGTGTGCATGACCTGGCATCCCAATCAGGGAGTTTCTCCTGCCTTGTGCACTATGTATAATATTATCTGGGACAGGCTCCAGGTTGCCTAGTGACCCTAAGATAATCAGTTAGAATTACACTCATCTATCCACCAGGTGTCGCTCTTTACCCTGGAACTGCATCAGATGAAATTTGTGCTGTGTCTCTACCCCCCAGATAAAACACATTGTTTATCAGTCCCTGTTCTATGCTTGGATTTTTATTGTAGCTGTTTGTCAGCTGAAATGTTTTACGTTTCTCAACCTGTTTTACATTAAGTCGAGTAATTTAATTTATAAAACACATTTAAAAACACCAAGTGTTAAATCTGCTTTTAAATTTAGGCCGGATTAGATTATTATAAAATTCTGATGTACGTCCCATATCTTAGTGAGGAAAGTTTTCTTTTAACGCCAGGCAGAGTTAAAACATCAAGGTGCTTCCTCCCCATGACTGGATGTTAATCGGCAAGTGCTAGAAATATCTCCACTGCCATACTGGTGCCTGTTGAATTGCTATTGTCCATTATCATGGCGATTCAAAGATGCTCAACCTATCCGAATCCTTCAAGTAATTGGCGGGCAGTTCAGGAGGGTTATGGCTGAGCTGGTCACTAAAAAAAGAAAATAAAATCTAATTGTTCAATTCGTTTTGAAAAATATTGGGAGTCAACTCCGATATCGAGTTGGGATTCAATGTAGTCGATTCCAAGAGTCAATTCCAGACAACAGCTTCCCCGATTCTCAGTCATTTCTAAAAGATTAAAAATATGGGAGTAAAAGGATCTTGACAAAAGAACAGAGTAGTATGAATCACAAGGAAGCTCGATACTTTTGACAACATTCATGAAAGTGTTCACAGCCAAGAGAGCTAACCGAAAGTACAATATCCTCAACAGTCCTTATGTGTGGTAAGAGAAACAAGGTTCTTTAGAACCCAGATGAGCAGTGCTAGTTCATCGCCAGTGGAAATACAAATTTGGGGGACTCATTACATTCTCAGTTTTGGTGACACGCAATGTGAGTGACGTGACCATGCTGTGTGACCGACCCACATTTCCATGACGGTGTGTTTCCATTTAATCCAACTGCTCTTCATTTGACCTTCCGAAGGACCTGCGGGATTAGCAAGATCTCATGCTCGAAAGGACACAAATATCCTTTAAGTATCACATTTCAATCTTTTTCTGATTAAAAATTCTTAATTACAAATGTTCCTTAATGATATGTATGAATGTAGTATGGCTTTTTTAGGTCACACATTTCATTAGGAGTTTTAACAACAGAAAATTAATTAAATCTTTAACCAAGCATCAATAAATTCATGCATTTTCCATTTAATAAGGTTGCAGGTGACCTTAAAACCGAGTACACCTTAGATACGACTGCTGTAAAGTACAGGGCTCAAAGTACAGGTGGGATTCAGCCAGTCGCCTGAGTTTTCTGTCTTTATGGAAGCAGGAAAAGTAGCTGAAGAAAGAGTAGGGGCTGGATTAAAGGATAGCATCAACACCGACTGATAAATAGTCTAGCCAAGTACACATAAACGTTTGCTGGTTTATTCAACAACACATTCAACATAAATTTCAAACTGGGAAACATCAGAATATACAACTTTTTTTAATATGCCAGTTTTTGTTCATTACATATCTTGAGACACCTGTAAGAGAACAGTGTCCTTCGTTTTAGTCAAAAGAGAACATTAAGCATGGTACAGTCCCAAGAATTTTGTTTAAAACCACTCCATATAGTACTGCGTTCGATACCATTTCACACCTCACCGTGACTGTAATTAAGGGTGTGACTCACTTCATGTCCCATACGAGAGGAGACATGTGGGTATGAGTTCACTGGACATGCTTTGGTGACTTTAAAACAAGGTGAAAAGTAGGACATTGTAACAATAGCTTCCTTTCCGTATTATACAATTGACAAAAAACCTGTATCAAAGCTCTTAACCGTGTTGTAAAATGTGAGCAGAATGACTTCTAAGACTGAGTTTAGCTTTTACTGCTTCCATTTTCGATCTGCATTATTAAAGCTCTTTCTGGGAGATTTGTGAATACTCTGCATTCCTGGATTCCTACCAAAAATATATGTATATATATATTTTTTATAATGAAAGTAGTCTTTCAGAAAGAATCTTGTAAATCACAGGCAAGTTATTATCTGATTAATAACTGTTTTCGGCATGCAGAATGCACCCTGTGATTTATAAAGCAGATGTTTACATGGCAGAGGCCTGTAATGGTCTTTTTACAGTGGAGCTGAAGAAGCTAAGAAAAGAGGAATATAAATCTGAAGTAGTTGGTGCAGTTTTTTGGGGCACAGGTGCCCACTTCCTACCTCCTCCACGAATCACTCATTTAAAACCAGGCTGGCAAGCATGTGCTGGGTAACAGTTTGCTTGTTTACAAACCCATAACCATGTGGCTGTACTCGCTGTCAGAACTAGTGACTCAAACCACATACAGCTTGTTTTCAATCCATCCATCCATTTTCCAAACCGCTTATCTTTACTGGGTTGCGGGGGGTCCAGAGCCTATCCCGGAAGCAATGGGCACGAGGCAGGGAACAACCCTGGATGGGGGGC
>JAODJX010000065.1:2658378-2662341 GCA_026776945.1 Isichthys henryi | reverse complement strand
CCCCCCCCCCCCCCCCCCCCCCCCCCCCCCCCCCCCCCCCCCCCCCCCCCCCCCCCCCCCCCCCCCCCCCCCGTGCAGATTTACCTTTAATTACAGAGCATCGTTACTGAAAATACTCGGAGTGCAACTGTACATGGTATATTACCAAACCGTTCGCTAGGCCCCTGACAGTTCAATACGCACATGCCAACCGCGGAATTACAATATGCCTGTCATATTCCTATACATATTGGCGCAAATATAAGACTGTTTCTCTCCCCTCCAAAAATACATTAAAAAAAAAACTGGGGTCATCTTATTTTCAAAGGGCTAGAATTTAAATGTCATTAAACAACAGTTAATTATCCACTTCCTGGCTAAAGTGTAGAATGTGTTTCGTTAGCATGTAACTGTGAGCGCCATGTAAACTGTCCCCATAACGTGATAAATATCCGTTTTTTTTCCCTTATGGGGACCGGTTTCCTATTCTCTATTATAAAAATCAGTGACTGCTATGAAAAAACTAAAAATGCAAAAACTCTTGTATTTTACTTGGTTACAGGGTGGGGGTTAAGGTTATCATAGTTAGCATTAGCATTTTTCCCACAGAAGTGAATGAGCGGGCCCCACAAACATAGGTATACCCTATGTGTGTGTGTGTATATGTGTGTGTGGGGGGGGGGGGTCAACTTATATTCGGGATAATTCCCTAGAGGGTGCCAGGCTTTTCCCTGGAGCCCATCAGCACTTTCTATGCGAATATGAGCTAGAAAACAGTGGTTAAACTGAAACAAATGTTCTCTTCAGTCCAGTGAATACGCAGTGCGAACATTGTTCTGCACCACGAATGAGAATAAAATTCCTACATTCTCGCCACAGAACTGCAGCACTAACACGTAACTGATATGGAGACGGTCGAGCATCTTACCCAACTTTCCTGTTGCAAGTCAAGCATGTTAGAAAAGAAGAATCCACAACACAGAAGGGCAATAAGCCAAATGTAAGAGTCCGTGGCAAGTAACAAGGCTTAAGTCAGGAGTGCAACAATGTACGTATTACAGGCTGACATTTTAAAATCAGAGTACTGAATGTACTGAATTGCATAACATTTAAAGCAGAAAGAATCTTGTACTGTAGGTCAGCTAAGATGAATATGATTACAATATAGTAACCCTTGCATCTTTGTAGCAGAAGGTATAGGTTACGGCAGTAGGTCTGCTTTAAGAGAGATACTGACACACACACACACACCATACAGGACAGACCTACCTCTTTGCAGTATGTCCATTGGACTGCTGGTCAGGGGGCAGCTCGATGATCAGCACACAAGACTGAGCATGCTCAAAGCCTTCCTTGTTGTTAGGGGTCTTGGGAGAGCACTGGGTATCCAGCATGAACACCTGAAAGGAGGAACAAAGATTTACGTCGCACAAACCATCCCACACGCCAGTAACACACACGTACAGCGTGGCATTACATCCTCTATGTTTCGTTCTAACGATATTTTTTACGCAACACTGAAAATGTTTGTCACGAGACAAATTGTTCGATGCCACCCCATGTAGCGTGTCCCTCAAGGTTCTCATTGGCTGCTTGATCACACAGGTTGGTTCTGGTTTACAATTTGGACTGCAGATCACCCTGAATATGATAGGAGATACTCAGGGCCATTAACTTTCCAGTGCGATGACTACATTAACCTGTGGGTGTAACATTACAGTCAGTGGGCTGTTTTTGTCGTTTTGTAATGGGTGGCATAGATTTTGTGATTTTCACAGGCATAAGCAACAATCTACACTAATACTCAATGTAAGAATGAGTACATGAATGGAGAAAATGGTGGTGCAGTACTGCAATTATCACCAGTATGTGACAGTCAGAGGTGTATGGCATATGTAATAGGTCATCAAAGCTGGTTAGGAGAGTGATGGGTGAGATGCTCTTCATGTAGTTTGTCAGGAGGCTGCTTGGGTCCTTCAGACCAGGTCCAGGAACATTTCTGAGGAACTATCAATGCTCTGATGATCAAACATGACATCTCCTAGCCAACAACAGGAGCAAATGCGATTCTACACGGAAGAGGAGCTGAAGTGTGTACTGGGGAGCGAAGGTGGGGAAGACGCGTGTTCAGGTGTCACCTGCTGAGCCATGGCACGGATCCTCCAGTACTCTGCCTCCGCGGATGGCGAGTGGGAGGGAGCGGCCACCTTAACCTCACAGGCGTCACCCGTGAAGCTGTCTGAGCCGCTGTGGAAACAGGCCAGCAGGTTCTACCAGGAGGGGGAGAACAAGATGAGGGGAAAGTGTCGTCACGGACTGCCTTAGCGCTGCTGAAAACATCGTCTCTGCTCTCCCCAGAATTGTCAATGATGCTTTTATGTTATAACCTCAATACCCAAAACAGATGGATACTTACAACAAAATAGTGATCATTTCAAGTTGGATCCCATAAATTCATGAAACGTGCTTTAGATGAATAACTGTATTTGTGTAATAGAAAACAAAACGACCTCATGTGTGTCTCACGCCCTTGACTGTTGCTAGGGATGTTACAGATTCTGCCGCTTTAAAAGATAGTGGAGACAGATGAATGATGAAACTGGCTTGTAATTTTCGGGAGTCTTCCAGCACTAGACCTGATCGCATGACCTAAATAATGACACACGACCGATGTGCATAAACGCACAGGAAAGCTTTTCATATTTACGCAGTGCCATAAAAAATACGTTGTAGGAAATAGTTTAGTCAAAATGTGAATCTAACAGTAAGGTTCCAGCATTAAGAATGTACCTGCTATTGTGTTTAGCTGTGTATCTGATTCAATGACTCTGTCCTTTAGTCATATTTCCAGAGACGGTTTTTTGCCGATGCTAAAAAAAGAGCAGTACACTAATCCTTTAAGAAGATTAATTCCGGTTTATGCAACGCTGAGCAGGTTTACTGCTGTGAGTCTTCAAATATGCAAAATGCTGCTGTGCTGAATCTGAATGTCATGCTTGTGACATCTGAACTAAATCCACAAACATACATTTTGTTGGAGATCCTGAAACTGTCCATAAGAGAAAAGCATCTGGATCTGTCGCGTTCTGAATTATTTCATGGTCATCAGCTTAGAATGACTGTGCTGAGACAAGCCCCCACCTGGATCCTAACCCTCCTCCTGTTCCTGTTTTTGGGCTGACCATAGAGGCGACAGACTGTGGCTGCACACACCAGAAGCCTTGCACCAGGCACCACATTCATTATTTCAGTATCGGGCTGCTGCACCCAACTCTCCGCTACCTTGACGGGTTCCAGGGTGGCAGAAAAGGCATCCTGCAGGGCACAGCACGCAAGCCTCCACATCTCGTCCGTGAAGACCGGGCCAGCCGTCACCAGAACATACCTGTCATGCAGGACACTGTCAGGCACGAAGCAGAGCAATTCTGGTTCATGTCCAACCTCATTCAGCAAGGCACCCCCTTAGACATCTCCGGTAAATTTCGACCACAGTTTCGGCAAAACTTACAAAGCAATCCCCCGAAGAAAGAGAAGTGCATTCTGTTTTTCTGTAGGACTTTTTTGGGGTGCAAGAAGCGAAATATATTCTACTAAAAATATGCTCAATGCGCAGCAACAATGGTTTATGCTGAAATCTTTTTATGGAAGGTCCACTTCGCTGAGAGAGATGGTTGCCGAGATATCAGCAGGCAACCCAGCTACACGCCTGACCTGATGCAAGAGCAGCCCACTCTGGAGATGGTCTCCGCCGGCTCCGCTACACAGGCCACCAGCAGATTGAACAGGTCCTTCAGCATCAGGTTGATCAGGCTCTCATAGCCAATATCTGAAACAGAGCCAACAGACGGGTCAGTTCTTCACAAAGACCTGCAGAGAGCCTAGCATTACAGTGCAGTAACCAACAAATGACCAAAATTATGAAGACTGGAGAAGTGGTTAAGGAGCTAGACCAGTGTTTCCCAATCAGGTCCTCAGGGACCCACA
>JAODJX010000065.1:2645878-2653378 GCA_026776945.1 Isichthys henryi | reverse complement strand
AGGCCCTTGCCCCGCCCACCATCCTTCAGCAACTCCTGGATGGAGAGGGGCTGGATAACCGGGTGGCCCAGCGGTAGCTCACGGTCGGGGCTGTGTTCGGCACTGAGCTCCAGGCTGGGGTCAACGGCCTGCTGGGCCTGCGTGATGGCCAGCGGGGGCTGGCTGCTTCCGTCGCTGAAGTGGCTGTGCTCCAGAGAGCTGACGTACTCGGTCACCCTGGGTAAGCAGAAGTGGAGGGCTCACCGATGACGAAGCATGAGTCACTGCACCTATATGTCATTTCTTTAAATAAGCAAACCCTCTTTTCCAGGCGCGTTTGACTCATGAACTGCATGCAGTTTTTGATCTATATATATTTATATTATTTCTACTGGATTTCCCCCGGGAATGAGACAATTTTTTGTTCATCACAATAAAAATGTGCTCGACCGAGTGAATGTCGTTCCAGGTGCGTCGAATGGGTGCCAGTGCACTAGGGGGGTGCCATCGCGGCTGGAATGTTGCCGGCAGGGGAGCTGTGTACCTGAAGACGTGTGGCCAGCAGTCCTGGTTGTGGCTGCCCATCTCCAGCCCCACATTGAGGATGGCGTCCATGCAGAGCACGTGTGCCGTGTGCAGCCGCACCCCTAGGGGGCGCCCCATCTGCTCCAGACGCAGCTCCACCCGCTGCTTTACTGCAGGACGGACGCGACAGAAGAAGGTAAGCCGGAAGAACACAGCGCAGCAGCAACTGCAAAATTCTATGCCTGTCTTAGCCCAAGCGCAGGGCGTTTCTCAATACCAAGAAGGCAAAGATCATACTTGAGGTCTTGCCTCCTAAGAATGAACTTGGGACGCAATGGATCATGGGATTAGTCTCATTTGGCAAGGATGCATCCTTGATATTGGGGGCAGGAGATGGAGGACATCTGGGGATATTTACCATCCTCTTTATATCTGTTCTTGAGTATTGGAACTGGTCTTCAGCAAAGGAAGATGACGTGTTCTCATGCACTTATTTTACAAGTGCGGTCAAGTATGCATATTGAGAAAAATCCATGGCTTATCTACTGCACCCATTAGGGCGCAGACATGTGACATCATCTACATCTATCCCAGTCCATTCGTGTTATCCTTCACAGCTCCACAGCGCCACCTACGGGAGGGCATCGGCGTACCTTGTGCAATGGTGTCCCCAGACTCTGCCGACTCCCTCTCCTCCTTCTCCTCCTGCACACAGGAGGCGGCGGCCATCTGGGCCAGAGCGGATGCACAGTTGGCTGCCACACCTGAAGAGGGGATAGACGTGAGAGCAGGAGGTCGGAAAGGAGGTCGGAAAGTCGCTTTTCGCTATGAGAAGCGAGGCAGCATCGGCCTCACGCACCTCACTCTGCCACACATCCAGGGATCTTAGCCAGACCTGTTTCCAAGGAAACAAACAGCGAGAGTGCGTCGTGCCTCGACCACGTCAGACTGCTAAAATCTTCCAGCACTACAGCCCACATCACAAGTGCTGCATGAATAGTGTCTTTGAATAGTGCAGTGGGCAGGATCACCATATACCGTCAGTCACTGGGCTGTGTAACAAAGGCGGGGGCCATTTTCAGTTCTGCCGGAGAACTGTAACGATGTGAAATGAACTCAGGCTTCATCGCAGGCTAGCCGTGTTTCAGTCCAACCTCTTCACAGACTCTATATTGTTTGTGCATAAAAATGTGTTGATGATGCAATTCAAATGCAACAATCTGTGATGCGACAGATTGCTTAAAAAAAATAACTATTTTAAGAATTCAAGCTTCTCTGTAGCCAACATACCAACGGCAAAGTAGTAAGTATATAAAATCCATCTGTTGCTATCAGCATATTTAACATACTGACTTGAAATACATGTTTCTCAGCTCCTGCGTGAGGCATGAAGTTTGGATTCTGAGAGAAAAGGTTTTTTTTTAGCAGCTAGAACCCCTTGTATCTCCTGCATGGTGCCCTTCACTCATGAGACCAGCTGAAGAATGCAACAAGCATTCTTGTCTCTTGTCTCGTGTGTTGTTTACTTGCTGTTTTTTGCACATGTCTGCACACGTGCACTTTAAATTCAGTTGTCTGTCTTACGTGCAATCCATGTTGTGTACTGTCCCTTATTGTAGCACCATGGTCCTGGGGGACGTTATCTCATTTCACTATGTACTGTACCATGTATATTGTTGAAATGAGAATAAAAGCAACCTTGAACCTTGAACCTTGAAGCATTACATCAGAGACCACTGGGCATCTTCCATGGCCGCGTGTATCACGTTCACTAAAGCGGTGAAGGACATCGGCCACAAAACTGAGCAAGGCATCCAAATAAAGATATCGGCCAATAAAAGTGCAGGGGTCAGTGATACACGGCGTAACAGGAGAGCTGCAGTAGACTGCTGGGAAAACGTCAGTGGCCGGCTGAACTGCGGCAGCAAAATGTCACCATCGACAGGACAGAAAGGCTCACTGCCAGCTGGGGGCATCCCAACCCGCCAAATCGTACAACATCGGGGTGGCAAACAGCAGTACAAGCTGTGAATCTGACACGGGCAGACCGGTATAAAGCTCCACTCGGCCATCGACATGCATACATGATAGAAAACCTAGTGTCGCCATCTATTGGTAATTGGAAGTACTGTCAGACATTCCGAATGCAGTTTGCGATCACGTCGTGTTACCAAGGGCACAGCTGAGTCCGGCCGCCTTGCGGAGGCCGTCCAGGCTCATGCAGATGGCATCCCGCTCCCTCTGGTTCTGCTCCTTCACCCCTTCAGCTCCCAAGATGAATACGAGGCCTTTGGAGCTGCCTGCCATACGGCCGGTGAGCGGCGTGGACAGCGTGTCGATCAGGTTTTTCCAGCAACCGGTCAGGATGTAGCGTGCAAACACCATACCTGTGGCGACACGGCAGAGCGAAATGCCACCCTAATCGCCGGATGGTTCTGCACCAAGCAGGGTGATATAGCTAAACGTTTTACCAAGGTCATTTTTTCATATCAAACCATACCGATAATTATCACGATATAATTCTTTATTTACTTCAATGCTCCAATTTTGCTTATAATGCCCTTAGAATTGCCCTTGAACAGCTTCAGAACATGAAAATGGCAACAAATTGAATAAACTATGAACGAAAATTTACTGTTAATACATAATCATACAAAAAATGTTCTTGTTACAGAGCACAACACTAGAAAATGCATATAATACACTTGGTTGGTAGGTTTTTTTCCTCTGCCTGCCTCACTGTTCTTTCCGGGGAAAGGGGCTGGGTGATGTGCCATAAAATATCACAATATTGTCAGAGATTTACAAAATATTGATATTTTATCACAATGTTTTAAAATGCATATGTGATATATGACAGGTAGGTGATTTTTGAGTTTTTCTGATTATCATGACCAAACTGTCTTTCTGATAATTATGGAGCATGTGACAGATAGAACAATAAATTGCCAGCAACAGACTTAAACCTTGATGGAATTCATGTAAAAACTGTGCATTATTACTGCGAATATGCAGGAAAACAAGTCTTTGGGCTGTATCACTATATTCACGATACTCAAATTGAAGATATGAATGTTCATAATGACAATGTGATATTTTATCGATATGTCGCCCAGCCCGAGCACCAAGTGGTTTTGTCTTTATCCGTTGGAATAACAGAGTAAAACAATTCAGGCAGTTTATTGCTTGAGTTCTTAATGGAGAGTTTCATGCAGTCAAAGCCGGGTCCAGTAAAACATAAATGAATGTTATGTCTTTTTTTGCCTGCAATACTTCCAACCTCACTGTGTACGGCCTCCTCTTGATGGGACAACCACGCCTTCACACCACGCGCCCTCAAGGTGGCGACAGAGATCAGGATGGTGCTCTGTTGCAAGTCTGCATACCTGCCATGACGGTGTCATTGGTGCTCGTGTCGCAGCTGAAGGGGGACTGCATGGAGGCCTTGCGCACCAGTTGACCCCCAATGGCGCTGCTGCCCAGTCCGTCGATGTCTGTGGAGACAGGGTGAGTGACTGCTGACTGCCACCAGGGGGCGTACCGAACTGCCAAATCACATACAGCATGAAGGGTAGCACAGCCACATCTAGGGCAGTTGCATTGCTGCACAGAGACCTGATGTAGATGGATGGTATTAATGAATCGGTGAGCGCAAATTCGTATCAAATGGGCTTAAACCTCTCAGCTAAAGTCCACTGTTATAAATAAAACCAATATGCATTGCACTGTGTGGCAATATAACATCCAGTGCTTAAATTAAAGCTTGATGTTCGAGATGTGTGTAATGACCTTCGAACAGACAGGGGTTTGCTTGCTGATGTTCAAAACAAACAATGTTTTGGTGGGCTGGCCCTTTAAGGAGATGCGTCAAAGGGCCTGGCGTACTGGGTGCTGGGACGCGAACCTGTCAGCATGGTGATCAGGGGCAGGGAGTGGTCCTCGGCGGAGCCCCAGTAGCCTGCTTCCCCCAGGAGGTTCCTCTCCAACACCTGGTGGTACAGCTCCTCGATCCAGGCCTGGGACAGGACCACCAGGACGCCACTGCTCTGGATCTGACGCACAAAGTCTTTCTGTAGGGGGGGAGACAGAAAGAGAGGGAAAGGCCCAGAAGGGGCATCGTAAACTCAGACAAATGGAGGATCCCATTTGGTCAATAAATGCACTTTTACTGCTTCTATTAACAAACTAGGGGCAAGATTATGGTTGAACGTGCTTGGTGATATCAAACACATTAGTACTGAAAGCGATGAGAATTCTGCAGAACCCAAACTGTCCAGTGCAGACGAGCACCCATTCATTGGCTTATATGACTTTTTCTCTCCAGGACAAGACAAGGAGGTTTTATTGAGGAGTGACACCATCCAGTCACTGCAGTAAAACTAAAACAGCCCCGAAAGGCTAATGCCTGTCTACAGATGACTGACAGACAATCAGGCTATTTCTCTGGACATTTGCAGTCTCTAGGCTCGAACCCGTGGCCATACCAGGCTAACTAGCACCGGCGCAGGCTTCCTGCGGTAATAATCACAGCAGCAAAGCTTCAGATTGAGCAGCAGAGCATAGTAGGACACCAGGTAGAGGCCGTCGGCGTTCATCAGGGCCTGGCAGCTCAGGTTCTCGCTCCCCTCGAACCCGGGCGAGTGGATGCCACCTGCGTGGACAGAGGGAGGCTCTGTCAGCTAGGGAACATCACTCTGTCTGCAAAATTACAAATCCCATTAAAACAAGATAATCTGTCAGTATCTGAGTCAACGTGCTGCTGCACTCTGCCCGAGGCGCACCTTCCAGTGTGACAGTAACTTTCTGCGCTTATGGTGATTAACAGTAGGCCTAAACTCTCAGGAGAGACAGCCAGAAAACAGCATTGCTTCAACAATCTGCACATAAAAAAACTTCATCTGACGCAAAACCCAAGGTGAGAGAAGGAAGATTAAACTACCTAACAAGACTTTCTGTTAGGTAATGACCGAAAACATTGACTCTTCCAAGTGTCTCCACTGAAAGCTCAGAGTTTTGTCTGCGTTTCTGAGCGTACTGGTGCAGCTGTGTCTTACCCGCCTGCAAGCTGGAGCAGAAAGTGGAGGAGAAATTCTGGAGGGAGACGTCCACGTCTGCGGCGTTATGGAGGCCAAGTAGCCTCGGCAGCAAGCTGGCCAGGGACTGGACGAAGAGCCGCGCGCTCTGCTGGTCAGCCTCCTGGTTGCGGAGCAGTTTCAGGGAGAGAGCAGCCGTGCGCAGCGAGCGGTGCCCCGGGCAGTCACGCGGAGTTTGCTCCTCATCGGCCAGCGAGCAGTTATCCGAGCCGATGTCAGAGGCGTCGGACCGCCCGGAGTCTTTCTCAGCAGCCATGGAGTACTGATCACAGGAGTCGAACTCTGTACGCGAGAGGTCCTGCTCATCTACGCTGAAGTTGCTCTCGCTGTAGCGTGAGCCATGCGAGCGTGCCTGCGACTCCACAGATAAGAAGTTGGTGATGTCTGGGTAGACCAGGGTGTGGCTTCGCTGCACCACGTCAGGCTGGCCGCCAGCATCTGCCAAAGCCGGGGGCTCCCTAGCGCCAGGAGGCGCGCCTGCACCACTGTCCAAAACGCAAGGAGATTGCAGCCGGGGCTCCTCCCCGCACTCCTCCGGGGTCGTCCGGCCGAACTCCCCCTCCAGAGTGGTCTGGCCCGTCTCCGTGGTGACACTGATGCTGATGTCGGGGCTGCGCTCAGTGGCGCTGGGCTCCCAGGGCGCATTCTCCGACGATAGGACGCGCCGCTGCCAGCGGAAGTCCGCCTCATTGACCTCCATAGACTCGCGGGAGGACTCGGTGCCGTCTCGCAGCTCATCCAGCCGCCGCGTCAGCAGCCGGACCTGCTCTGGCTTCAGGCCCCGACCCTGGCTCAGACCATCCAGAGCCCCTAGCAGGGCGCCTACGCACGACACTGCGGCGAAGCAGGCCTCAATCCCACCCTTCATGCAGGCCTCGGTCATGCCGTCCATCACCCTGCATCACAGAGAAACAATCAGTTACCAAGTTATCACCAACCCCCCCCTCCCTTCCTCACACACACACAACTGCTTACAGTTTGAGCAGATCCAGGTGAGACTTTCGTTTGGAAAAAGACCTCTTTCTGGACTCTGGCTCGGTGACGCAAGGCCCCGCCAGATCAAACAGACGCTGAGGGCTACCAAGGATCTGCAGGAGGATGAAGATACAAAGATGGAAGGAAACCAAACACAGCGATTCCCTGCTAACTTTCTTTGTTCTCCACTTCAAAAGAGAAAAGCACTTCGGTCTTTGGCAGACAGTGGGCAAATGTATCCTTCAGCTTTATTCTTCTCAGATAACGTACAGGATCTCCCAGGGCAGCGCTGTTGTACCTCTTTCATGATCTTGATGGCTTCCACACGGTGCTGAGGGGGTGGGTACAGGAGGATGCGGTGGTACAGAGACTGCAGAACAGGCTTCATGGACTCCACACAACCCACCAAGCGCACCAGCTCAGCAGCCACGTAGCAGACAGTCCTGGCCACGGGACCAATGAGCGCAGGAGCACAGGAGGAGCAGCCCGAGCCCCGGCCGTGGTCTGACACACCCGCAGAGGGGGGGTCCGTCTCTTGGAGGACTCCACCATGAGCTGACGTGATCGTCTTGTCGTTCATGGGGTTCCCCATGATGGACACCAGTGATGGACACAGCTGTTTCCTGAAAAGAAGCCACAGCGAATGACAGCCATCGATGAAAATGCAGCAGGCTGGCCGGTCGCGTCCCGGACAAGGTGACCCAGGAATGCGTGGCCAGTGAGCTGAGGGGGAACGAGTCCGGCAGAAACGGTGACCCACCATATAAGGTCTGTGAAACCACGGTGCAGGTGCATGGTGGCAGGGCAGCTGCTGAGCATGGAGAGGATGCACTCCAGATACAGCAGCTGAAGCAGTTGGTTGTCACTGAGGGGGGCGGGGTTTGGGGGGGGGGGGGGGGGCCCCAGGTGGGGCCGCCCCCCCGGGCCC
>JAODJX010000065.1:2624298-2638990 GCA_026776945.1 Isichthys henryi | reverse complement strand
CCCCCCCCCCCCCCCCCCCCCCCCCCCCCCCCCCCCCCCCCCCCCCCCCCCCCCCCCCCCCCCCCCCCCCGCCAGCGGGGCGGGCAGGAGGGCAGCCAGGGCGTGCTCAGCAATCCCACTCAACATGGGTACCACTACTGAACCCACACAATGTGTCCGGGAGAGGCTGTCCTGACCATACGCAAATCCACTCGAGTTCAAGAAATGGCTAAACAGTGATGTCAGTAATCAGGGTAGTACCAGTCATAATCGAAAAAAAGACTGTAAATCTTATATTATGCTCCATAGGTATTATCAATAATTAAATGGATACGTTTTAGTTTAAACTTGTGCAGTTAAATGTATGACAATATCCCAGTGACTCCTACTGTACTTTATCTGGACGTCATTCAAATTAAGGCTACTATAAAGGGGTAAACTGATCTTAAGAGATGATCTAACTGAACTTGTCCATCTGGGTGCAGAATGTGGCAGCATTTCTACATTTCCAATGGCAGGGGGAGGCGGAGGCCCAGTCAGAAAGAGCCGTGATGTTTGAAGCTGATCTGCTTTGACAAGAACAGAGTACTGAAGCTGACCCGGATTATATCTAAATATTTGCAGGATACAGGAATGTCAGCTGAATGTTGGATACGGACGACTGACTGATACGCAGCAGAGCAGAGGAAACGCTCACACCCCGACACATGCTCTGTCACTCCAACAGACCAAACATGCAAGGTGTCCATTGCCTTACCTGAGCTGAGACGGCAGAATTTTGACGGATCCATTTTGAGCATCAAGGGATTCTGTTGCATTATGAACAAAATGAGAGGGTAAGATCAGGTCAGAATTTAGACAAAGGACAAGTCAGACGCAGCATTTTCAAGCCATAACTGTATCCAATGACTCATGAATAACTTTGCTATAAGAAGTACAAAATACATACAACTTCACGATACCTTTATGTGCATATTGTTTTAGTTATTGGGCAAAAAGTAGCATTTTACAAACAGTGCCTGAGAACTGAAGGACACATTTTGTTTAAATGACAAAAGAACAATCCAACAGCATCAGGCATGAGTCCAAATGAAACAACATCTCTGAAGCATGTGTCCCTATGCCAATGTGTCCCTATGTGTCCCTATGCCAGTGTGTCCCTATGTGTCCCTATGCCAAGCTCTCCTTCCATATCCATCCATCCATGGCACCAAACCCATTTTGTATCATTTTATCTGCACGCCTGTTGGCTTGCATTCATCTTGGATGCAAGCTGGGACCGACGGCCATGCTTTGGTGTAATTTTATAATACCCCCCCCCCCCCAAAAAAAAAAAAAAAGAGAAGAGACAGGTGGCCCAGCAACAAGGCCAGTTACACTGTGCTGACATCTTGCACGGTGCGGCATTAATCAGTGAGTAAGGACCAACGAACAGAGATCCCAGCAAGACACCAAGCCGCTGAGCACTGATCCAGAGTCTGTTCTCAAAAACTGCCCTGTGTTTCACAGGACAGCATTTATAAAGGTTACAGCGTCTATGCAGGAACATCAAAGCGTTGACTTCAGTGCAACTTCAGAAAGAATATGAATGATCTGCCTAATGTCTTTCAGCTCCAGAACACATGATGCGATCCGAAGAGAGTGAACAGCTCACAGATAATTAGCCCTGATTCTTTTTCCATAGTTTGAAACTGAGCTCTTCTTTCATTCCCCACACAGTAATGCTCCTCTGTAGTTTTCCTTATATGCTTACTTGGTGGAAAAAAAAGTTAATTTATTCCTGCACAAATCTACTTGACTTTTACATGCTCGGTAAGGATCATATCCATCATAGGATTGACAGGCTACTCAAATCCAGGCAACAGAAAACATCAATTGTTTTCAGAAGCAAGGGGAAGCCTTATTATTAAAAACAGTGCAAATTTGTCCTGCTACTTCTAGCATTTCTGGTGGTAGTGAACAGTATGTGAGCGTCCATCACACTGAAACAGACAGCCAGCAGTGTGAAGCGAATGCTGCTCGTGCAGAAGGTCCTACGCAGCTCTCTGACGGCACTTAGCAGGCCCAGACGAGGCTTCTGCCAGCCTGACACAGCGCGGTCACAGCCCCAGCGAGCGTATGGATGGACATCCCTCATGCTAACCGCACCTCAGCACCTCGTGCTGGAGTCAGTGACAGCAATATCAACACATTGTGTCAATATGAGTGCAACAGCCAACGTTAAATACACAGGATACAGGGTAGATGTATGATCATATGGACAAAATATTACACTATTAATGTTCTTCATACTTACAAGAGCATTCGTGGAATTTTAATACATTAAAATCAACAAGCCAACTAAATAGAAATATTACTTTTCTCCATAATTCTTGATAAGACTATGATAATGAGATCTAGTGTTTATGCTTAAAATAATTAATAAGCAGCATTTATAAGAGAGGCTATTTTCTGTTTCATTCATTTGATGTAACAGCTGACTCGCCTTGATTCCGGTGTTAAACTTAAACCTGATATTACATCTAACCACGATATATTACTGCGGCGAAATTAGATGTATTATATATTACAGTTATTATAAGATTACTAACACAAACGTGACATGGGATTTACCTGCATTATCTAAGCAATCCTATATTTCTATTAGTCCTTCAAATCCGTAGCGAGGACAGTGGTTTGTCAATATATTAATTACATGGTTCAACTGCAGTTCACAGCAACTTTTTTCACAAAATAGTGCAGATCTGTACTATTAACATACGTTTAAGACAGCTGATAGATGGCATACTTTAGTTTTTTTACACTTCCGAATGACATTAAATATATTTTTACATTACGAATATTAAATTTCACAATTGTCAACACGATCAATACATTTCAGATGAGGCATTTCGGTGCAGTAAAGACGCATCTGCTTGAAGGCATGCATTTCTCGTCAAATATCATCATGGTTAAAAAGTAAAGTGCCCGATTGTCGACCCAACTCGCAGGATCTCCTTCTTGACCAAATATTAGGCCGAGTCAGTATATTCCCTTAGACGATCTTCGCTGTTAATGTAAACTATTTAATCGTTCATTCTGCTGGTACGACAGCGTCCGTATTGCTTTAATGCTGTCAGGTGTCGCACGAAGTACCTACCACAAGCTAAAGTGCAGGCATCTCTTATCGCTTTGTGCTTATTCCCGGACGCATCTTTTTGTAGCTTTCGGAGTATTTCTTCCATGGTGAAAATTATTATACGAAACCTGATTTGAACCAACTGCGATTACGCTTCTATTCCAGCAGCATCCTTGTTTCTAGCGATGATTCATCCCAAGGCCAGTGATGTAAGATCACACGTCAGTTCAGTAGGAAATACCCATTTAGTTGGTGCAAAAATGGTCCAGGTTTGCCGGAGCGACGGATCCAGGTTCTCAGACGGGGTGTCGGACTGCTTGGGTGAAATCTCGTGTGCTGGACGCTGAATCGCATGTATGTGGCTGGGGTAACTGCATATCAGGACAGGCCATTTCCCTAATTCAGCTTGGGAAATTTGAAACCTGCAAACTGCGGCTCTGGACTTTGGCTTTTCGCTGGAACGGAGGGATTAAATGGCTTAGAATCCGGACCGCAGCGCTCCGGGATGCCGCTCAGACTGCAGCTGCTGTCATGTTGCGCACCCGTTTGCATGGACGGCTTACTGATGGAGTTGTTTATATCCGCCTTTTATAAGGGACGCCTGAAGGGAAATTGTCATACAAAGGCGCCGCTTACTGACAGCTTCATTCCCGTGAACTCCACCCGCGATATTCAGTTATACCTCCAACATTATAAGAGGCTATCAAAAAGCACGGCAGCATTGAGAGGAGAGCATATTAGGAAGATGGTTAAGATATTTATATGTGTGTGTGTACACACACATACATATAATATACATAGTACTGTATACTTTCTATAAACCGAGATGTTTATTGATTTCTTGTTCTCGGTATATAACTATCATGCCATATGATAACCTGATTTCTCACGTTTCATTAATCATTTTCTTCTCTGTATTCCATATTCGAAAAATCCTGATCTGGGATCAGCTGACCACCGTCACATCCATTGAAGATTGACGTAGGGCGGGAAAAGAGAAACTGATCCCAGATCACATTCTGGATAAGCGGATAACGTAAAAAGCAAACGCGATTCTCGCTGTGGAAATCTCGTCACAGGTTTAGTGTACGTCGTTGCGTAGGTAAAATTGTAGCTTTAGTTAAACAGATCCAGGGCGCGTTTTAATCTAATTGCTACTGATATTAATACATTGTCGGCTGGTTGTTACGTAGCAGAACCGACATTTTAAATGTTGTCCACCGACACGTCAGCACTGCAGGTTTTTGATTTCCACAGGTTGTGTTGACCGTTTACCTGCTTGTACTATATTTTATCAGTCCCCAGTCTTACCAATGATTGCAAAGACCCAACACAATTTTTGTTTCAAATGCTTCATTTGACTAAGCAAAATTTCGTACCGAAACTTTTGTGCGGTTGTTTTGTCGTAGAGAAAGTCTGAGATACCAGTTTCACTTGGAATTTCCTCTGGACATCTGCCTAAAATCACAAATTGTATTGAATGTGTGGTACGTTGTAATTAAGCCCCATTCTCTAACATGGCAGTGCTGGTGTCAGAATTATAAGATGTATTGGAGACTTCACCCTTTCCCTCCCCCTAAAGATACCAAAGATAAAGTATGGTCTCTCCAAAGCTGCTTCACCAAACCAATGAGCTCATTGATGCTTTAAATATTTTATTTAATTCGTGTGACGCTTTTATGTACGTGTAATGGTCTAGTGTTGACTGTAGGGGGCGCTAACGGCGTGTTGTTAATTACCAAACATTGCAACCAGAATAGTTTTCATTTTACTTGCCAAATCTACTGAACGTTTTTAAACGATTTTCTTTAACTACCGTTACACATTTGTAATTGCAACGCGTCTTTGTGCGTCCTTTGTCTCATTTTGGAGAATTTAGTCGAATTAATTTTCTAATATTTAACGTCAGCTAACAGAGAACGATATTAACTATATATAGGCTAATGGTATCTCTTAGTCAGTGTTCGTTTTGTCATCGATCGATGGCATCGCCATCTATTTATTCAATAAAAATACTATTTGAACTAGGCAAAATAAACACCAGCGGTACAGTGTAATGGACCAGGTGCTAATATTTTAGAGTTTCATAGTCCCTGGGCGTTAAATCTAACACGTCGGTCAAAACTATGTACAGCATTTTTGCCATCACTGGAGATAATATGACTGGGAAATACAATGCCCACGTTTATCAACATGAGATGCAGATATTTTAAAAATAAGGTCCTCGAGGTGGGCCTGTCTATAAAGTTTAATGGTATTTATCCTGGTGACAAACACTTCACAAATAATTTAACTTTAATTTCGAATACACGCCGGAATACGAATCCGTTAAAGGTGTTCCAGTGTACATGAAGTTACTGCACTTACGTTAAATTTGAACTGGTATAACCAAATCAACCAAAATCATTGTGAAAACGAGCAATGGCACGGAAAATAGTTCTGTTATTCTTTTACTGAAAAATGTGGTTTACTACTGAGCCCCAGTCTTTCACTAATATACATAATTGCTGCATTTAGTTAGATAATATTCTTAAACCGGTCCAATGTATGGACAATCACTCCTGGACCGGCGTTTTTCTCCGTTGGGGGCACATCTGCTTAATACCCCTTCACAGCAGAAGGAAGGGCAGCTATGGGGTCTGTGTGCGAAGTGGCAGCGAAAGGGTGCGAAACCTGAAGCCGGATCGGGGCGTCGCAGGGCCGGTCGCGGACGGGCTCTGCGCTTGTCGTTTGCAACCTTTGGCCCATCCCCCAGCGCCCAGCCAGACAGGTTTCTGTACAGGTTTCTGCTTTTATTGCGTGCATTGCAGGCTCGGGCGGGGCGCTTGTGTATAACAGCCCAGAGTCTGTCGCCTTTTCAACGGATCGTGCAGCTTTAGACTCCTTCGTGCGCTCCGGTCTGTCAGCCTCCTCCGTGCCCAGTATGTTCCGCTGCGGGATCGCCTACCCTAGGTGCAGGTGGATTTTGCCCCTGCTGCTGTTTTTCGCCATTATATTTGACATTATCGCCATCGCCGCTACTTCTGGGTGGGTGGAAGACGAGAACGCGCAGACCCACTACGCGAGCATGTGGAATCAGTGCCGGGGGCGCAATGATAACTGGGACTGCAAATCGCTCATGGAGTACCGTAAGTATGGCACTGTAACGGGGCTGATACTGTAGGTATCTTAGCCTACGTGAAGTATGGTCACGAAACAGGCAAAATGTCGGTGTGTTACTATGGAAAATAACTTATTCCCGTAACCGCTTATGAATTTGTTGTATAGTTGGGGGACATCAGCACGAGACTACTGGGGTGAATGAGGAATTCGACAAATGAGTCCCGGATACATGTTTACATGTTTATCGTGGGTTGATACCCGAGGGAAAACTTTATTTTGTAAAATGCCACTTCGAGTTTCAAAGTATGTGTGTTTTCACATTTACTATACCGTGATGGTAATAACTCCGAACTTTGAAAATTTTTCTTCTGACAAAATTGTAGATAAATGTACGTGCTGAAACATGCCCCGTTCCCGCAACCATTTTCTGGGAAGTACCTCCCTTGAAACGTCGCTATTGGCGGCGTGAAACATATTAATGCTGCCGAGACGGAGCATCGACGATGATAGGGTTTTAGGTTTATCTGTTTACTACACATAAAGCGGGCGTGACATGCCAGCTTTATGTGTAGTAAACAGATAAACCTAAAACCCTATTTGCCTGTTTCGTGACCATACTTCTCCAGAGGTATCTTTGGATAAACAAAGAAAATATCTCATTTAATTCAAGTTCTAGAAATTTCTAATTAGTGATGACGGTCCAAAGGTAGATGGATCCCGCTTACTTTTATATGAGAAAATTGCTTACTTTGATTGACATGAGTAACTTTGAAACAGCTCTACATATTACAAACTTTAACCCCAAGTTAAACTTTATATATATGCCCGTTAATTCATTTCTTTGGCGCATTTTTCCCGTATAGTGCCTGAAATGTACTTTCATATTCATAATATAGGCCTAGTTTGCATTATAGAACACACTCAATTATTCCTCACAATTACAGTGGAACAGGCCGAATAACCGGTTTTAGGGGCGCATTCCTCCGCGCGGGAGCCTCAAGTGCGCCGTCAATATTCCGTGTGGCTTTAACACTGATGCAGCCTGACATCAGTATTCACGCAGCATGCGGCTTCAGCGGTGCCGATTTCATTTCCATGAATATTTAAGGAGCCCACCGGACCCTCCAAGATATTTCCCCTTGAGCACAGGAGTGGACCGTTTTCCCGAAAGCTCTCCTCCCCCACATACAAGGGGTTACGTTTCTGTCTGGTTTACCATCTTAACAAAATTCACCTCTGTACATTATAAAAGTTGTGAAATGTTGGGTGGCTGCGAATGGATGCGGTTATAGCGGTGTTTGGGCTTCATGTAGATGGCAGTGATATTTGCCAGTAATATCTAGGTGGTGAGAGTATTGGCAGCTCAAATGTCTTCTGCTACAATTAGCAATTTTAGCTTCTCTCCTTTGCAGGTGACACTGTACTCCGTCCTCACTTTCCCTCCAAAGCGGGTTTGACTGTAAGTCTGTAGGATTGTTAATCGCACACTAGATTTAGTCACCGGGTTACTGTCTGTAGCATTGATATGAAGAGCAGATTTATTTCTGCGTCAGTTTGAGACACCCAGCTTAGGTTGAGGACTTAGTGTGTTTTGGGGCACTTGGATACTTCAGAAATCTTTCTGGCTAAACTTCTTCAATGAGCCCAGTGAACATATAAGAAAAACAGATTGCATTCTGGGAGCGAAAAAGGCAGTGAAATGCAATCAAGCTTTAGAAAAGACACATGCAGACCTTTATAAAGTTAATGATAGAATTTCATCTCCTGATACAGCCTTTGACCGTGAGAAACTGCAACAAGCACCAGAGAGAATGTAAGACCTTTGCCTCGGGACTGTCAACCTCCAAATGTAACACATTAGCGAAATTTTATTTGCAGATGATAACCAAGTTGAAAACCGCCCCCAGAAATGATTGGTGGTGTTCCAGAAAGTTCCTGAGTATTTAATAAGGCGTAATGTGTGGCTAGATTCGCCATGGCACTGGGAATGTGGTGGCACCTATATTTAGCCCCCTTGAAAGTGGTTGGTGTAGCTGGGAAGGGAGCAATCAGACTGACTGCCTCTGGGAAGAAGGAATGCGGGTCTGCTTCGCTTCTCATGGAGCTGAAACATAACCTGTATGGGGGGGGGGAACCCCAGCCGTGTCTGTGAAAGCTGCACATGGGGGTGAGTCCCCCCCCTCCGCCCTCCCCTGACATCCAGTGAAGGTCAGCAGCTGTCTTATCTGCCCCAAGCCCATCTGCTCTGGGTGCTTCACTCCAGAACAATGTGGCGCTTATTCCAGCAAGCCGGCTGAGTTTAGGTGTTATCTCACCATACGTTTCCTCAGAAATAGAGCTGGGAGGAGGTGTGGTAGACTGGATCTGCGGAATGAGCTGGGCCCAGCAGTCGGCTGGGTTTTTCAAAGATGCGTCAGTCTCTGGAATCTTCTGTGCCACCAGGCGATCCTCATGGCCCCGCAGGGGTGTGCACTCTCCCCCGCGCGCTTTCTGCCAGACCTTCTCACCTTCCTGACACACCCAGAGAGGCCCACAGTATGTCATGTGACTTGGTGTCGGAATGGCATCTCTCACTGGAGGAGCTGACCGTCCTGAGGTCCTGCTCAACCATTGAAAGTTTTCACACTCTAATGCCTGTTACGATGATATTTTTAATTTGACAGGTATGAGACGTTGTACTGGTTTTAATTAGAGGATTTTCCTATGATTTATATTAGCGGTTAAAACAGAATTGGGAAGCATCAAATCGCTAAACTGATCTGCATTACCAGTGACCCAGTTTTACAGCCCTGCACTGTGTTTTGCGTTGATGCAGGAGGTGATACTTTGGCTGTAGATAAGTGACATGCCCTCCTGTGCAGTTTGCATGCAGCGGAATGCTTCCTGGCACCGGCGTTGCTCTTTGAGCAGCTCAGCCCACAAACCAGCATTTCACTGCCTCAGTTGGCAGACCCCACGTCCGCCCGCAAATCACCTTTCCTACCCTCACCACGCAGTCACGCAAGTCACTGTCCACTAGAAACTTACTCCTTACTGACATTTACTTTTAACCAAAGCAAGCTACACTCTTGGAGAAAGCAGGGTCAGTCAGTCGCTGGAGCAAGTGGGAATTGAGCACAGACATCGAATCACGATACCTACAGCAGCTGAGATGCGGGAAGGCATTGGTGCTTTTAAAGTGGTTTTTCTTGTAAATGGAGAACACAAAAGCTTCTTGTGCTATAAGGGCTCCCCTTTGGTCTGGGAGTTCTGTGTTCTGCACGTCAGAAAGAAACACAAACGGCCGCCTGTAAAGTCTGAGCAGAAGCCAGGCTTCAGGATCTCGCCATGGGAGTGCGAACATGGCAGCCGGCCAGCAGGGGCAGCGTTACTCATCCCTCCAGCTAAATGAAGGATGTTTCACATCCAGGCAGAATGTCTGACTCAGGTGTCAGGCTGTGGACAAGCCGCACCCAGACCGTGAGATGCGTCGCTGAACAACATGCCGTCCGTGTCATCTTTGCTTTGTTTTGTTTAGAACCAAAAGGCACAAAAATAAAACTGCAGAAAGGCATCAGTTACACTGACTAACGAGTAGAAAGCACTCAGGTGTTTGAAAGCTGAGTCTGAAGTTGTGTGAGAACCAGTTTTGTTGATGTAAATTATCGTAACATTGGAGCTTGGTGTCCACTTGGTGTTTCAGCAGGCGTATTGGTAGTAGAATGTTTCGGTGCCGTTTACCCCCAAACGTCTGTGTTTTCAGGGTGCCCCAAGTCTCTTGGGCATGTTGTCATTTTTTGTTTCCTGCTGTCAGGCAGTTGGGCAGAACCTGCCGCAGTTGACTTTGGCAGACGGGGCCCTGGAGACTTTGACTTGGGCTTTTTTATCGGGCCTTCAGCAAGCAAGCGATCGCTCAGGTTGAAGCAGGGCGACAGGACGCGGCTTGTTGAACATGTCCCCTCCCTCAGGCGAGTTCCAGCCTGTCTATGTGTTCATGGGCTGGGTGTGTGACTCCGCACTTAACTACCCAGGGTGTGAACTGTAAGTGACAGTGAAGGTCTTTGCCACGTGACACCGGTGATAATGAGTAACTGCCACTGGCCTCCCAGCATCGGCCGTGAACCTGGCGCCACCCCGAGTTCATTTCCAAAGATCGGTTTGCGATGCGCTGTAGGCAGTGTTTGGCCCGTCCTGCTTAGGGTCGGCCAGAGGGACAGGCCAACTTTTGGTTTTCACCCACCGTTAGGACACGTTATGGTGAAAGTGTGTTTTTTTTTTTAATAGGATATTTTGCCTCATTCTCATGTGGGTGGTGTTGGTCCCTCTCACTCGGCATAGTTTGTTAAGGGTGTTCTTGTAAACTGAGACGGATTTTCAACAGTTTCATTTGGCATCCACTGAAGTAAACCCAGAGCACTGGGAACGTGCTCCACCCAAGGTATTTTACCCTGGAATGGGATGATTTGTCATTGTGTCATAAGCGTGTTGATACCGGAGAACGTGATTCAGTGTCTCAATCGCATTGTGATCTTTCAGTGGAAATGTTAGGAAGCACACAAGCCATTGAATTATAGGGTTTTTTTATGAGGTTTTCTAACAATGTGTTTCTTTGCGTAGCCTGGGCCCAGGCCGTAGCTGCTCTCATGATCCTGGGCCTCTTCTTCCTCATCGTGGCCTTCCTCTTCTCCTGCCCAGCACTCTGCTGCAGTGTCAACATCAGCCTGCTACCCCTTATCGGACTGCTCCTCATAATTGCAGGTTAGTTCCCCACATCACGCTACAGATCATCCACCGGGAACAGGGCCGACGCTCTGCGTACGCGATTATTACACTGAGAGTGATCAAAGGTTTCTGCTTCACTGGCCAGTAAGTAGCCGTTAAGTCATTAAAATTGCTTTGTAGTTTCAGAGGTAATGCTCAATGTCCTCAGCCGTTACATTGGTCAAGAAATATTTTATTCTGATTTCTAAAAACTTACTTTCTGTTGTTTATGGTATATAATGCGGGCAGCAGCTTGGCTGTTTTTAAATCCTTAAAACAAGCCAGCCAAAGCCTGGGGCAGTTTGCTCTTTGAACCGTGTAACAGACGGGCGCTTGGGCACAACCCTTCTATGAGAACACAACCGAATTGCTATGGCAACACTCCCTCCCGGGCACGCCCTCGCCCTCGACCACTCCCGGCATGAGTCTGCCCCGGGGGGCGTGGCCCGGCAACCAGGGATTGGCCAGCTGTCATCAGGGATTCGCCAACTGTAGGGAAATGCTGAGGTGTTTCGCCACCTGCTGGTCTCTTTCTTCAACAGACACTGCAGAGGATTAATCATTACCTGAGGGGGCACAAATAATGTAGTATTTTGCTATTAAATATGTATTAATTAACTACAAAGTCATGGTTACATGCTGATCTCATGTTCTTTCATCATTAATGAATAGTAACACATCTTCAATGTGAAGTATTGACTATCTTTGCTCTTAATTTTTACTTCAGTAGTAATTCAGGTCATGCTAAGTATTTGTGTCCCATCATGTAAAGTGTTGCGGTGTGACCTGTAGCTGTGTGAGGCATGGAATGAACTGCATGACATGTCATTGTCCTGTTTGTCATTGTGCCAAGCTGTGCTCGACTACGCTGACCCTAGTACTTGTACCTCTGTCTGGAAAACCTCACTATTAGCTCTCCCAGTCTGTGCCTTCCCAGACCCCGCCATGAGGAGGCGACGTGCTGCGTTTTTTTTAAAACATGTTCGCACCTGTCAGCTTGATTCAGACGATTTGGTGCCGCAGCCCAGCTTCTCTTCCTCTTTGTGTGATGATGCCGCAGTTCTCAGTTTCCTGGATGTTTTACCTGCAGAACATTTTAAATCCCACTATTCAGGCATCCTGAGTAAACCAGTAAGGTATAAGAGCACAAATACCTTTCAGAAGTCATCTTTGAGATCTGCAGGGAGCTTCACGGGACTCCGTAGCTCGGGATAGCAGGCAGCCAGCTGCACTGCCGTTTCCCCAGTGCCTCTGAAAACCAGCCTCAACATGCATGCGGGGTTTGGTCCTTGACTCGGGCTGCACGATATCGCATATCACCATTATAGGGTAATCATCAGCACGCCTTTAGATGACGGGCATTTGTCCAGGTGCCGGGTTTTCGGAACTATACGGACGTTTACTTACGCCCATAATTTGGTAAACAGGTTAGGAGTACGCCTAAAATATTAACGAGATGTGTTAAAATAATAAGACGCCCAAAAGTTAGCAATCTGTATAAATTCAGCGTACCCTTATGTTTAATAAATGTCGGACTTTAAACTGCAGAAAGTACCGCCAAGCCACAATATCTCCTCCTTTAAAAGACGTCATGGCTGCTGAGCTGTCTCTTTCTTCGCCACCACTTTAGTACTAATTGCATCCAAACCGAATTCAATAAAAAATTCGGCGGGTCCTTATGTTGATGACATCGCAGTGCACTATCGTGTAGCCCTGGTCCTGATGTGTCCGATGAAGACCCCAGCAGTAGCTCTCAGGCATTCTGGTCACGATGGCCGTGACGCTGTGTGTGTCATGTTCAGAGCAGCACGGTGTTGCATCTCCCCCCTCTCTCTCCCCGCACAGTGATTCTCCAGATCATCGCGCTCATCATCTACCCGGTCAAGTTCAACGAGCTGATCTACGAGGGCCACTACTTCTACACGTGGGCGTACGGCTTCGGCTGGGGCGCCACGCTGCTCATGATTGGCTGCAGTGTGATCTTCTGCTGTCTGCCCCAGTATGAGGATGAGATCACCGGCCTGGCCAAGACCAAGTACATCTACAGCAGCGCCTAGGGGCCTCAGCGCCGTCCTGCGGAGGTGGTGACAGGGAGCTGGGACACAGGGCGCCTACCTGGGCGGCTTCCCGCAGGAAACCCCTTTCATGTTTCCGATATTCCCTCGCATCCACTGCCTAGGTAACGATCGAGCAGGAATTACTGTTATTTAGCTGTATTGGTGCCGCTCTGCTTGGTGGAGTGAACCAAAGGCCTGTAACAGTGTAAACAGTAACATATTTGAATACTTCCTTGCTGTTTTACTGGCTCCCCCTCCTCCCCGAAAGGTGTGTATTTCTGATAGGATAGGACCATTGGGAATGTTAAGTGCTCTTAATCTTGAAGACTTTTTCCCAAAAAAAATGCCCCAATGTCAGCTTGTGCTTGAGTTTTCCTGAGGACTGGGGTTTGAATGTCTTTGCGAAAATTGTCTATTATTACTGTGGTTGGGATCTTTTATTCTTTTCTCTAATTGAATCTGAAATATTACAAATAAGCAATGTTGCCTCTTTTGTTTTTGAAGTTGTGCTGTATTCTCTACTACACTGTTTGCACTCACTGTAAAACTGGTTTATTCAAATCAATGTTTTGTCAGTTCGCATCTTTCCATTATCACCATTATAATCATGTATTCCTGTAATTTTTTGTAGTTTGAATCTTCATAAATGTGCCTTACTCCTTCATGGGGATCTTAATGCTTATATAATAAAAATTATCCAGACATGGAGTTTTGTTACGCTGAGAATGCAGCAGTCACCTTTAACCACCATTAGAGATTCCGTGCTCTGCCACACTAAACGACATGCATTTTAAGCTACATTGGACTTTTCGCAATAAAGTGCATTTTGAGACCATCTTAATTTCGCATGCAAATCTGGATGTTTTACCTCAAGCAGAAAGTGAGTGATAATGTCCCAGCTGATGGAGAGAATGAGAACGGGCTCCTGTTTTTGACACAATGGCAGCTGGAAAGAAGATGTTATGTATTCATTAAAAATACGCTTTAGAAAGCACTGCTATCTTCTCCTTTAAGTCACACAAAGCACAAGCAGTGGTACATGGACAAACATTATCACGTTGACATGCCCGTACATACAGGCACACGCAAATACACTCGTACAGAAGTTCATGAATGCACACCTTTTGCTGCCTTCTGTTCACATAAGCAAACATACTGCTGCTTACACAAGTACACAGAAAATACATACTATTACTGGCATGCAAACATGCTTTCAGAACCATGCACACAATGCATACTGACGCAGCCACACATGATGCCACTGCTAACACAAGTAATAAAGCCAGACCGGAGTTTGACAAAACTTACTCAAGGAAGCCAGTACACTTCTGGGAGTAACTGAGTCTTTTTTTCTCTGCTTTACTGTGTCATTCCATCGCAAACAAAAGAACATGGACTCGTCGATACTGAAGGACTTGTAATTGCGACAGTTTTCTGGGAGAAGTGCATTTTCTGAAGGGAGCACAGGGATGCACACATTTATGGCCATGGCTGCACATACTGCTACTTGTATAGATGCTTTTCACCCACAAAATACACATTGATAAAGGAGCATACACAAGTACATACATGCATACACACGTGTAGACAAGTGTCCACACAAAATATATATTGCTCCTTGAAGCGGAGACTGCTATTACGATCACTATCCCAAGTTGCTGGGTCTGATTCCTGATTATGTCTATCCCGGAGTGCC
>JAODJX010000065.1:2591876-2602940 GCA_026776945.1 Isichthys henryi | reverse complement strand
CATCGCAGAGTCTCAAAACACTTATGTAAGTCGCTCTGGCTAAGGGCGTCTGCCAAATACTGTAAATGTAAATGTAAATGTATACTATAGGCTACAAGGAATCTAAACATTAGCATCACATTCATTAATATGCGGTCGGTCACTTTATGTATTGAAGGCAATTAGGAGCTAAATTTAATGTATTTTTTTAAGATTAAAGATCTATTGAACTAAGTATATAAAAAAACGTATTATATCTTAAGTAATTGATGAATTATTTCCTTAATATCACACTGCTAACAATTTTAATTAAGTACATGAGGGTTTATGGGTTGTCACTGAATAAAAATTTACTCCAAGGTAATTCCCGAAACTCAACGCTTAAAATTTTGTACAAGGTTATTCATATAAACCTACGATTGTAGGACATAAGCGTCGACGAGACATCACTGTATATTGTTCATGCTTAAACTAATATAAACAATTAAACATGAATGTATTAATATTGAAACGTTAGCATTCAGCATTCACTGGATTATTCACAAGTAATCTTTGCATGATCGTGCTTTACATATTCGTGTGTATATTTCCTTTACCCACTTAATATTATTTAATACCGAAAAGTATGAATTTTCATTATTACGCACGTGGAAATGTAAATGCAGTATCAGATATTTTCCACTAGAGGTCAGGCACAGCCCGATACCGGACATTGGTAAGTAATAAAAACGAGATTTGGCATTGATACAAAAGTATAACTATTCTGTGTATTGTCCGGTTTTATAGGCTTTAGAAAGGTGTATTGTGACAGATGGTAACAGATCAGCCTAATTAAAAATCACAATGTTTACCAGCATTTACAAGAATAAAGGACAAGAGCAAGTACTTAATTTCAAGATTTAGGTTTTGCTACAGTACCTGCAGATTCACGCGCCTTGATTAAAAATCACCAGGCGTTAAAATCAGTTTGTTCTCAGCTCAATAAAGAAACATCTGGTCTTACTAAATTTTGCAGCCACTTTAATTCCTCCCCTAACAGAAGCCCTGAAAACTGAGTTACCTTTTCTGGGTAAAAAAACGTCAAGTCCCCGCACAAAGCACACGGGCATTTGTGTAGCTTTATCGCATGAAAATGAAGGTTACGGAGTTTAATATGGAGCATAGATATTTTATTAGAGAATTTTCAGCTTTTGATGAGAAATTGAGAAGCTCTCACACATTTTTTAAATATATTTTGAGGACAAAACCACAGACACACATATGTAGGTGTATATATACAGCTACATATGTGTACACACATACACACATACACACATATATACGTATATGTGTCAATTTTTTTCTTTTTCTCCGAGCTACTATACATATTAATGACAACCAAGGGAATATTGTAATATAATAAAAACGCCACAACTGCCTTACAGCTGAACCCCAACGATGCCGACCTCTAAAACAAAAAATGTAATTAAAATGTTTTAACGTGAATGTGTGCTGTTCCAGACTGGGAAAGACATGAACCAAAACCGACAATCAAATAAGCAAAAAATCAAAGTGCTTCAGTCGTTCTCAACTCGCAGGGAGTAATCATGTTTGCGGGGGGAACACAGAGGATCGGTTCAACCCCCACCCCCCAGTTTTCCCAGAACGCAGAAGCACATTTGTTATAAAAGCTGGATAAGTCCATAAAAATCAGCCTTTGATCCTCTTGCAGTCAGTTTACTACTAAAACATTTTTATAATCAGACTTTATTGTTCATTCCCTCCTTGTAGGGGATGCGCCCATGTTCATTTTTTAAAAGGGCAAATCAACCATAATTCAGTTTATAAACTGCAGCGCCGGTGTAGAATGCCTGGATGAATATTCATTAGCATCTCTCAAGCTGCCAGAGACCGTGATTCATTAGGCATATGTAAATATCATTCACTTTAATTGCCCCTAAACTGACTCAACATAATGTTGTCATTAGCAAATTATTACTTATTTGTGTAACTAATGGTACAGTATGGCGTGCATGTTAAACCTCCACATATATGATTGCAATTATAATCCCCTTTTTCAGGGGCCTGGTATTTTATGCCGCCTGATGGATTGTGTGAGAAAGTGGCACAATGGTAATGAGGGAGTTCGCGCGGACAGTTAGCGCTTTCGCTCGCGCCGCTGATAGGCTGACAATTAAACAAACTGGCACTTTGATGGGCTTCGAGGCCCCTCCGTCTCCCCTCTTTCTGCCGCAGCCGTGCCGTTTGCATTACATGCAATCCATCCCTTTTATTTGGGGGTAATTATGTATATTACTGTTAATAACTGGTAACAGAGCCAGAGGAGTAAACTTTGTAATCAATTGCGTTGACAGTGCACGCAGTAATGTGGAATCTTTCATTTCGTGATCATTGTATAAGCTGCCAACCGAAGACTCCAAAATTCAGAAAAGAATCTTTGTAAGACGACAGGCTGCTTCAGTTGTTACTGGGTAAACTACTTGACTGGTAAACTGACATAATACCTTTGGAAAGACGCACGGCGCAACTTCGCTAAGTTGCCCAATTTATTCATTACAAAACATTCAATTCCGACATTGGCATGTTGTTTCCCATGTCCGGTGGCAAGAACGCCATAACTATAAATAACCATTTAGGGAAATTTTAGATTTCTATATGTTATTATACTACCTTTTGGATATTTTAGGGTTTGTTAAACTCACGCTTTTTGGAGTTTTGGGAATAATATTACGCGTGTACTCACCGCAAGGCGGGTATTTTCTTATATAAATCTATATAAAACTTGAAAAAAAAACTATATTGAACTTTGTAATATTGCTTATAAAAGTTACAGTAATTTATGATTTATAAATTGTGTAACAATTCATTTTATATACATACTATAAAAACACATATTTTTGTTTAACTGAATGAGGCATATCACACATAATCACAGTCAATTATTGCTCCGATCACCCAGTATTATCTGTCAAATTATAAATGCACCATGTGATTTTTCCAGATCAGATGTAGCTGTGACCAGGCAGGCTATTCGGAGGGGGGTGGGTTCAGAGAAATTTAATTAGCACCTGATGGACATCGGAAACCAGATGAAGTAACAAAACATTCTAATGATTACTTTAATAAAGCAATTAGTAGCTGAGGTTGAGCTAAACAGAGGAAGTTTTCTCCGAACATCCAACGGCTACGACCAACGTAAAAAGAAACGACGCTAAAATCTCACTCCCGAATGGATCCGCTCAAGACCCGCCTGTCAACTGAAAATACATTAAAATAATCATTTAGAATAAAAAAGACCAATGAAACTTAAGATCGAGAAATAGAGATCCCGAACAGTTTTATTTTATTTTATATCAAAAAGAAACATTTTACATAATTTAAACTGCGACACATTAGCACAAAATTCAACACAAATCTCAAGTTTGTTTTATGGCGTCATGAAGAAGACTTGCTGTCTTTCATTGACTGAGCAGATGTGAACTAGTTAAGAGAATGTTTGCTTTTCTCATTTAAAGCAACAAAGTAAAGCATTCGAATTAAAATTAATGGCCAACTGCTATTCATTAAAAGATATTTACTTACTCGGGGCATCTTAGAACACCAATAGAATGATTTACTTAGCTGGAAAAGAGAAGGACGTCGTCTTTGCGGAATATCGGAATGCCTGTGTTCTGTCTCACGTTTGCTACAACTTTGATGTTTCAAAATTATTTTTTGCATGCTCAGTAAACATGGTTTCACACCTCGCACCTCTAATCGGCACAAATTTAGATGCTTCAATTGTTAAATAAACGGTGCCAAGAATTTTACAAATCTAACGCGTCCATTTTCAGTCACTTATCCCGATGAAGGTTTATGCAAACACGCCTAAAGTATTGACTTGTGTAATGTTCTCATTCCTTATTTTTTCAGCAAATAAAATGATACAGAATAAATAATAAAAGACTGAAAGACGCGTGATTAGTTTAATATAGAAGAATCCAAATTTGATACGAATATACTGTAAAATACAAAATATTTACATGTAAATATTTAGACTTAAATAGAAAATACACAGTAGTTGTAATATCTAATAATATGTATTAAAAGCATTGATGCTTTTTGGATTTCCTATCATTTATAAAGCATTACATAAATCAATGGACAAACATAGCAAAAATACATTTAAAAAATATAAAACAGTCACAATCAGCTTTAGTCTTTATTGGTCACATTTTTAAATTGTTTTACTTCTTTCCACTTTATCTTAAATAGATGAACAAAATCTACAATTACCTTTTGCTGAGCAGTGCTAACAGTTTATGACAAATGATTCATGTATTTTTCACAACAAATTTAAAAAGAAAATTCTATGCCTTTCCATATGAAATTGAAAAATAATTTAGAAATATAATTTACTGAGTAACATTTGTCCTAAATAATAACAGAAACCTCAAAACCACTAACTGCAGTAGCAGATGCTGATAATGGTAATAAATGTTTACTGGTCATCTTACTGGTCATCTTCTGTCATTCATGTGTTTTATTTTAGTGTTTCATATAAAAAATTTGTAACTTAATTGTTTAATGTAACAAGGCCTCTAAAGAGCTTGGGCTGAAAGATGTTTCCCGGAGTGCAGAGCAGAATAAGACCATTTAATTTCATGATTTCTCTGTTCTTTCCAGGGCACATTCTGTCACTCTGTCATCCTCCCTGAAATCTGCCAGCTTCCCAACTCGCTCAAACTCCACGTCCTACCCTCGGCGCCACGGGCCCTGCGATGGGTGGCTTTCGCCACGTCTCGGGCTGAAACCCTCGCCACATAGAGGTCCCGAAAAGCAGGTAGTGGCTGTGTTCACGCTCGGGGTGGAGGGGGGGGCACGGGGCTGACCTGACACGCTGTTCCACACAGGACCCTACTAAGAACGCACTGAGAGGGCACTAAGCTAGCAGTGGCTGCCAGGACCGCGAGGTTTGGTATTTGGGGGTTCACCTAAACTGACATTTAGTGCATTCTGAACGCTGATTACATTTGAACGTAAAACAGGCTATAAGTCTCCAAGCTCCTGGCCTTCTGAGTGACACCTAGCAAGCAGCAAGCCTCTTCCCCCTCGGCTTTGTTTTCTGCCTTTTGTCCGGCCTGGCAACCCACCTACTTAGTAATCCAGACAAGGCATGCGGGTTTGCGCTAACAAGACCGCGTCCGACCCCATCCCCGGCACAGTCCGCACTGGTAATTGGTGCGGTTCTTTCGTGATTCAAATGGGGACGCGTCTCTGGGATGGAACCGCAGAAACTCCGTGCGCCTCCGTAGCATACCTCTCCGGTCCGTCTTCCCTAAATAACGGACCCGTCCCAATTCCCCAACCCCAGTGTCGCAAGCATGCAATTTTTTTTTTACAACACTGCAATTAAGCTGTTTGGAGTTTTTTATGGAGCCAGTTGCGCTTTGCACAACAACCATGACAAAACAGGCAAACAAAAAGGGAGGGGGGGGCAGCTAATAAAGTAATGTGATGGATGAGCCTCTCTCCCAAAGGGTTTGACATCATGTAAATTGGCCCAGACAATGCATTATGGATAAGGTGGTTGAGATTATTGCTTGTTAATGTGTGGGACCCCCCCCCAGCCCACCCCTCCACCCCTCTGCTTCTTTGCCGGCAGTGACATGGTCCCCTCATTGTTGGGGCCACGCGGGTCTTTAGGTGCAGATGGGGAGCGTGAGGGGACCTCAGCCACAATCTGCCGGGCGTCGGTGTTGGGATGGGCGGGAGTGAGCGGCAGAGCGGGAGGGGGGGAGGTGGAGGATCTGTGGCCATATGCCTCTGCTCCCCCCTCCTTCTGTCGCCAGCCCGGTGCGTGCCCCCCCCCTCAGACCCCCCACTCCGCTTCTGTCAGGGGAGAGTTTAGGCCCAGCAGGGATGCAGCCAGCTGAGGGACAGCTTCTGCGCGGAGACGGGCCGGCTTCCTGTCTTCAAACCAGCATGTCGTTTCACCTGTGGATTTGGGGGACGGACCTCTAAACGGCACTGACCGCAGATCTGGTCCGGCCACCTCACGACTGCTGCAGGACTGGCTCGTAGAAGTTCTGTCCAACTACACCTGCAGTGATGCTACATCTACAGCTACATCTTCACGCTTCCTCAAGGATGACACCAGGTCATCCCAGTTTTTTAGAATGACATCAGACTGAAATTCTTCCACAGCCGTCACCTAGAAACAGAGACGCTCCTCTTGCGTGACCCCGTCTTCATCGCGATGATCTCTGAAGCATCCCTTGACAAACAAAAACCATTCATAGTCACAGACATACAATCAGATGCTAATATTGCTGGAGTCATTTAATATATAAACACTGCAACACTGCAGTTTGTATCAGTACAAACTGATAATCTTTATTTCCATCACGGACATTCATTTATTAATTGTGCCACACATAAGTTAAACTTGTGAAGTTATATAAATGGTCATCTTAATAAAGAAAAAATATTTTAAAAGCATATTTTAAGCTCATGCTACAAACAAGAAAAAAATGATTAAATATTATTTTATGTCTCAGATGTTCGTACAACATTTTATTTGTCTGCTTCCTCGTATTCGTCTTTAGCCTGTGATAACGACTTGGTATTCAGATTTCACCCGGGATACACAGCGTACCGGATACCATCAGGACCAGTACCAGCAGACCCGGAGACACACTAAAACCTTAAATGACCGATTTCGCATTGTTTTGCGTCGTAAAGCTTTTACTTATATAACAGTTTAGATTCCTTTCAGCTTTCCCTGACACGTCCAGATAGAGCCGGGATTGTGTCGATTTGAGGGATTTCACGCACCATATGGTGCTAAAGCCAGACACCTTCAATTACCCGTATGCAATACTGATGTAAGCCTCAATGGGGACAACGTTTTAACTTGTTTATCTAATGCGACTGTTAACGTAATTTATAGCGCAGATTAAAAAAATCACTGCGGCGCTCCCGACGCTGCCTGCGAAGGAGTAGGGATAAGATATGCTCGCCGGCCTGCCGGCCTGACTTCTCAGCAGTAAAACACAACATTTGCATCTGACAGAGCACCTAATAAATGGATTATTAGCATTTTAAATACGCCCCAGAAAACCCGAACAGAGCGCTGCGGTTATTTATTTATTTAAAAATTCTTCATCCACCCCGTGTTAAACGAGAGCGTTTATTTCCCAGTTTATTGAGCATAAGGACATTGGAATAAAAAAAATCTATTCTGGGAGCTCTGTTACGCAGATTATGCACGTTACATTTATATGACAGTGGCTGCACGGCACTAGTTTATAGTAGGCCTACTTTACAGAGGTTTACTCTTTTTCCCGTTAATTATCGCAGTGGGACCGTCACCGTAAACGCTGTACGCTGGTCACGTGACGACGCCATGACCAGCGCGTCGCGCGCCCGTGCAGGTGGCGCCCTCCTCGCGTGCTTATGGCCTTACCGGCGCGTCGCGCGCCCGTGCAGGTGGCGCCATCCTCGCGTGCAGGTAGCCTTACCGGCCCGTTACACCAGCGACTCTCAGCCCGTTTTTTATCCGCCTCCAGCGCCGCAGACCTGCCAGGCCTGCGGGGTTTCAGTTACGGCCGCCTTTCAGGCTCTCCAGCGGACAGCGCTTGATGGACGAGCGGAACACAGTGGGACAGGTCGGTCCAGTACAGATGGCTCTGGAAAAAACCCATTACGATCCAAGGCTTTTGTTTCCAGGAGTTTTATGATTAAGGCCGTCTAATGCACAGTATGAGCTGTAATTTGACAAATGATATAACTAAAAACAACACAAATACATTTTTTGAGAATATTTTTTTAAAGAAAGCTTTCCGAGTCAAATGTCTTAAGGGTTTTTAATAGAAAATGACGCTTTTTAACTTTTACTACTGAGTGTCACACACACAAATGCTTTTAGGGGTTTTTAACTTTTTTATTTGTGCACCTCGGAAACGTGGCACACCTTTTAGCTGGTTTCCCTAATGAAATTTCCTCTGCGAAGAGGTTTTGTGTTGCTAATTACACGCGCGGCTCGGGTTTAGCGCGACCTCTGGGAGCCGCGTGTGAGCTGACGTTCGCGCTGTGCGCGCGCCTGGGCACGTGAGCGTGCGATTGTGTCCGCGTGTGGGACGGCGTGTGTGCGCGCGCACGGTAGCAGGCGGCTCCCGCTTGGTGCCGAGCGGCGCTGTCCGTGCCACTCTCACCCTATTAGTATGGAAATGAGGTTGGTGTGACAGGTGGCCTTACAACCAACACAATTAACTTCCTCCATTAGCCAATGCCCTGACAAAACAGATGCAGGGCCGAGAAGAGTACAAAAACACGGCCCTGGAGGAGGAGGAGGAGGAGGAGGAGGGGGTGGGGGGCGTTGCACACAACGCCCCACACACTCCCACCCCTCCATTAATTGGGCGGAGCAGCAGGATTTGTCAATAGCCCCCAAATTACAAGCCACCCCACCACAAGGAGGTAAAATGAGAAATGTGAGACATTGCACGTTTCCGCCATTCTAACCATCCATAGTTTTAGGGTTCCAAACACAATCGAGGATACTGCTTAACTCATTTTCCTTCTGCTCTCTCTCTCTTTCTCTCACTCCGTCTTTCTTGCTCTCTTTTAGACAGCTCTCGAAGGGATCCATTTATTTATGCAAATGAATCATTTCTTTGAAACATTTTCAGCACACAAAAAAGGGACGGATGTGCTTTGACAAGAACAGCCGACGAATGATCAGAGTAAAAACCCAAATTACTGGGAGGTCTTATTAGGGGCCTGTTAGTTATTCATTTATGGGTGAGATTCAAACGGCCTGCACTGTGAATGAATTGGCAAGGCTTGATTTTTTATTTTTTTTTTGCATGTTTATTATTTACACACACCTTTATCTGTTTATTTATTTACCAGGGCCATCTGAGAGGGAGCGTATCTGTGCACGAGTACGCCGCAGATGCCCGGAGATAAAAAGGCAAGAAATGGCGACTTGGGGAATATGCCAAACGGTGCCTGTCAATGGGAAGCACTCCACCGCCTCCGAAACATTTCGGTGAGAAAAATGAGACCCGGGCTGCTTATGGACCCAAATGTTTGGGCCCAGTTATGGCTGTGCATAAAAGATCAGAATAAGGTTGCGGTCCAGAACCAACTGGTCTTTTCTGTTGCATTCCAACTGGGAGACCATGGGTGATTCGTCAGTTTTTATCTGTATACAAGATGTTACTCAGACACCAGACGAGTCTGTCCCTCCATCTTCCAGCTGCTTATAGAGCATTGGGTCGTAGGCAAACACAGCACCATTACTCTAACTTGACATTCATTATTTAAACCAAGTTGTATGTTTCATGATCTGTCCTAAAAATATCCAGTAGCTGCTCTGTCATAGAAGAATAATTATTAATGACAAATTCTGAAGTTTTGAAATGACAGTTTGAACGTGTTCTATAGCCTTTAGTCAAGGCAGAGGTCTCGCGATGTTCACACAGTGGGTGTGATCTGAGATTTATCTTTGTAAAACTCTGAGGTCCTTCACCGACCCGGGGCGTCCCAGCACGTCGGGCTCTGCTCTGCTGGGCAAGGCCGACTTCCCGCACATCCCGCCGTGGCGGTAATTGGATAAGTATTAGTTTACCTCTGCACATCCCCTGCCTCCCTGCTCCACGAGCTGAGTGTTAATGAGGTGTAGCGACACGACAGGGGCGGGGGGCCCCCCAGGGGAGCGCCTGAGAGCTGGGAGGTGCGAGGGTGAGATGCGCGCTCCCCCTCCACTGCGAGGGCTTCATTAGTCCTAATGACGACATGATTCTAGCTAATGGTACACATGGCAGACGCCATCGAGAGTAAAGTGATTGACAGGGAAACGCGCGGTTAACACCCCGATCACCTCGCCTTCCCATGATGCCCCACGCCATGGATACGCTATAGCCAGTAACTGGGAATATGTTGCTCAGTCCGGCCTAGTGTTTACTTCAATCTTTATATCTCTCTCAAAGGCAGGTGGTTGCTGTTGTGTGGCCCAGTTAGTGCCCCAGTGACTAGTGATTTCAATCCCACCTGTGCTCTGTGTGTGTGGAGTTTGCATGATCTTCTCGTGTTGTACAAGTTTCCCGCCTGGTGGTTATTGTCCGTGGTGTCCCGGTATGGCCCGTAGTGTATGACAGTATGTGCCCTGAGGTGGACTGGCGTTCCATCCACGGTGCAGGGGAGCAGGGCTCACTAATGTGAGTTTGGCTTTCACATAGAGATTTCATGGTTTTAAAAAGTGCATAATCAGTTTCATTGAAAAGGACCGATTACATAAACACCAATGAACAGCTTTATTTCTGTGTTTTTGGGGCGGGGCTTGTTTGTCGATGGTGTTTTTGTCCCAAATAATTTATGTTCAGCTACAAATGATGCGGGAATCTCCATTTTTCATGGGCCAGAATGGAAAGTGGGCAGAAGGTCAGGGACACCCCAGCCCCCATGTCTGACCTCTGCTGGACACTCAGTGCCCCCCAGAAGTTTTACGAGAAAGTGGGGTGGGATCTTGTATCTGGGAGGCTGTGGGAGCCTCCTCGACAGGCTATAAACCCCTAAAACCATTTGTGTGTGTGTCCCCCCCCCGTCAGGACATGGCTGGCTGTGAATCACCATCCATGTTAGAGTTTTATATGGCGGGGGGGTGGGGGGTGTCTCTCCTTTGTGTGCCACATCCACTCAGTGTCTTTGTTTCGGTTCGGCCTGGGTGGGGGTATTTGGGGGAGACCATGATGGCGTACCCCTCGTCCCCCCCATCCCTACCGAACCCCCCCTTTACATTAGACAGGCTCCTGCAGATTAGTGCCTACTGTGGATGGTCACTGCTGTGCAGATGAGAGCACGTTGATGGTAAAGAGGGAAACCCGGGCTGTTGGTTAGCAGGCGAGTGCAAGGGATGGACGAGAGAGAGAGAGAGTGACACAGAGGGAGCAAATGAGGGGAGAGGTTGAAGGCAGGACAGTCCACAGAGACACTTTGATTGCAAATGTTCTTTTGACAGGATCAAGAGTGTTTCTCCATCGGGGGGGGGGGGGGGGGGGGGGGGGGGGGGGGGGGGGGGGGGGGGGGGGGGGGGGGGGG
>JAODJX010000065.1:2575255-2590989 GCA_026776945.1 Isichthys henryi | reverse complement strand
GCAGGAGAGCAGCACGTATGGGATGCCAGTCCATCGCCGGGCACACACACACATACACACACACTCACACACGCACAAGGCAGGAGAGCAGCACGTATGGGATGCCAGTCCATCGCCGGGCACACACACACATACACACACACTCACACACGCACATGTAGGGTATACCTATCCTTATGGGGCCCGCTCATTCAGTTTTATGGGAAAAATGCTAACTATGAAAACCTTAACCTCCATTCTGCCCTAACAATAACCATAAGTAACCAAGCAAAATACAAGAGTTGTTGCATGTTTAGCTTTTTCATAGCAGTCACAATTTTTATAAAATAGAGTTCTCCCTTATGGGGACCGGTTTTCTGGGAAAAAAACATTTAAATATTTAAAAAATATTTATCATGTTATGGGGACATTGTGTCCCCATAAGGATAGGTATACCCGCCCCCCACAACACACACACACACACACACACACACATAATATTACACTACAGGGAATTTAAAGACACCAATTAGCCCAACTGTGTGTGTCTTTGGGCTGTGGGAAGGGACTGGAATACTCAGAGGAAGCCCGCAGAACATCAGGAGATCAAACGGAAACTCAAACCCCAAACACTGGAGGTGTCAGGCGACAGTCCAGCTCCCTGAGCCATCGAACTGCCTTCCAATGAAATCTATTAGCAGCCATTTATATTTATTTGACAAACCAACTTATACAAGTATACAGTTTCACCTGCATTTACAGGGAAATATCTATTCAAAACAAAAAAAATAACAGATTTTCTTTGTGACTTTCTGGAAGAATTTTTGGAAGCATATTTTCCTCACTGAAAACCTTTTAAATGAGTGCTAATTGGGGGAACTTGAAATGGAAAGTTAGGGGGGCCTTTGAAAATGAAATTCTGTCTCGCTTCAGAGAGTCTGACAGGGTGAAACTGTTCTGAAGTTGGATGATTTAAAACAAACAGTACAAAAGTGCATATTTGGGATTGAAAAAACTCACTTTGTTTTACCTAATTAATGCAAACATATCCTTTAAACAAAACCACACTTAAAAATATTAATTAGGGCCTATGTATTCATATGTAGATCCTACTTGTGTGCTGTCTAATTAGTGAGTCCTAATCGTCTGATCATTGCAAAGTTCAATATTTAAAATCTTAAACGGTGTTCATTGCACAATAATTTTGACTGCAGGGCCAGTTTGTTGTTTATTTTGAAAGCATCCAAGTTCTAAAATCCTGCTTTTAAAAAGTTTTGAAGTTTAGAAAGAGAGTAGCATGAAGGCAGCTGAAAGATGCATCAGTACACCCATGTTTAAACTGTCACCCCCTGCAGGTACGCACCGAGCCCCCTGCAGGTACGCACCGACCCCCCTGCAGGTACGCACAGAGCCCCCTACAGGTACACAGAGCCTCTTGACATCAGTCTGCTGTCCTTTTACATCTGGTATGTCTGACAGACTCTTCTTATCCTGCAATTCCAATAGGTGCCGTTTTCTGCATCATACCACTTAAAATGTTGCTTGCCTCACTCATTTTACACACTTTTAGCATGAACTGCTGTCTGCCACATGTCCACGTTTGTCGTTTTTCATTTAAACGAGTTCAGAAACAACAGATTGACACCAGAAACGCCGTTTCCATGACGATCTCATCCCACATTCCACTATACATTCTGGCAGGTCATTGACCTTGACGCCCGTATAAGCACACAGCCCCTATTGTTTATCTGCTGGACTGGTGTTATTCGTCCCAGTGATGCTCGACTGTCTGGTCCCATTAATGAAGGAGCAGCTCTGGACAAAGGCTGGCTTGCTCCTTACACGCTGATTATCCCCAGTCCAGCGCCTCTTTAGCCCAGGTCGGGCTCCCCGGCCTACAGGACCTCATTGGCCACCCTGGGGGCAGTGAAAGCCCTCTTTATGGTGCTGGTAACTGCATTGTGCTCATGCTGAAAAGGTTTCAGAGTGGGTGCGAACGGGACGGTACACGTCAGACCGCCCACGCCAGAGCACGCCACCCGGTTATGTACAGGCAGTCAACCCTGCAGTTTTCTCCCTTAAAGGCTGGGCAAATGGCTGGGGCTTCATTATGAATGTCTTATGAGAGCAGAGACGCCGTACAGTTAGGTTAGGATTATGCCGAGGGCCCCCAAGTGACAGGGGCCCTAAAAATTTTGGAACATGGTTGGTTTGGGTTGGGGGCCTATTATGATATTATTTCATGCGGCCCAAAGTGTGTAACAGCATCCCTGTATGGGAGAAATAGCATGTAGCATTTGTTATTATGCAGTTTAGCTTCAAGGCAGAACATCTACTGACTAAGTAATGGTAATTAACATACACGCAGCAAACAATGGCTTTTCTCTAAGGACTGGGTTATGTGTATTATTAGTTATCTCGGCCATAATAACAAAAAAGTTAAGCTAGAGTGCCACGCTTAAACATGCCTTTAAGAATGACCAATTGGCATATGCCTTTAAAAGGTGTCCGTGTGTCAGTGTGTGTGCGTGCCGCTCACTCGGTAACAGTAGGTGCAGATTCCATCGTAATAGTTTCTGCTGTTTGCTGCGATTTAGCATCCCCTCCCTCTGGCTCGTCGGGCCGAACGCATCGACATGCCGAGCCAAGTGGGTTCACTTTCGTTTAGGCGATAATTGCAATTAGCGGCGTTTTGGACGGCGCCGGGAGCGGGCTGCTCCGTCCGAGGCGTCTCCGTCACGTAGCGCGTCTAGCAGCTCCACCACGTGCCAAAACGCAGGAAGCGTGCGTGCGATTTGGCATGTGCACGGGCATTGTGTGATTCACTGCGAGCGGAGACGGGGGTCCTCTGGGGCACGGCGGATATTAACAACACTCGGCTCTTCTGTCGCCGTCCGGGGGGCGGGTCAGGGCCCTTTCTCCGGCAGAGACCCGTAGCGAATGACGACAGCTCTTGAACGAGTAAAACTTCGCCAGAATGCTACCTTAATGGTCAGGCTGGGGATTTACTTCCAGAGACACCTGATTGGCTGATTAACCCTCGAGCAGCTGCAGGTGGATGCTACAGCCGTACTTCCTGTGCTTTAGCTGAGCGCGTGCAGGGAGGCCCTTGGGCCCCTCAGCATCTGGGTCCCCCAAGCGCCGAGCTCTTCTCACACCGCCGTGGCTGCCGCAGTTAGCGTGAGGCTAACTAGCCAGGACTGGATGCCGTGGCACATTTGAGGGGCGCTCAAGCACTCAATGGGGATGTTCTGCTCAATTGACTCACGCCAGCCTCAGCTGAGCGTCTTCTCAATAGGGGATTGGTGGGGGCCACTTAAGCCTCTGTTGGGCTCAAATCTGAGGTGTCACTTAACTCCCTGGAATCAGCACATATCCCGTCATTCGTCACCATTTCTCATTTTTTTACACCTGACAATCTCCATAGATCTACTGTCACTTAGCCCATCTCCAGTCCCTCATCATGTCGGACATGCTTTTCAAAGATTTAAAGATGTGTTCGGACAGATGAACTGATTCAGTCAAACCTTTGGAGCTTTATGAACTTGGTGTCCATACACTTGTTCGTCATCTACCTTCAGAAGCAGTTTTCTCTGGACTTGCCCCGGGAGAATTTGGGTGAAGGGGCGACTATGGGGGACAGGGACAGGAAGAAAGGACAGGCTGGATGCCGCTTAATGAATTCAGCACATTAAGGGGCAACCTGCTGTGACACAATCCCGGAGAGTGAATAAATAAAATTTAAAAATACAATTCCCAGTTTCGCAGAACGTCCTGCCGACTATAGACAGCGGCCTGGGATGCAGGGGCCTTTGGGATGACTACCCTGCCCCAAGCCGTTTTGGGGTAGGTGAAGGATCCCCCTCCTCTCGCCCTAAACCTCCCTCCCCCCGAACTCTGCCCACCCGACAGGACAATACGGCCCCCCCACCTCCCTGGCCCTTGGAACGAGTCCCTCTCCCCTGCGTCCCTCACATTGAGACATTTTTCCACATTGCTCGGATTAGGAACACTTTCACTTAGATCTATGTGTGTCGCCCCGCGGACAATGAGTCGCTTGGGGACGGGATTAGTAGGATTAAAGGGGATTCACATATGTCCAGTTCAAGCAATTGGTATTCAAAGCTTTACACTTTCAAATGCCACCAAGAGAGCAAAGACGAGGAGAACCTTCCTTTGAGTTCCTGCACCTTTATGGGGAGGGCCTCCTTTTTGGTCCAAACAATGCTTTTCTGGATACACATTCTCACTTTCGGGAGGTGGGGGCCAGGGGGCGGGGGGCGGTTACTGCTGTGAGACACCAAGAAGAATATTAGAATCAGGTTTTTTTTTCGAGTTATGAGGGACATAAAGGATTTTTTTTTTTGCGAACAGGATTTATTACATACTGATTTTATTTATTTGCAAAATAAAGGGTGGAGAAAGGTCTCCTGACTTCATATTCACGCGTAATATAGTGACAGAATAGACAGTCAAACAATCCGAGTGGTTTAACATCAGCCACCTGGGCGGCTGCCTCTCTGGCTTTGTGTCAGCAGCTTGAGAAGCTGAGGGTGTATGACCAATGTCTGACAGAATCCTTTCAACCCTGTTAAAACATTGACTTGGTGTAATATGCTTGGAGCACTCTTGGCAATGGAGAATAAAACTTCAAATGAACTTTTGGTGTTTTGTGTTTAAAACAAGCCTATAAATTAATATATGTCTTGAAGGTAGTAAGCACAGAGGTCATCGTTTTTGAAAACTTCCTTAATTGTTCAACCTTCTGAAGAACACATTTCATCTATTTAAAATTACAGAATAAATAAATTTCAAGATTAAACTCTTGGCTTAAACATTTAGAAGTCCAGCTAAATATAGGAAAAAATAACATCCGATATAAACATCGGTTTCATGATGACACTGACTTCTAGATGGAAAGGCAGCTTGGTACTCATGCAGCAGATGACATATTGCCACATTCTGGTGTCTCCGTTAGAGAAAAGCCGCTTGGTTTCAGTTTGCAGAAGTGGCTTATAGGCATTAAGACGGGCACGGCGCGCCCGCACTACGCTTTATCCTTATTTCACTGTCTTTTACAGCATAAGTTTTGACAGGGTTACCTGACAGCGATGTAACGCTGCAGAAGTACCTGCACATTTCCCGGTCGGCACGATTGTATCTTACTCTCAAGAACTGCATATCGTGAAGGGGAATTTTATGTTTAATATTATATATGAATATTGAGCAAGTTCTGGGAAACAATTCAATGTTTTGTGTGTGACGATGGCAGTACGGAGACGTGTGTAATTCAGTCGAAAGAAGTCTTAACCCGTTTGATTTCTTGCCAGAATCATACTGTGGTGTTCAGTCGATTATGTTGTCCAGTTGATTCATATGATTTATCATTCGATTTCATTAAATTTCTGTTTTCTTTCACTTTTAAAATTAGATCACAAATACAAGTTGGCAAACGAACGATATGAGACGCGATCCTATAGCTTAGAATACCGAGTGAGCTTTTTCGCCTCTTGAGAACCTGCTCTGCGCTGCGTAAAAGCAAAGAGCAGCACTGAAACCGCCGACTGAATACATTCACGCATATATGGTATGGCGGGTCCTATCGTACGAAGTCAGGGGGCGGCCAGAAATCGACGTAAGCAGAAGCTCCTCACCGAAAGTTAACTAAACGCCGCTTTGACTGAATGAAAGAGTTACTTTGTTACGCCTGGGTTTTGCCTGTCTGTCATTCGTGGCTTTTAAACACCATGCAATGACCGCTCGTTACTCTTTAGACACAGAAGCAGCTGTAAATGGAGTTTCCGAGAGCGATCTGCCGCCGCCGGCGTTTTCCGTGTGTAAATTACAGCCCTACTCCCTCAGCCTGACGGAACGGGGCCAGGGCGCCCCTCACGTCTCTCCTCCGCCGTTGCTGAGCTGTTCAGTCTAGCGCCTATTTTAATAAAAAACTAAACATGTAGATTTATTAGGTTTGCCCTTAGTAGAGGCAGCTTTTTGTGGTAAACTGTGCGATTACTGGCTCCGGCCACCGTCAACATTCACACCAGAACGGAAGCACAGTTATATAAGCAGTGTAATGGGAAAGGAATATTTGCGGGGGGAAAGGCGAATTGTCGGTCTCTCGTCACTGCGTTACTGCGACATTAGAGCTTCGATAAAGCGAATCTCGTAGTCGTATGTATATATATTATAGTTGTGGTGACAAATAAAAGTAAACAGTACTGATACGTTGAACTACAAGCCTATTATAAAGGACAAACATAAATAAACTGCTTGAAGTAGCCCATTATAAGCATTAACCCACTTGTCTGGCAATTATCTCAATCGCATAATAATAATGATACATTTTTTTAATTATTATTATTATTTATTATTATATGCATACTTTAAGCGTAAATTGGCAGGACTTAAGCTTCTAAAATCCAACGATGCTTCTTGGACTGTTTTATTCAATATATATTCTAAACTTGGCCCCTTATAGTGGGATATTCGTTTTAGTTGCGTGACTAACGGCTTAAGGTAAAGAAAAATATTACAGTTATGTAACTTAGATAATAGAGCCGCGTGGAGACGTATAACCTCAACTTTGCTTTCTTTTTTATATAGACAGCGTAACATGCGCATGATGATTAGGGGAAACGACAAATACAGAAAAATCTGAAGTTAAATAAAACGCTGCCGTTCAATATAACTCGCAGAAATATATAAATGGACGCATCAAGCCCCGTAGACCCGATATTGGAAATGAATTTAATTTAAGCTGTTACGCGGCCAACTTGCATAAATACGAAATGTCAAATACCGTCTTGCGACAAAACTATTTCATGAAATTGAACGTTCGATCATCTGGCGGGGCCTTTGAATCGTAGCCTGCGTATTTAACCGGACCCTTTGGGAAACAGTTTTGTTCAATTCTTGAAAAGTGCTTACTTGTATTTATAAAGCCAGGTCGCCTATATGGGTTATTCCCTCACACCTTCTGTCAGCCCCTATACTCATGTTTGCAGGTTATGAGGAGTTTGGCGGAAAGTCAGTTTCTAAATGGAAAGAAATATTTTGCGTTCGTTAGTAAGGCGCAGTCGGCAAAGAAACACGTGTCTCCTTTAGTCTGTATGCGTTACTTTTGCTGTTTAATTAATAAGCTATTCACTTATATTGAAGAGCGTGGCCGCTAAGCCAAAGCAAATCGCCTTATGTAACACTTACACGTGATATTTGGCCCAGCTTGTAATTAACAATATTTCTGTCGTTATCTCTTCTTAAATGTGAAAAAAATATAGAGAATTTTGCGCCCTGTTGATATAACTACGATTTGCAAAGAATATATTATGACATTGAAACGATTTACTTAACCACGGGTTGCTTAAAATGATATTTCGAATTTCAAATGTGATTACATTAACAGAAGTGACTATATATCTTACCGTAACTGCACAGCGCTGCACTGTTAAGGTTACACAGAGATAAACTCGGATTGTAACGTAATTAAATTCTAACACGATCCGCCAATTGTCGTACACTTGCATTTTAAGTTAAACCCCTCTGTTTTCTGGGTTCAGTGGTAACACACACACACACACACACACTTTGCGTAACCTACTGTACACAGCGTAAATTCTTAATAAAAGCTTTCACAAACTTAACACCAATCGCGCGCTCATAACGGAAGGGTCCAAACATAATTACAACGTACTACACATTTTTTTTCGGTCACATGGCGCAGTATTGCTGTGCCTCTGTTTTTAATCAAAAACACACATTCCGAATGTGGTATCAACCAAAAAAAAAAAAAACTAAATTAACGAGTTTGATATACATGTATGCAGTGTCGCCTGAACGAGTAAAAATGTGCAACAATGGGAGAAAAGGCATTTCTATTCAAATAAATACGTTAAAAATCATTAGCTACATGTCAACATTTCACAAACAGCTTTTCGGCGCCTGATATTAGTCTGTACCGATTCAACACGAATTCTCCATAGACGAGTAAAATGTATGAACTATACCCAATATTATTTCTATAAAGTACACGGGTGTTCTCAAGTTGCCGTGGTTTCAGAGGATCCATGACTGAAGTGTCCCCCCTACGGTGGCATTACAATGAATATGAATAGATGCTCCTCGGTCAATAGGACAGTCAAAGCACACCGCCCGGTATAATGGGGACGTCATCCTAACAAGGCCATTATGAATGGGAGTGCTCCTTTTGTTTCTCTACTCTGAAGCAGCTCTATAAATACGGAGATCCTCTGTCACCTCAGCGCAGAGTGAGACGTGCACCCAGGAGATAAAAGTATACAAGACGCGCCAGCGAGCGAACGGAGCGTCACATCATAATACACCCCTCAGAAGGCGAGGAGGGAGAACCGACAGCAAAATCAGGTGATCAAGTAAGAGGGACTTAAAAAACAGGCAAAGGCAGAGAGAGAGAAGCGACCTCCTACCCAGCCCAACTAATAAAATGAATTCGGATTCCAGCTCCAGCAGAGCCTCCTCACCAGACATGGATGGGATGTATCTCAGAGACCATCACCTACAAGACGGCCGGCTCAGTTCTGTGTCCTCCACCCAGAACGAGCTCATGCAGAAGATGTCCAGCGAGCACCTGTCCAGAAACGGAGATAAAACGCCGGGAGGCAGCAAATACAAACTGAAGAAGCAGGTCACCGAGCAAGAGATACAACAGTTGCGGCTGAAAATCAACGGACGGGAGCGTAAGAGGATGCACGACTTGAACCTGGCAATGGACGGTCTCCGAGAGGTGATGCCGTACGCGCACGGCCCGTCTGTCAGAAAGCTGTCCAAAATCGCCACTCTCCTCCTGGCGAGAAATTACATACTGATGCTCACAAGCTCCTTGGACGAGATGAAGCGGCTGGTCGGAGAGATTTACGGCGGACACCACTCCGCTTTCCACTGCGGCTCGGTTGGTCATTCTGGAAGTCATGCGGGCCACGCCGCAAACCCGACCCACCAAGTGCATCCACTTCTCGGAAGCGCACTGTCCTCCACGACGTCGTCCACCCTCTCTTCCACATTACCCGGACTTACTTCGATCAGAGCCCCCCATTCCCTGCTGAAGACTACCCCTACCCCTCCTCTTCAGCTTGGGAGCGGCTTCCAGCACTGGGCAGGTCTGCCCTGTCCTTGTACCATTTGCCAGGTCCCGCCACCTCCTCACATTCCCATAACTTCTACCGGCTTGACAAGACTTTCAGTCGAGAACAAGGACGTAATGAAATGAATTCGGACAGTTCGATGCACATAGACTGAGTAAAAATGTGCCGTCAGTTTCATTGTTCTCGATGAAGATGTTCATATGAACGAAGCAAAAACGTCATGCATGCACGCAATTCACTGATTTTTAAATTTGTCTGTATATTTGTTTTCCGTACGAAATCTACATGTTTTTTCCTTGTAACAAGGATTTGGTCATTTCCAGGTAACTGTATTGCTGACTATGTAGCGTCATAAGACCTGCACTACAAGACGTACTGTAAATATATATTTTTTAAATCATCTTAGACACGTACACCAGAGCACAACAAGCTGTCTGAGAGGGACGAAGTGAGTTTTTGTTAGCATTGTTGTTGTTTTAGCTGTATACAAGACAAGATGTATTTGGGGTTAAAATGTGCATGCCGCATCATTTGGTAACAGGAAAACTTTTCACAAGAAAAAAAAAAAAAACGCACAACGCTCCTTGTAACAAGGGCTGTGATATAGCGTTTCGAATACAAATGAAATGAGATGATTTATTTCCATGTATAAATATACATATATATATAGTTCGAGATAATAGAGTGAAATTATATCGTTTCTTCGGTGTTTGGTTCAATACTGATAATAGTTTTATTCTAGCCGAGTGACGTTATCCAGTGTCAATTCACATTATCATCCGGACAGTTGTAGCATGGATTCTGTGATCAGAACAGTTGCGAAGCATGTTTGTTTTGTTGGAAAGATTTTGTTATGCGCAGAGATAACCCTGTGTCTTTATTTTTGTACATTCTTGATGATTATTGATATATTTATTATTGCCCAGTATTCCTGGATGAAATTTCAACCAAACTGTTATAATAAAAAGAAAATTCAAATGTTCTTTATTGTAACGTGTCATCCGTATCATATCCGCCGTGGTTTTAGATTGCCGGCCTATCCCGCCAATTTCGTAAATCGGTCTTCTAGCTCCGCCAGAAGTCGGCAAAGTAGCCAGACTGTGGGGCAAAGCAAAACAATTTACAACGCCACTCTTTCGCATGGAACGCCGCAAGCCTTTTGGTTATTTCAGAAAATACCTTTCTGGATGAAAAAACGTTCTGCGTGATCTCCTCTCCGACCTGCTTCGCCAAAGTTACCCTCCGCACAAAAAGTTAGTTCCAGGTAGAGTATAATTATTATTAGTGCGTACTTAATGTTAGTGGAAAAAATAAGTATGCCGTAGAATTTAATTCTTTTTAATACAGGGAAACAAGAATATTTTTCCATCAATATACAGGAATTCATCTCCCAATTATAATATATTATATGAACTTAAATAATTCCTCTTTCGCGGTTCCCTTAAACTTTACTTGTGACGATGTGTACACAACATGTAGAAACGACATGTAAAATAGATTTATATGTTAACGATGCAGTCAAATAAAACTTTACATGACGGAGGCATAGCTGGGATGGATGCGAGAATGCTGGCCTCGTTACAGGGAAACTTTCAGTCAGTCAGTAAAAATCTGAAGGTGCAGCAGAAGCAGATGGTTACAGTATTATTTTGTTCATTATCACATTTGAATGCTGGTTCACGAGAAACGAGATGTTAAGGCAACGCCCTGACTTTTTAAAGAGAAATGCTGGTTAACCGAGAGGGCGGTAAATCCCAATATTTACTACGAGTATGCCTGACATTATTATTATTATATATCAATCCATACATTTTCTATAACCACTTATCCCATTCCGGGTCGCGGGGGGTCCGGAGGCAGGGAACAGCCCTGCAGTACGGGGTGCCACCCCATCGCAGGGCACACTCACACATGCACCCCTATTATTATTATTATTATTATTATTATTAAAATTGTCGTATATTTTCCCACAATACAACAGAATATCAGATTAAATCGCCTGCCCAAGGGTACATCACCTTAACACGTCGACGCCGGCTGTAGGCCACGACGAACCGGACTGCAATGGGGCACTTTTAGGCTTAAACTATAAATCGCGGGCGACATCAGTACAAAATTCATAACTTGCACATGAGTTGACGGACGTTCGGGAAAATAAATCGCGCGGCCCTCGCGGCCACAAAGCGAAGATACGCTCCCCGGAGCCTGTTCAATGCGGCGCCGCAGATCAGAAATGCGGCGGCAGAATGTATGTTTGTGGAGATTACAAGTTAATTGTTCATCGGGGAACCGGGGAGAAAAACACATCAGAGGAAGCCTCCGGATTACAGGACCCTAAATGCAAAAGATTATGCATTCAGACCTTATTCTTAAAACATGTAAATGAGTCAGTGGATTAAAAAGCCTTTTGTAATTTTCTCATCCCGAAGATTAGATTCTTTCCTCAAAGTAACTGCTTTAGGCTGGGCGAATGAAAGGGGGGGGGGTGTTGTATTACACTTTGTTTTAAAGATACAAACAGTTACAGAAAAACTATCCATGGACGGATAGGACGTGCCAGATGGGATGGAAAAGCGAGGGCAGTTCGGCACCAAAAGGTCACGCTTAAATTTTGGTCCAGTAGGGGCTGCCAGACGTATCACAGAAGTTAATGATACGAGAAACAATTGGGCTCTGAATGGATTGAAAATAAATTCATCAAATTAAAACTTACTGCTTGGGAGAAGTTGTTCCCATTGTTGAAAAGCCATATGCGATTTGTAAAGTGTAATATTAAACGAATGAAGAACATACCTTACAAAATTTCATCTGCGGTCCTTATAAAGAAACATAACGAATTTACGTGTTGTCTGTGCCCTACTCATAACCCATCTTAGTATAAATGCAATTTAAACACACGGATGGACATACGACTTAAAATAGGTTAATTTCTCATTATTTCCGTGTATATCAGTATACAACATTACAGTTAAACTTACTATAAAATACAGCGAAAAAAATCAACAGTTTTTACGTACCTAAACCAGCTGCTGTCATCCTGTCCTGCCATTCTGATATAGGCCTATTCGAATTTATTTAAATCGAATAACAGCCCGACTCATTTTATCAGAAATTATAAAAACATGTTAGTTGAAGGAATATTCAAAATTGGCAGACAATATATATTTTTAAACTAATTATTTAAAATATATTTAAAAACTAATTAAAACTGAAAAGAATGAAGTGACTTGACCAAAGTAGTTACTCTCAGTAACTTATTTGATAGGTTGTTTTAGTTACTAGGGGAGAGAAACTTAGACCTATTCTTTGAGCAGGTGGGTATTTGTCTCTAAAAAGTAATGTTTAAGTAAAAATAATATCATATGCTACAAAGGTATACCTTCTATAATCACCATAATTTCATTTCTTTGTATTCCTGAAGCTGCTTCGGAGTTGTCGTCCTTATCTTCTTCCAAACAGTTCTGCTAAACTGTCAAACGTAAACTCGGGCTAATTACAAATCCCCCGTCGCACGTTTTACTTGCTAGTAAATGATAAGGTTCTGGGTGTTTTCCCCCCCACGTTATTCCCTTTGTTTGCTTTAATTACAGTTTTGTAGTTAATAAACCCTGTCCCCGCAGGAGATTCATTAAAGATGCTGATTGTCATAACACCTCTGTGAACAGAAGATTTGTTTTCAGAAAACGCTTTATCTCTCACATATATTATGATCGTCTTAACCGCCGCAGTCGTTCCGATTGCGATGTCGGGGATATTGTCAAATAATTAATTTGCATAATTTTCTCACAAGACCTTAACTATAACATACACATTTAACACGTGTTTGACATTTTTTCTGCCCTGTCACCCGGATTTTCAGCGTTTTAATTAAGCACGAGATCACACGTGTAGGCGACCCGGCACTTCAGCGAAGAAACAGGAACAGAGATTGGGAGGATGACGATGCGAGACGGCAGGCTTCGTTAATCGCTCTCCTCACCCAGCTCGATCATTTCCGATTTATAGTTTCAGGACAGGTGAATATATTTCCTTGCATCCAAACATCCATCATCCATAAGAATTTACCCAGAGCAGTGACACGTGACCAGGAGCCAGTTCCAGGCAGCACTGGACATCAAGGTAAATGTAAACACCCTGGATGGGATGCTCCTGAGTTCCTTACACTTTGTAGGACAACCTACATGCTGCAACTGTCCAGACAATAAACCTTTTAATATGAGATTTAACATCATTCACGTTTGTTCATACTTGAATTTGAATGTTAGCTCTGAAATCCACACAGTATATCTCTCTCCCCGGGGGTGATACTTGGAGATCGTAACAATATGACCGTGACTGCGGGTACTATGCCTGCAGAGGAGTGTTTCCTGGAGCAGGGTGGGAAATAACCCCCGCCTAAGATGAGAGTGAAGTTTCATCCTACGTCTCATTATCCACAGCTTGATCGTCACAGGTGGCGTGGACAGTGTGCTGTGATTGTCACATGGGGCTCAGGCTAGAGCTGATGCCCCCTCCCCCACGCCCACCCCCACCTCGTCCTCTCAGCCCTAACAAATGGACGGCCGTTTTCAGAAGACACACCTGTTACTGGAAGCCCACTCTGGGTCTCCCTGCTTCTGAGCACGGTTACCACTTCGGGCCGGGGTCCTGTCAAAGGGTCCTCACAACAGAGGGCGTCCCTGACAATGCCCGCGGCCCGCAGCCGAGGGGGAGCAGCCGGAGTCGGGCTTGTGCCCGGTCACACTGGAGGCAGCAATTGAAAATAAATTTCAGTTGAATATGTGCGTCGACCCAACCTGGGGGGGGGGCACATCCCCCCCACCCCACCCCCCAGAACAAAGGCAGTTGTGGGGATAAGTTATTGACTGTCCTGACAGGCTGAATGTAGTCCATTATAGCTGCCTGCTCCTCTTCGCTCTGCCCCCCCTGCCCCCCCGTCCCGGCCTGAATGAGGTGGCAGGTGCAGAGGTCCATCCGCCGTCCCCTTTGGGGACACCGAGGGCCCATCGTCAGCTGATTTCATAGACAAATGTTTGCATCATATAGCCAAAACAGAAAGCATATTTCCATCATAGAGAGTGACGGTGGAGCCATTACACCCGCGGGCTATTTGCATGTTAATTGCACAGTTAAAGTCAGGGAGTGTCCATGCTCTTTTTTCTGCATCCGTCTGCGGCCGGTCGGTTGCTTCTCTGAGATGCACTCGGCGCTCCTGGTGAGTGTCAGCGCTGATGAGGATGACGGGAAATAATCCAGTCTTCCTCTGAAACGTTTAACCTGGCCTGACTAACAGTATGTTTTATGTAGGGGATATCTCAGCAAGGTGCATTTTGCAAAAAATATCAAATGAATGTTTATTCATCCATCCATCCATTTTCCAAACCGCTTATCCTACTGGGTCGCGGGGGGGCCGGAGCCTATCCCGGAAGCAATGGGCACGAGGCATATTTTCTAAAAAAGGAAAATAAAATATTTATTAAATGAAAAGAATTATTATGCAAAATTCTTTATTTCCCACTTCTGAGTGCTGTCATCTTTCAGATATTACTTACAGACTAGACAGAAAAAGATATTTGAGTAGTATTTTTTCACTTTTAATAAATGAAATTGTATGAATGACAAGGTATAAAATGCTTAAACCAGTCACACGATGTAGCGATGTCACATAATGCCGTGAAAGTCCAAAGCAAACTGCGCTGAGAATGCGTGTGTGCTTGAGAGATGCGGGAGGATCCTGCATCTTGCATGAGGAAATGTGAGCCTTCACGAGATTGAGTCCGTCTCTGTCCGTGTGACAGTGCCAGAACGGCTTAAGCACGTCACACAAAGCTGGTTGCATTTTAAGTTCTAAGGTGAAATAAAGATGAACTATGCTTTGATTGTCTTGCATAAAAGGCATGTTTGCACCATCCATCCATCCTTTAACTTGTTATCCAGTACAGGGTGTTTGATGTAATACTGTGAATATGTGAATACCGGAATGGAACAGCAGGTAATATCTGGCCCAAAATGCCCTGGAATCTTGGGTCCCCAATGATAAATTCATAAACGAAACATCAAGGAGCTATTTGGCTGAATACTGTCTGCTTTTCAAGAAATGACGCAGTGTGGTAACTTAGGAAGGAAACTTGAGAGAGGGTTTGGGATCTGAGGGGCGGTGGGCGTTTGACACACGTCCGGCATCGGGAGCCGAATTAGAGCAGGACAGTATCGTGTAGACGCTGCAAAAAATACAATGTTAACAGCATGCTGCCATATGTGGGTTGCGGTCGTCTTTTGGAAGCATCGCTTTCCTATAAACAAGAAGGGGGGGGCGGACGTGTATTTATAGGAGTCATAATGTCTTCCCGTGGCGTCTGACAGATGGCGTTCACTCGCCGGCCGTAAATGGCTGTCACTGCATGCCTCTGTGTCTGCCAGTAGCCGGGGGATTCCCTGAGAGGACGTCTCTCTGCTGACACGGTCACCTCCGAAGCCGTCCTTGGCTGTCAACCTGAGGCAAGGACAACCTCCGTCTCCAGGTATTGGACATTTTATAGTCAGAGGTAACTTCCAGTTCCTCCTGCTTGGTGATCAGACGTGTTTTCATCCTGACTCAACCTGCCTGAAGGCCACGGGGGGTGGTTGGGGTGGGGC
>JAODJX010000065.1:2527552-2538866 GCA_026776945.1 Isichthys henryi | reverse complement strand
AGTGGCGGCGTGCTTTACACCACTGCGTCCGACGCTTTGCATTGCACTTCATGTAAGGCTTGGATGCAGCTGCTCGGCCATGGAGACCCATTCCATGAAGTTCTCTACACACTGTTCTTGAGCTAACCTGAAGGCCACATGAGGATTGGAGGTCTGTAGCTATTGACTCTGCAGACAGTTGGCGAGTCTGCACATCGTGTGCCTCAGCATGCGTTGTCCCCGCTCTGTGATTTTACGTGGCCTCCCACTTTGTGGCTGAGTTACTGTTGTTTCCAATTGCTTCCACTTTGTAGTCGTGAGGAAATTTCAGGAATGGCCATATTGCACAGGTGGCATCCTGTAACGGCACCACGCTTGGATTCACTGAGCTCCTGAGAGCGACCCATTCTTTTGCAAAGGTTTGTAGAAGCATCCTGCATGAGTAGGTGCTTGGTTTTATACACCTGTGGCTGTGGGTGTCCCAATACTTCTGCTAATATAGTATGTATATCATCACGATTATACCTTTCAAAGTGCCGGTTTCAACTCCTAACTCCACCGCTAGAGGGCGATCCCTCATCTCTCACGTCGGCGAGTATTCATACATAACGCAGGACACTGAAATCTTAAATCACGGAGCAAACCGTTGATTCCAAAATGTACATAAAAGTATTTATTTATAGCGATATGTTATATAAACGCAAATAAATCCCCAAATATCAAGATTAAATATACTCCTTTTTGCAGTCCATCACTATACAGCAGTTTGTACAATCAGATAGGCCTAAATGATGTCAGCATCATTTTAACGTACAACAAAGATCATTACAGTTTTATAAAATATTTTTAATCTTCAATGGGTTGCTCAATGTGCCATTTGTTTATATACATTGCAACACATGCATTACAGAAAACGGGAAGCGTGTACTTAAAATCTAGTCGAGAAAAATAATTGACGCCTGTAGCAAGTGAAAGGTCTTGAAATGTAGTGGAATCTCTTTGCTGCGGTTAAAAACACTTTCGCCCACATCTCACTGCTGAGTTTTGAATACATCTTTTTCTTTTCTTTTACTTGCTGCATTATGAAATTTGTTTGCCATGCTGTCATACGTCAAAAAAACTCCCGAGGACTTAATGTGCTTTCGTCAAAACCTCAACTCTCGCTTTGTTGGAAATGACTCAGAGGTGTGGTGACGGGGGGCGACCTTGATCCGTCCCCCACTTTTGAGGGTTAAAAATTACAAATTTTCATAAGTAGCACCCCTAAATAGGGTTGGATACCATGATGTCCGAACTCTTGAAATTATCGACCATCACGAACTACATGAGCATGTGTTTGCTGCAGGCAGGAGGCCACTCACTCATCCACGTGCCTTTGCACACACGCGCGCGCATCCCCGTGCCTGTACGCACGCGCTCCCACTCTCCATTTATCTCTGTTTTGTAGGTAGACAGAGTGAAGTGCACGCGCCCCCACTAGCCTATACGTGGCTTTAAAATGTTTCACTTCCACGATGACCTATCGATTTAACGATTCGATTTAACACTGATATCACTTAAAACATTTTATCCAAAACATTTATACTTGCCGCATCTGTGACATCACGCATTCTGTTTATATGCTGCCGTTGATCCGGGTTTTGGGTCCAGAGTCCTAGTTGAGAACTGAGCTGCCTTAAATGGTGACGAATGCAGTTTTGGTCACAAGGACCTAAGCGGTATGCAGCACAGAAAAACTGGACGTAAATTCTATATAGGTTTAATCTATACCGAACTTATGTTGGATGCTATTGTCAACATAATTTTTCCACATCTCTGACTGGCTAATCGATATTACCGCAACAAACAAAACGACTCCATCCAAGTTTTACTTAACGTTAAATTATGTCTGTTAGAATAAAGCTATAAACGTATGAATGTGGCCTCAGATAATATGTAACATTACAGTATACTGCGCTCAGTAAATTTAAACTTGCAATGAACTGTAGAAAAATCTGTTGTTTATGCGGTTGTCTAATAAGCCATTTCTGGGTGATTGAAAATTCCATGTCTGGAACTGAATTTTGTTGACACACTACAGCAAAATGTGTCCTCTGCATTTAACCCACATGTGACATAATAGGGGGCTGCTAATTCAGCACCCAGTGAGCAGTATCTTGCTGGTTGGGGATTCAAACCAGCAATTTTTCAATTACAAGTGTGCGTCCCTAATCATTAGGCCACCACTGCCAATATCAGACAGTATTGTAACATGTATTGTCAAAGTGTCAGTCAACGTATTTAGCGTATAAAATCACACGGAATGCCTCACCAAACGTGCTCCCCCAACCTCAAAAATCTCTCCTGCACCCCTAGACTGACTTACTCTAAAGATATTTGAATTATGGAATAGGTTGAACTACTTCTTAATGTAAATAGCCTTTTATGTTCTTAATTACTTTACAGATCCTGTTTGCAAATCGTTACCAGTCAATTATTTAAAGTCAGCTCTGATACGAGCGAATGTATTGTTGTACCCACCCAGATGCAGGATAAAAGCACTAGTTCACACAGGTTAGGGAGAATGTGTTCTGTACATTCTGCCTGTGAGGCCCTGGGCTCCTCAGCCCTGCAGTCCACCCTCCACCCAATGAACACATTAGCACAGTGTTTCTCAGCTGGCGGATCGAGACCCAAAAGTGGCTCCAGAGACAATTTTCAGTGGATTTCCACCCCACCCTCTCAGGTTGAAAGCTTTGATTGTCTCCAACCCCACCCTCTCAATTTTTATGATAATTTTGGTCTTGAACAAGGAACACCATGGGTACTGAGACTAAACCAGCTGACATTCTCTGCTTCAGGAGGCAGGGGTGTGACCTGAGGACCCAGAGCCTGGGTCATGTATAGTGTACATGTGCATATGTCAGTCACATCACTCACATCATGTCTGCACCATTAGCCATCACACTAGATGCATTCCATGTACAAACTAGCTAATGTGGGTACACTGTTACTCTTTCAAAAGACACCCAAGGATCATTCACAACCTCAGAGAACCTTCACCTGAGTTTTACATTACTGCACTGGGACCCACAGAATAGGCTTCTCTGTTGGCCACATCAACACCGGTGGTGTAGCTGCTCAGCGGGAAGGTCAGCAAACCACTGTGGCTTGGAGTTCCCTGGTGTCCTGGCATCCCCAATGGTGGAATGAGCTGTCGAACCATGTCTGGTCATCAGACTCCACCTACCAGAAACACTTCAAGACCCGTCTGTACCATGAATTTTACTCACAATTGTACTTTACTCACCGGATTGTTTTTTGACTGCTCCTATGTGGCAGTTAGTCGCCTTGGGACAGTTTTATTAGCTTTTTCCTTTGTAAATCGCTTTGTGTAGTTGTGTAGCTCAGCCAAGCTGCACTTGTGCCTCGGTGACTCCTCGATAGAATCTATGTTTGCAATGGGGGGGGGGGGGGGTTAGTTGAGGCCCCTTTTTAGCATCATGTAAGGAAGGACAGAGCTAATCCTGCTAATGGAGCAAATGGTTGGAGAAGGTGCTTTGAAAACCTATTCAACGCTGGAAGCGTAATCAGCTGCCAGCTTCCTGCTGATCTTCTGCAAAATGACACCATTTAACCTGGCAACACCTCCTTCTCCAACACCCTTTATGAAGGATGCAGTCGTTCATTATTGTCATTGTATATTTACTAAAACAATTTTCCTAAATCTCTTTTCCTGGCTTCCTTAAAACAGCAGTGTTCTCAGTGGTTGACAAGTGGCTTTAACTTGTAAAATTCTTTAACGTAAAAAAACCCACCGTTTTGCGTTTTTACAGTATTTTTCACACAACCACGACCAATTGTCACAAAATCAATGGTAATTTACATAACCCAACGTGAAAGATAAAGGCTGTAAAACAATAACAAACGGAGATCTGTCCACATATTTTTATGCCTTTTATAATACATCTGCTCACCTCTATGTAAAATCAGCGTAAGTGATGTGTTAGCGTTAATGCCTTATTTGTCAAGTTCTTTTCGCAAGACAGTACCCCCCCGGCCGGTTGCGCGCACTATGCTCCGCCCCCGCCGGCCACGCGCAGGCATAGTCCTTCCGGTTACCGTAAAGGCGTTTTTGCGGCAGCGTTCCGGAGCTAGGTGTTTTCCTGCCTGCCCTTACTGGAAGCTGCCTGCTATCCTTCCTTGCCGTTATCGCTTTGTTCCCCCGTTTCCCAGCCTTCGGCGCCGATCTTCCTCGGCCTTCGGGATGCCGCCGCTCCTCACCTTCGCCTTAGTCGCTTTGGTCGCCGCCACACACGGTAAGTCCCGCTGTTTTGCGGCGGGTCCGCGCTGCTCCTCAGACGGCGTTAATGGGTTTTCTTTACCCGATCGTGTTCATTGTGGTCTCCAGTACTGGCTCCGATGGTCATACTGGGTGATGATTTGAGTTGGTTGACATTGTAAGGTCATCCCGGTATGTTTCGGTGAGCTTTGCTTTACGTGCCCGGGCTCTGGACGCCGTCGGCGGCGTGACTATCGGAGGGTCCCGTTCCCAAACGCGATCGAGTAAAGACGAATAAACAACCCAAGCAAATAAGCAACCGGAGTACTGTGCGAGATATTTCTAAGTACCTCACCTGCGTTGGAAAAATGTAATACGGAGATAAAACTATTAAATAATAATAATAATTTTAGAAACAGAGAGAAACCAAATTTTCCTGGCCATAAGTAGCTTACATCACGCATATAATCAAAACCAACCAAAACATTCCCCTGGACCCCCCTAGATGGGTGGAGACCTCAACCCTCCCGACTCATTTCTTTAATAATCTTGAATTATCCGTTTTCATTCCTGCAGTATGTATTTTATATCAGTAATGTCGCAGAAATTTGACTCAATTTGCATGAAATATGTGCGGCAATGAAGTGCCTGAGATGTGATTTCTGTAGTATAGACCATAAAGATGCTGCATTAAGCATCGTTATCACAGGTCTGTTTATTGTCCTGCGGGGCGAAATGCTTTAGTATAATCTGATCATATCAATTAACTAACTGAAACGTTTGTTCTCCCTGAGCATAGTTCAGGTAAAAAGGGAGATTGTGAATTTAATTATATGGTTCTGACTATCTGTCTCTGTCTATATGTGTATCTTTCTGTCGCATAAAAGGAAATGCCCTGTATTATGTTTTCAGTTTTGTTCAAAATCTGTGACTTAGGTGAGGTTCTGTGCTTAAATGCAGTGGGGGGCGTGTGGCACAGTGGGTTAAGCCTGTGTGCCTGTAATCAGAAGGCCGTTGGTTCAAACCCAGCCTCAGCACGTCTGCGCGTCCTTGAGCAAGGCCCTTAACCCCCAGCTCCCTGGGCGCCACTGCAGGTGGGTCCTGTTCCCACCTTTTAATGATCAATCTATCCAGCCTGGAGGGGAATTCTAAAGTCCGTCTGTCAAGCCGATCACCCACTTTGTGCCTTAGTTGCAGCCGTGGTGATTGGAGGTTTTGCAACATGATGCAGCATTTCCACTGAAATGAACTGGTGTCTTGTTGGCCCAAATTTAGGATCGTAGCCAATTATTTTGGAAGAGAATTCTGCATCAGTGGTTCTCAACCGTTTTTGCACCACAACCCAATTTTTTACCATGCCAGCTCAGTCTGACCCTACATCAAGTGTCGTTTTTAAATTAAGGCTGTGATCAAGCCCGCAGTGCACTGCAGTTTACGCCAAGCAATGCCTATCGCACAAATCTGATTGGATGTGCCAGTTAATTTTAAATGAAGCATCTGTGGTTTGGCTTCTTGGATTGGTTGAGTGTTCACTAGTTTTGTGCCGAGCATTTGCAGACTCAAGACATGTTTATTTTAATTTTAGAATTGGGGCTGGGAAATCTGATCGTGGGTCAGCATAGGAGAACGTCTTGGTTTGCGACCCATGGGGTCCAGTTTTTTTAATTAAATGGGTTGTTGCATTTGTTCTTGCAACAGCTAACATTCTGGTCCCTTTTTTTTTAAAGCTGAAGCCAGTTAAATTATTGTTGAGTTTGCATAAATCAGGAAATAGCACTTTGGTTTGTATTGTGGTTACTTGTGCCTGTCTGTTCCTGGGTATCGGTTGTTTACTTTGTGTCAGCGAGAGGGGTCACGTATGAATTTGACGATGTAAACAGTACCGAAGAGGTTTTTGTTCTGTATAATCTATTCCTTAATATCTTCTTAATGTAGCCTAGGCTACCATATCTAGAATAAAATGTGCCTGTGTGCTGTTTTTGTTCAAGGTCACCAACAAAGCCCAAACTTCGGTGCTAATTCCAACTTCCACTTCTGAATAATGAAGGCTTAACACTTGCATTGCAGGGTCCCAACACACTCAATCTCTAAGTTCCTGCCGTCAGATGGTGTGTACAGAGCTAGGAAGGAAGACATTTTGAAAACATGGCTTGCAGATAGACACAGGAATATTTTTGTAGGTCATTTAAGAGGAAGTGAGTCACATGCAGGGGACCACGAAGAGCGTTGTTTGTGTCATCTCTGACCTTTGGTCCACTAGCGCATAACGTAGGGACCCTCAGTTGCAGGGAATCCCAGGTCTCACAGAAGCGTGTGTTACCTTTGTCGGGCCTGTTTTTGATTTAGGCCACGCTCACACGGTACACACACACTGTATGAGGGGGCACAGAGTAGTATTTGGTGGCCAAGTAGCAGATTAGACCTTTTCTGTGAAACCTGCAGTTCTCACATATGTAGGTCAAGTTGTTAAAGAGGCAGGCTATGCTAATTGCTTAATGCACCTTAAGCATAGCTTAGTGTTTTTTTTTCCCTTTTTGATTCCTGAAAATGTTCCTCACTGTTCCTCTTTCAGCCTCTTGGCTACATTTTGAAGAGCGTGTGCATAAGATGTGTGTCCATCTGCTAATGACGCCATTTAAACTTTGACGTGCAGTTACTTATTGCTTTGTGACATTCAGGATGTGTACGATCGTGACACATCCTCGGCATTTAAACGTAGCGTTCATTTTAATGTCTGCGTTTACACATCCACAGACATACATGCACATGCAGGTAATTACAGCAGGCAGTTGGCGTGTCAACATGCGTCATCACATGATGTTCACCGTAAACTTCATGTTTCATGTGACGTCATTTGCCAAATCTTGCCGTTAGTTTTCACCCACGTTGCCCAAAACCGAACCAACTTCAGACCCACCTCTGTCCTGTATCCGTTTCCATTATAAGCGCTGTCGTGTAAAATGACATTTCGATGCTCTCTGCACACTGAAGATAAAGATTATCTTTTTTTATTCGCTAAACGTTTAGAATGTCATTTTAATATGAAACTCAGGATTGGAGTTTCCCCCACAGAGCCCCATATCTGTTTCTCAGAAATCTGTTTCTAGTCTTTTTTTCTGCATTAAGATAAGATCTTAGAACTTAGTTGATTCATGTGGGGGGATTTTTTGTCAAGTGGCACAAAAGAAATGGACGCCTCGAATCATAATGTGAGTATAAAATAAACAACATGTAAAGTAAATCGGTAATAAAATCAAGCATTCGTTTAATTAGAGAGAAGTGTGCAAAACAGCAGCACTGTGGTATATTAATGCAGGCATCCTGCAGCACAGCCATGCACGGACTTTAAGGGGTAGGGTTAGTGCCACAAAAAACTTCAGGTGAAGATTTCTCTTAAAATCGGAGTTAAGGTTTCCGTAAAATAAAATCGGTTGCAGAAAACACCCCTAAGTTGTCTTAAGTATTTAAGTGAACATTTTAAGGAAACCTTAAGTTGTTCTCGGTCTTGAAACCCTTAAAGTTCATTAAACGGTTGCACAAAAGACCTTAACAACCAAAGTAAGGAAAAGTACTTCAGGTACTTCCGACTTGTTCCGTTCCATTTACCTCGGATGCTAGAACTTGTCTGGGTATGACGTCACACACAGCTTAACCATATTCCGGTACAGCAAGTCAGAAAGCCATTTAGCAAAACTAGGGCCCTGTTTCAAACAGCAGGATTTCTTGCTTAGCTGGATAACTTAGCTGATTTCACTTATCTCGGTTTAAATGGCCTTTATCTTCGTTCACTTACATTTCGCCCAGATTACTTTTAAATCTGCCAAGTCGTCTGCTTAAGCCAGAAATCCTGCTTAATGAAACAGGCCCCAGCTCTAGTCCGGTTCATTGTTAGCTGTTGTTACCAATATCAATTGATAGCACATTGCGCAATATTTTGTACATAAAACACTGTAGCAACACGCCCACAGGTAGCAGTTGGAGAGGACTGTGTGTGTGGCTGATTTAATGAGCCACGGATAAGACAAATGCTAATAAACAATATAAAACTTCAGCTTTAACTTCGGTTGATAAAGGGTGCAGCCATCTTGGAGTCTGAGGTCATGGTTGTTTGGGTTCTTCTGACTTTGGGGACGTTTTTAGTTGACATTTCAGACTAGAAACATGGAATTTCTTAGTTATGAGTTCAAATGGCACATGGCATGTTTCTTATACATGGCTGAGTTTATGGTGAAACATGAAGAAAATGGACATGGGGAGAATGTTCCGCCAGTCAGAGAAGCCAGTGGATTCGCCTTATGATAAGTGCAGTGCAGTGCAGTGGGGTACACCTTAAGAATCAGCGTATAGCATCACTCCCTGAAATCCGCAAGGGGGCTGGAATAGTTTGTATCGGTCATGCACTGAGTTGTCTGGCTACCAGTAACTGCAGAGCTGTTCAATAAAACATTTTAAAATAAAAACTGTCAGATCATTACAATGAGCAAACCCAGATTTATTTGCTTGTTTGTCAATTATGTTTAGAATCTTCAAATTTATAATCAGTAAAAAGTTTGGTTTTAGGGATTTTAGCTACAGTTTATATGTAAGGTTTTCAATTTTAAAAGCACCTCGTCAATATGCGGTGTTTGGTCTGAATTTTATCTGGTGGTGAAGGTGACTGTCCACCATTTCATCTGATCTCAGCAAAAAAGTAGGAAAACGCTAGAAGAAAAGCCGTCTGTCCGACTTCAGTTTCAGTGGAGAACTGAAATGTGAACATCCTCTTTTTTTTTAGAAAAAAAAACTCACATCCATGTTTGCTGAGCTTAACTAGTGAACTTCCTTCAGCCAGTGATTTCCCAATCCAGTCCTCGGGGCTCACATTTTTGCTTGGGAGCTGCAGTGTGGCCTTTCTGGCAGGGAGCTCGGAGGGAGCAGAAACATGGACTGACTGTGAGACCACGAGGACCGGATTGGGAAATACTGGCTTAAGTTACATGAGTTTACTGCAGTGAGCCCATTCTCTGCTGTGGCGTGTCTCCCCTGTGTGGGGCCGTACTCCTGCGAGTACGTTTGTTTGGGCTCGTGTGGGTGAGAATGGCACATGGGCTGTGAGCGGGGAGGCCGAGCCATGCGTTTCCTGGCAGCCGAGGGACTCCTCTCACCCACAAAGACAGCCTTCCTCCTGGGGTCTTTCTTTTCCCCCCTTGTTGAAGTGACGAAACCTAAGAGTGTGACTTCCTGCTTAAGCAACGCCGCATGACCCCGTGACCGCAATGGTGTTACTGTGCCCCGCCCCCCCCAACCTCCCACCTTACCTGCTGCTGCTGTTATAGTGGCTGCATGCTGAACGTGCGGACAGAACGACAATCCGACACGTTTGCGAGAACCGATCTGTCGCAATTCTTAAAAGGACCCTTCCCTGTTCATTCCATGTCACTCCTCCAACTGTAAACGACACATTGTGGCGAGTGCAGGAGACTCTAATAAAGGAGATGGCAGCTTTTTAGAATGGAAGTTACCGTCTTCATTAGCAACCACTATCGGTTTAATACCAGCAGCGGCACAGACGGGGAAGCCGACGATTTACAGGACTCTCGCGGTTAGGCGCTAATGAAATACGCATGTCACAGCAAACGCTGCATGGCTACAACATTTACTATTAACAGAAATACACAAATGCATATTAATTTACGCTAAAGTGCAATGCGGCACAAAGCATGCTGGTAACTGCATAATTAGTCTTACTGACCAACCGCGCTGAATCGCATTTATGTCAGCCAATCATGGGGTTGGCATCAGAATGAAAAAGTTAGCCTCGGCGGCACTGCGCTCCACCTGTGCAGTGCCCCCAACGATGATCACCACGGCAATTAATGCTGAGGTGAGGTATTGCTGAAACGCATTGACGGAATCAACATCATGGTTTCAGGTTCCAAACAGAGATGACTGGGGATGAGCTTTGATTACACACACAGGAGTGTGCAGCACAAGGGCCTTTAGCAGGAAAATGCTCCTTCAGTATTTGTCAGCACTGGGTGATGTGAAGTGAGTATCTCTGGGAAATGTTGGTATATGCAGCCTGTCATCACCCAGCACACCTTTAAAGGGGCCCTGTTGTGTCCTGAGTTCATGTAAACAGTCTGCAAAGTCTTAAGGCCCAAAGCTGACACTAAATAAAGAAGATCTCGGTCTACTGTAATCTGCCTGAAACGTCTTGTTGGAATTCCAACCCTTACTTCCGTGACATGGTGAGGTAATCTCGTAACACGATCCATTATTGGCCACTTGTCTGGCAAGATCTGTCTGCATACTGCAAGAGAAGGGCGGAACCTGTAGGGCAAGCTGACCAATTAGAGCACACTGGGCTCATTGGAGGTGTGGCTTAAACCTCTAACAAAATATTTCAGAGTTAGAGTGAATAGAGATGTACAGTATGAGAAAAATAATGTTTCTGGAACACTGCAACATGTAAATCTATTGTAGTGTAGACCCCAAAAATAAAATTATGCGCAGTGAAAATTAGCACAATAAGGTTCTTTTAATGACCGTGAACAATAGATCTCCCACTGGGAATGCCCCACCTCTGTCCATTTGAAGGGGCCGCTGGAAATGACCTTGTTTAGTGCCCCACCCACCCACCGGAAATTTGTTATAAATTTCTGCAAAGAATGTGGATTTTTTGTTCAGAGCTTAGTACTAGTTAGAACTGCTTGGTGATTATAATTTTCATATATTTACGTACATTTTGTTTGTAAATCTAATATATTGATTTGCTTTGAATAAAAGGATATTTAAAGTCTCTCACCAGCCCAGTGACTTACCGCATAGCAGAATAATTTGTGTGTCACATACATCAGGAACTGAAAGGCTCAGTTTTGCTCAGCATGACTTAAATATCACTACAGCACAACTGTAATGCAAGTACATCTTAAAAGATGACATTCGTGCTTTACAGACTGGCTCGGCTGCCGACGTCCTGATAAACTACAAGTCCACTGTGGTACCTGTAATGTTTATTTCATCCATCCATCCATTTTCCAAACCGCTTATCCTACTGGGTCGCGGGGGGTCCGGAGCCTATCCCGGAAGCAA
>JAODJX010000065.1:2498863-2526449 GCA_026776945.1 Isichthys henryi | reverse complement strand
ACCCTTGCAGGTGGGGCATGCTGGGATATGTGCAAATCGACCAGATAGCACTTAGGTCACCAACGCCACAATATGTTATGTAACTCATGTAGAATGTTGATATTTTCGAAACACACACGGACACCATGATGCTGATTTGAATGCGTCAAAGAAAATATCTGTTTATGAAATACATTACTGAGGAAACTGATGATAGATAGCAACAGGTTTTATTGATTATAACCCTACATTTAGCTCCACAGAGGTATTTTATTGATTACCGTATATTTAGCTTGGTAGCAATATGTTTACTTAACCGGCATGATATCAGTTATAACCGTCATAAATAGATAATAGCGATTTTTGCTTTAATAATATGCATTTAACTGCAGACCTAATTATGTTACACGTAATATAATATTATTGTCACGATCGGCGGTAGAGCGAGCGGCCATCGTGCGGGCTGGCGTGCAAAGAACAGGCAAGCAGGCGGAATACGGGGCAAACGGGGTTTTAATAGGGAAACGAGCACTGACGGACATCACCAAACCACACCTAACCACAATGTCGGACAAGGGACTGAGGAAAGACACGGACTGAAATACAACGAGACAGAGCAACGTAACGAGACACAGCTGGGTACAATCGGGGAATCACACGTGGGAAACCAGGGGGCGTGGCACACGGGAGGAGCGGACGAGCGGGGCATGACAATTATAACACGTAATGCAGATTTTTAGACACTGACTGAAGCAGAAGCTGTAAAGTTGTTATGAAAACGTTATAAGGTTACTGACTGTTAACCGGAGTCCTAAGCAGTTTCCTGTCTAAGTGCCAGATCAGCTTGTTCCTCACTGACTCCCTTCATGACCATAATCCACTTGTAGCATCTATATTCAGATCATCCCAGAACACTGGGGAATCGTTACTACTTTTTTCTGGTTATGTCATGATGTTTGACCCATTTAATGTCGCCCCTTGACATTATTTCTACTGCTGAGTCATTTTCTGAACCATTTATGACGGGTCTCAAGCTGTGCTGGAAGTCAAATTAAATCAATTTTACATTGCACTGCAACCCTGCACTTAGGTTAGGAAAGGACTGATACCGCATTTTAAAATCGGTTTCCTGTAATGCACCCTGCTCAAGTTCTGTGTGCCATCTCATTGATTTTGTAAGACTGCTGCAGTCAGGGTTAAGCCATTAAGGAGGAAGAGCAGTAGTGCTTTGCTGCCCCACAGTGGTCAGTCAATGTTCGTCCACATTTGAATTTGATGTAAACTTTGTGTTCTTTCAGCAATCAAGATCTTAAGATTTGCTTTTTTTTTTTTTTTTTTTTTTTGTCCACAGCCGTTCCGTCACCGGAAAATGTGACCGTCCGGTGTCACAATCTGGAGAATGTTGCTTTCTGGAACTACAGTCAGCCCAGCCTGTCACCACGGTTTGTGGTATACGTTTGTGGATACTCAAGGTAGGCGCTGTGCGTGTGCGTCTGTGTTTTACTGCATCTCCCTTGGGTTGTACCTTAATTGTGACTCACTGCAATTAATGCATCTCTGGCTGCAGTGGGCCGGTACTGGTGCAGAGCTGCAACTACACCACAGACTGCTTCTGCAACGTTTCTAATGAAACAAGGAACATTGATGAACACTTCTACATAAACGTGACCGCCGTGGTGGGGACGAGCGTGTCCCTGCCCGCCGATTCGACCCCATTCTCCTATTCCACGTTCTACGACGGCCAGTGTGAGTTTTACCTCTTTACGGTGGGAAAAACTTTTTTTTTTTGTGACAGCTTCTGATTGGTGCGTCGGTGAATTGCTCCCCTCCTCGAGGGCTTGCCCCGTCTTCCCCCTGCAGGCGACGGCTGCCCTGTGCTTAATGTCACCCTGCGGTCCTGCAGGCACTCAGCTGCCACTTGGTGTCACTGTTGAGCAGCCATTCATCCGACCGAATGCAAACGCTTCATTTAAAATAGTGGAGGTCGAAGTGTAATATAAGAAGTAAAGAGCTCTTCTGGCCCTGCTGATGAACCATTAGGCTCCGCTTGCTTTGATCCATTCAGAAGGACCCAGGAGGGAGATTCTGAACTGTTGCAGTAAATCAGAAAGGGACTGAGGTTCTCATATAGATGCCATCCAGCTTAAAGTTGATTCAAAGGCTTTAAAAATTCCTATTACAAAGTTTCAAGGGTTATTAGTTTAGGGGAGCAAATGCAAGCTTATTGAATTATTTATAATTTGTAATTCATTTCAGGCAAACTGGATTTCCCTACACCAACCCTGAACATGGACCAAGACTTGATTAGGATTACATTCCTTCACCCGCTTCATGAATATGAGAAATTGCAGGACATCCGTAACATAGATGACTACAGCTTGTTCAGGTTTGAAGTCATAACCAAGGATAAGGTGAGTAAGTCTTGGTGTTATATTCCCCAGCTGCGCTGTCAGCAGACAGATTGTCTCGGTTGCCCACGAGTTTTTGACGAGACCCGGATTTCTCTCAACGCTGCCTCTTTATATTCTTACAGGTGGCAAGTTTTGAATGCGACGCCGAGGAGGAGGAGCCCTGCACGGAGACTATTAAAGTCAATGGATCCGAAAGACACTGCTTGAGATTAAAGGGGGGCATGAACGGGGTTGTCACCTCGCTAGAAGAGGAGGTGTGCGTAGGGGTGGCCCCGAAACCCAGTAAGGAAGCCTTTGTAATGTGTGCCTGTCTTCCAAGCCACAGATTAGCATCATCTCGTTAGCTTTTGCGGTATGTTAGGCTGCTCTTAACCCTAACCCTATCTTACAGATCTGCTGAATTACGCCATGGTTGCTGTGAGCAGCATCACTGTGTTTGTCATCTTCCTGATTTTTGCGGTACTGATGTACAAGAAGATCACCAGTGCCAACAGCTCCCTTCCCAAAACCGTGGTAAGTTCTAGGTATTTCTGGTCGTCCTGGAACTCGCAGGTTTGTCCCTGTGGAGGAATTTAACAGGGATGTTGCATGAAATGCAGGCAGTATGACAGTGTTCCTGGGGCCTGTGTGCTGACTGGTTGACGTAACCCTTGCTGATTGTTATTCCCAGGTCTCTGTTTTCACACACCCCTCGTCAACGGGCACGTTCACAATGAAGCCGGAGCCCACTCTGCTTCCGGAGTCAGTCAGCAGCCCCACCAGCATGGACGAGCTTCTGAAAGACTTGGAGAGCGCCCCCCTGAGCAGAAGCACGTCGGACACCGACTGCTCTCGCTTTAAAATTGGCGTCTGCCGGCCCGACATGTCAGAGGGCAGTCAGGGCACCGAGGGCGAGGCGGAGGAGATGGAGACTGCAGGTTTCAGTGGGTCAGGCTACGACCGACCGAAAATGCCCTTTGAGCAGCACAGCCAGGTCGAGATGAGCCCGGGGGACATCGTGGACGCCTACAGGAAGTGAGATTTAGGCTGCCATCCCCTGCATATGTGCACAACCAGACCTTATTGTTTCCCTCCTGCCACCCTGAGCCGAGGATAGCCGGCGAATTATGGTGAAGCCCCCGCCTAGGTCGTGGTAGCATCACTCCTAAACCAGGCTTGAGAGAAGCTCAGTAGCGGAATGTAACAGGAAACTTTCCGCTGGTGCATGGGCGTGGGGTGGGAAAATATAAACCAGCAGAGCTTCATCCCAGCACGAACCCTCCTTAGGAAGCACATCATGGCTGTCTGCTTTCAACTTGAGCATTGTGCTTCTGGGCTTATAGAGATCAGCTAGGCAAATGGAGATTAAAGCTTCCTGTAGTTTAAGAAGAGGGCCATACCTAAGTAACTACCAGACCATTAAAAGAATAGTTGCCCAGAAAAATGCATCCAAGCTCTACATAGATAAACTTGATTAATCTCTGGGGGAAGATTAAGCATTTTCCGTATCTTGCATGCAGTGGCTGATCCAACACAAACTGTAATATAGCTGCTGTCTCTATCTGGGTTAATGTTTAACTCAAGTCTGCTACATTTCTTACGATGTTTTTCTTTTTTTTTTATTTGTTTAGCATGTGAAGGTGGCGCTTGATGTTCCATCAACAAGCTTTATCTGTTAAGGTCTTTTGTAGTTTTGTCTCTGTCTGCATTCTTGAAGTGCAGTTCCATGGCAGTGTGAATTTCCAGTTACGCTTTTTTATTTAGATTTTTTTTCCCCAGTGTAAATATTCAACCAGATGTCATTGTGCACTTCCTGTTTTCTAGTGAAGCCTTAAATCTTTATTCTGGGTCCAGTGACTGAATTTCGGCAAGTGCTCAGTTGGGACAGATGGTAAGAGACAGGCGTGACTGGATGTGGTAGGATGCCGATCATTCTGTGCGTGAATCACCTCGCCTGCCGTTTTGCCTCAGGAGTCCGTGGTTTCATGGCCACTGGGACTGGGAGGGGGGGGGGGGCTGCTCTTGGCGGCGCAACTCGGCGGCCATAGGTGCTCATGAGTGGAACGTCGCGAAGGAGGGGGACCTCCTGTTATCTTTCTGCGGAGCATGATCAGATCAGGCTAGGACTGGCTGTCAAGCTGTCGACTGTTTGTACTAAATTGTAAAAGCATAAATTCATATTGTTGCTTTCTGTTTAGTTGAAAGTAAAATTTGAAAGACCCTTTTGATATTCAGTTGAAATGCTGAAACTCTTTGTAACCACCTCACAAACATGTTACAGTTCATACTGGAAAATGGCACTGTCTAGATTCAGAATGATACTCACCCATTTCAGCTCATTTCACCCTGAATGTGCAACAGCAGCCAAACCAAGAATCTGTGTGTTTCAATGATTGTTGGATAGCTAGCAGGCTAGCTGTGTGCTGTAAATTTGAATGTGATGTTATGGTCGACTTACACTCTCTAACAGCGCCTTTGGTAAGTAGGGTAGCATTCGGTTTGCTTCCTTTGCAGAGTGAGACGGAGAGACCTGCCATTGACCGAAATTGGTAATACAAAGGAAAGGGATGATGGGTAAGCAGAGGACAGGCAGGACTGGGGGGGCAACATTGATGACAGTGAGGCCGTTCGTTTGTCCCCTGGCACAGGATCATGGCCAGAAAAATGACTACTGTCAAAGCACCTTGGAAAAACCCGACGTTGTCTAGTGGCAGCCTGACCCATGCATGTGGGGCAGGAAGTGTCTGCTGGCCGAGGGGAACAGTGCTGAGCAGGAATGAGAGGTGGATCTAGGATGATGTCGAGAGAAATTTGCAGGGAAACGTATATGAAAAGATAAGTACATATATTTAGAAATTTGCACATTTTCTGTAAAAAAAAAAAAACAAAAAAAAACAAACTGGACGTGACTCCTTGGCTTGTGAAAAGCCTTTATCTCCGAAGGGGATCCGTCCGGGTCCATTGGTCAGTTTGAATCTCCAGATTTTGCCTGATAATTTTGAGCCATTTGGCTTTTAGGCATTGCTGACGTCCTGCCTTTCTTTTCACTGCAGTGATTATACTTCACTCACTTATGCTGTAACATCCTTGTGGAAATGAGAACATATTAACGTCATTAAAATCATCCGAAGCAGCTTCTCTCTCTGTTTAATCAGAATCTGTGATCTTTGCGTTTGTTTGCCTTCTCAGCCCGATCGGCTCTTTTTTCATTATTGATCAATTAAATCTGCATTGTATTGCTTACACTGACCTGTCAAATACCACACTCAGCAATAAATAAAGGCAATGTTTATTTCGATAAACTAATGTTCTGTCCTAACTTGTTCAAAATAAAAATGTACCCCAGACAGCTGGTCCTGAGAAGCCTCGTTTCAAAGGATTTAATTTATATTTTACCAGGGTAAGGCATTGTTCATCTGGGGAATTTACAATGAGGGAACAGCAGCGTAGTCCGGCCAGAAAGTGCCTTTTAATGGCAAGTGTAAATCAGAAGGGGGAGCGAATGGGGGGCACTGAAATATTGCCGTCAGCCTCAATGGGAACAGCGCCATGGCAACCAGGTCAAAAGGTTGTCAGGGTTCATGGCAATGGGCTCCCTGACCCGTCCCATGCGCACCCCCCCCCCCCACTAGCCCGGTTATCCCGCGTCACTGCTGTGGTTTTGGGGCACGCCCCCCCCCCCGGTCCTTCTACTCCTTGAATACCAGGGCTGCCGAGCGGAGGAGCCCGATTCATGGGGAACGCGATGGAACGTGAAACCCAGACGACCCGGCTGAAAGCTGGGATTACTAGGGAAACGCAAGTTCTTTTCATATAAACAATTTTGCAAGATGCAGAACATTCTGGGCTAACCCCCCCCCATATAACACAGCAGGAATCAGCTCTGACTCTTTCATATTTACCATAAACTTGAAGTGGGTCAGAACAGACACAAAGGGGATTGTGATGAGGAAGCAGCGGAAAGGTCAGCTGCCATTTCACCGCAGTTGATGACGTTTTTACTGTCCCTGATCACGGTAACCTGAGAAGACAAGTGACCGCTTCTCCTTTCATCTGTTCACCAATTACCTGATAATAGTTAAGTTGTCCTGTGATGGATCAGCATGACGTTTGGTTTGGCTCTGAATCCCCCCCCCCCCCCTCCCCCGCGCCAATCTGCAGCAGTGGTCACCACCTTGCTGACTGGTTCCCCCCAAGTCGGCAAATTATATCATTGAGATACTTCTCCAGTTGTCACTTTTCCCAGATGCCATGGACCTTGGCTTTGTGTTGCTGATGGAATATGGGCCCTGGGAAAATGGTGGCAGACCCCCCAGGAAAGGTGATGAGGGTGGTCTTGTGTTGGTGATGATTTACAGTCACGAGAGTGAACCTTTCAGCTGTGTAATCTGATGCGATCTGCACGGATCAGCGTGCACGCATTCCTCTACACCGTTGAGGCAGGACCTCTCCTGGTTAACGCGCCCCTCCGCAGTATCTAAGACAGCAAGGCAGCACCAATTCCTCCTCCGCAGGTTAAAGAAGTTCATCAGCTCATGTCACATCCTGAGGAATTCCGACAGGCGTGCACTAGAGAGTATCCAGATTGGCTGACACACCACGTGGTATGGGAGCGTATGGCCCACCATTTCCAACCACTGCAGAGTGAGGATGACAGCAGCAGCCTATCGCTCCATGTGATCTGCCTCACATCTATACCGTAAAGAAAGCCAGAGCCCTCTCCAGGGACCCCAGCCAATGCAGCTACAACTCCTAGCATCGCAGCATCGGCTTGTGGACAAACAGACCTCATAACAGTGTCTCCTCACAGGTAGTAAGGCTACTCTTCAGCTGATCAGGCCATTTAGCATAAACACTTTGCACCATTTTGTCTCCCTCTATTCTGTTATCTTTTACTTATGCTATTCTATTTCATTAACGTGTTCATCCTTAACTTTTCTTTTTAATTTACTACACAGAGCTCTCAGGGAAACTCCTTACATTATCTGCGTCTACTGCCATATGGCGTCATGTTGGGCCGTACTGGAAAGCTGAAGTAGATGTTCATGTCCATTGCCCTGAATGTTCTGTTTCTTGATTTTGCACTATAATTCAGCACCTGTATTTCCACCTTCAGGCTGTCGTTTATTCCTTGATTTAAATGTCACACATCTATTCAGCATACTGATATGCTGTATGTGCCACATTTGTGCTTCCCAGAAACCAGACATTCTGTTATGGTCACTTCTCCAAACCTGTAACTTCCTCGACGGTGGCTTTAAAACGCAGGTGGCCCCCAGGTAGGACACCCAGAAGCGGCCTGCTGACTGCACTAAGATGCTGCCCCCCCCAACGGTCCTGCTATGCATGATCATGGTCAGCCAGCCTCACGGTACGGTCTTTACGCCCACCCTCATTCTGACTCTTCTGTATTTGTATGCATCAAAAGAATAAACTTTCTGTAAAATTCAGCTTCAGGCAGTGAGGAGAACATCAGCAGTCCTGTTCTACGGGAAGTGAGGTTTCACTCAGTGGATTACCAGAATTTTCTGCACTGGAAGACCCAATCACACCCTGACGGGAACCAGAAGTATTTTGTTCAGTACAAAGTGTGAGTAGACTCTGAGGCTGTGTTTGGGCTTTGGGTCTGGCATTTTAACTAATGACGGGGGCCATTGTTCAGTGGTAAGTCTGCTGTCACCGGCAGAGCAAGAATGTACAGCATGAATGCAAGATCCCGAGGTTGGGTAAGGATAGGGGGCTGGTCTGTCTGCGTGCCTGAGCAACATGGGGCTCCCCATCACCTCTGACACGCTAACTGTCCATTCTACAGCTATGGCGAAAAGCACTGGAACATCGCAAGACACTGCCAGGGCATCACACAGCTGTACTGCGACCTGAGCCAGCAGACATCAGACCCCTGGGAGAGGTACTACGCGAGGGTGCAGGCGGAGGTCTCAGGCCACCAGTCCAGCTGGGTGCTCAGTCCCAGGTTCAACCCACACTGGGAGAGTAAGTATCACAAACAAACCCGACTGATTCAGTACCTCTGACCTCCCATTAACCATCCTGCTTAGCTCACAAGACCCCGCCAGAAATCACCGTCTGTGATCTGTGCAGCGTCAGTGAGCCCTCCCACGATGAGGCTGAACGTGGCAGAAAGAGCCATCGTGGTCCGACTCAAACCACCGAAATCCCCCTACCGGAGGAGACGGGGCAGCTGGATCTCCATGAAGAAGCTACAACAGCTGACGTACAGAGTCTACCTCACGCACAGTAGCTCCATACAGGCAAGTGCCACCAGCATTTAATGTCTTCCTTGTGATTCAGACAGAGATTCAGAGCTGGCTGAACAGGCTGAATGCCAAGTCATGTATCCCCAGGAAAATAAAACTAGTGTGAGAGGAAGTGGTCCATCATTAACAAATGTTCCCGCGGATGAAGAGAACTGCTGTTCATCCACACCTGGGGATCAGATAAACTAAATGAAGGCCCACTTTGTCATAACTTACAATCAAATTCAAAAACCATGTGATTAGCGGTTAGCCTAGCTACAGCCAGCTGTCTGTATGAGTGGTAATGTCGACGTGATCTGTGACAGCCGTGTCAGATCTCAGCACCGCTCAGCTAATCAGCAGCGCCGATCGCAGGGGCGAACGGATCTTAGTGGCATAAATATTAGGGCTTAACGCAGTCATGTGAGTGGCGACAGGGCGTAATGTAATTAGCGGTGACAGTGAGTAGCTTTTCTCAGGCAGTGTGTGAGCCCTTTTTAACAGGTGCTTATGGGCGATTTATGAAACACGAGGTTCTGAAATCCATGGTTTGGGGAGATTATTTTTGTGCAAGTTCGCTGCCTGTTTTATGTTCTGACTTGGCTCTGAAAGAGGGGTGGGGCCCAGCTGAGGCAAATATAACCCAAGTAATGAGAATCACTGTTGCCCGCTGCTGCTTGGTCATTGTAATACAGATGCAAATATAATGAAGAGTAGCTCACCGATCACTGACAGTCTGCAGTGTGACCTTTTTGGACTATCTAGTGCTGAACGGTCCACGGGGCCACGTAGGTTGTTAGCCTAAGCTATGTGATCACGTGTCCAAGACAGGATTTAGGTTGTAAGTGTATTTCCAGTGTATATTTAGTAAAGGGTGTAATGACAGACACAACTGACAATTCTGTATAAAGCTCGGTTTTGGGTGTACGGTTTGGTGAAATATTGGTACAGGAGGGAAAACAGAATTTATTTAGTAAATATTTATTACTAAAGCTGCAAACACAAACAGTTGCAATCCAAAGGCAAAGCATCTGTCCGAATAAGAAAAGCTGAGGGATGTTTATTTGAATGTCGTAAAAACCTTTCTGCAAGATAAATTACAAAAATATCATAATATCATAATGAGGTAATTCGTGTGTTGAGTGCTAGCAAATAAACACCCTGTAAGCTACAGTTACTGGTCTGAATTTCCTGGTAAAAGTGCTTTATGTGCTACAGGGAGACGGGCAGTTTCTGCCTTGTTCTGGCTGTACACACACCCACATGCTGTCCTATCCGAGTTCTGACGGCCGACAGACTCTCTCTTCAGTGCCGGTGAACTTTATTGCCAAACCAAAATGTTCCTAAACCGGTGATTATGACTGACTGTCTCCAGCACCAGCCAGTCACAATTCACATAATGTTTTCCGTGTTGAACTGCTTGTGAACTCCTGTCCGTAATTGTAGTCATTCGTTTCATTTTGCGTACTACTCCAAAAATGATGACAAATACATGTACCGTTAAGCTCTATTAGCCAAAATGACACACTTGCATGACATATGATTACATACAATGAGTCAATGGCTGTGTCTGAATTCAGGGGTACATCCTTCGAAAGATGTGGTCTATGCAGCCTTTGCACATTGCATCCTTCAAACGTTCCCGCAATGAATCTTTGGACCTTCGGCCAAAGACTAAAAATGGCTACAATTGAAGGAGCGTTGAAAATGGGACGGCTTGTCGCACGGCTGCCACACATTCTGTCTTCAAATCTAACCTTGTAAGGATGCAGCACCTGAATTCGGACACAGCCAATGAATATCTAGGCAAGTCTACCTGCTGAGTGGCACCCCCTAGAGGGCAGGACATGGCATGGCCACAGCAGCTGTACGGCCCTATCAATAGCTCTGGTCATCTTGGGTCCTCCTGATTGTACCACGTTTGTGGCTGTTGGTCACGTTTTGGGGGTCAGATCTGAGCAGCCTGTCACTCACCTTTTTTGATCAGGAAGCGTACGAAGTAGAAGGCCATGTTACCCTGCTGGTGATAGAGCATTTGCAGCCAAAAGCCACCTACTGTCTCCAGGCTGAGTCCCACCTCTCTCGGCTGGGCCGCACTGGGGATCGTGGCCCCCGGTCCTGCGTCACCACTCTGTAAGGAGCGTCCATCTGCAGGTAGGAGAAAGTTCACCATTATGCTAATGTGCCAGAGATCAGGCTTTCAAAGCGGCCGGTTTCACCACATGCTACCAACCACTGAGTGATTATGACACAGGATTTCCTGTAAAATAACCAACATTGCCAAATGTCAACTTCTGTATGCGCAAATCAGGCCACTGCAAGCAGAACATCGTGCCCACTCACACAAAGGCCATCGCATTACCTGTTTCTGGCTGAGAGACTCCCATAATCCTGGTTTTGCTTTTTCTATTTAGTTTACTTCATTACGGTGACCCTAAATAGAACAGAAATGTCTCTGGATATCCCTATATGGTAAGATGACAAAGAATGTTCAGTCTTTTTCTTTTTCGCCAGGACCTTACTGGGGGGGTGTACCCTCTCTGAATCTCACGGCTGAACCCCACTCTGGCTGCAATGAGAGCGCTGCCTGGTTTTTGACATCAGCTCCTGCATCTCAAGAAACCTCTACCAATCAATGTATTACTGGCATTATCTGTATGGAAAGACCTGCCCTGAGATGTCAGGAGCCAGGAGCTGTATCCGGGACTCGATGGCGTTTCCCTTTTCTTTATGGTGATGAAGATGCTAACAATTGCTGATGAACTGAGAAAATTTTGCGTGTTTGATTGTATGAAATACATAAACGGAAGAAAACTTGGGGCGTTTGAGAAATGGTTGCCATTACATGATTTAACATGCGATTTAACATGCGATTTTTACATGCGACTTACTGAAGTTCAAGGCATTAACTAAACCACCAGCACAATACGAACACAAACTCGTACCTGGCATGGGGTAACTTGCAGTCAGTATGAGACCAGACTTTTAAAAAGGACACAACCGGACTAACCAGACTGAACATGTCCACATTTCATATGAGCATATATGGTCATATTTCACAGCAGTGATATATCCACCGCTTCCTAAAAAGCAGAGGTTGGGGTCAGGGTCACAGCGGAACATTTCAGTGTCGATCAGGACTTCAGTTTTGTGGAACTTGGCAGCATTTCTCCATAGAGATGTACACTGTTGACTGAGAAACAACAGATGAGACCGAACAGAGGAGAGGAAGGACACGGCCCATCACCGGCCGGAGTCAGAACCATTTTCACAAAGCCGTTCTTTGCAGGTATTGATCTAGTCATTACAGCTGGAATACCAGCAGGTTCCCGATTCCCACAGTATTCAAAAACCAAACACAAGTGGTTATACTTCATTTAAGAAAGACAGGACGTGCACTCGAGCTCACAACATATCTAATCATAACCCATGATAAAAAAGCACTTCGACATTATATTTAATGATGTCACTTTAATATAATCAATACTTACAGCTTGTTAAAAACCAGCTTTTTCCAAAAGCATTTCCCGTACCTGGAGCAGGTAGGAGGAAGTGTTTAATTACAGGAGTGAATATAAAAGGCATAAAATACTCTAAGCTTGATTGTATCCCCACATGGGAGAGATTGGGGTGGGAACCTTGAAGGACATCGGAGGGCTGAGCTCTCTCTGGGAGCTTCTAACTTCCAAACAGACATTAATCAGTCCTTTGCATAGTCTAATTTTCTGCCTGGAGGGACCAAGCAGGTGTCTGCCAAGGCCACACTAAACCCTCTTATCGATTGATGAAAGTACAGTTACCATGTCAGTGTTGGTGTATTATTCAGAACCTCTGGTCCTCACTGAATGGTAGACAACACTGTAAAAAAACACACTGGAAGCTGGAGGGATCACTGTCTGGTGCAGCACGGTGTTCACGTCGTACATCACGGCACCGCAGAGACGGGAGTGAACATACAGGTGTCCACAATCCCTATCTTCAATACTGCCTACGGCTTAACTATCCCTCTGTGGGAAGGTGCAGCAAGTTCTGGAAAATGTATACCTTTACTTTCATTTAAAAAAAACACAAAGTACAAACATTTTGAGTATAATCAATGCACTGAGGATTAAAACTGGCTATCTGACTACAGCCAGAATATTAGACACTTATTTGACATACACCACGTGGACCTGCAGTGCTGATCTCATCAGTTCTGACCGACGACAGGAGCATTTCCACATGGTAAGAAAATCATCGCTAAGAACCCACAGGAAAACTGGGCTACTCGAGTACCTCTGAAATGCAACGTGAAGATCCCCTCTTCAGTTGTTGTAAGACGATTCAGAACGATCCACCGTTTGTTCAATAGAAGGTGGAGATCAAAGGCTTTTTAACCTGTTGTTTTGTTTTTTTCTCCATAATAATTTACACAGTAAAGCACACGATCATTAACAGCAGCCGCAGGGACAATTTAGGGTGATTGAACCCAACATGTCACATCCAAATATTATCGCTGGAGCTTCAAACTGTAAACGAAAACGAAACTGAACAAAAACACTGCATTTAACTAAAAACAAAACTGATCATGATGACAGTACAGCAAAGGACAGACAAAACAAGAAAAAGTTGTTCAATTTTCGTTCGACAGCCTAACAGAACACGTGCATATCGACACAGTTCACAAGCTAGTTTCAGACACGCCAAGCGCTTCATTTGAAGAGTGAAACCGGAATGTGTCTTTTTGAACTGGCATGGTGTCCTCTTATTAAATTAGCTAAGAAAGAATCAAAGGAAACGTACATAAATAATGTGCCTCCTATAAAAATAATCAGCACTGGTCCCATATCAAATGTGGCAGGGTGAGTATTTTTCCCACAATGCCGTGCACCACGTTCTGCCCCATCTTTTTACAGGGCGGTATGAGGCAGTTTCCACTACGACAGGAACTCTTTCTCCAGTTCATACATAGAGGGCCTGCTGGGGGCGCTCTGGATGCGGCACAGGGGGATGGTGCAGTCTCGTTTCTGTCCCTCGGTGTCCACGTCCAACAGCGAACAGCCCACGCCGGCCAGATCTCGCGTGTGCTTCTCTCCGGCGTGGCGGCCCAGCGAGGCGCTCTTGTGGCGTCCCCGCAGGAGGCCCCAGGTGTGCGGTCGGCCCCGCAGCGACGAGGGCCGCGGCCTGGATATGCCGTTGCTGGGGGGGCCTCGCTCGGAGGCCGGGCCGGGAGACAGGGGTGCCAGGGGGGTCACATGAAAACCTGAGGTACCATTAGCTGGAGAGTGAGACAGAGACAGATGGTGAACACAACTATCTTATACCATTACTACACAACTAACTACAGGATGATTTTTAAAAAAGTTGGTCAGTAACCAAATATATAGACATTTAGAAGCACTGCATGTCACGCCAAAGTCTGCCGGCAGAGGGCGCCATCTCACTCACTGTTGTAACAGAGAACTGGGGCTGATTTCTTCCTGCGCAGCTTGGAGTTACTCCCTGCTGGCGCTGGGGGCGGGGCCTCAGGCTTGGTGGCCGTTCCGCTTCCCCGGTTGCAGGGGTGGGCCCTGTACTCCGCTGCGGTTCCAGGCGGCACCTCCTTTGCGGATACGTGGTCAGCACCTTCGGAGTCTGGCTGTATGAGGCATCGGGTGGAGTTACACTCGGAGATGGAGGACATGGCTAGCAGGCTGGCAGGGCCCGGACTGTGGAGGGGGCCTGGTGATGCCTCCTCCTTGCGAGAGCGCCCCCCACTGGGGGGGCTGGTACTACGCCGGAGGCGGGCGGCACGCTGGAAGAGGCCCTCTTTCCTCTTCTTCTCTTCGCGTGGCTCTGGCACCTCCTCAAGGGAAGGGCCCTTGAGGGCCTCACGAAGATCAAAGCCCAGCGCCATGGAAGCCAGTAGCGATGCGCAGCCCCAGAGTGCCGCGTCCGTCCGCCGACGCGTTGGCGCCCTCTTCAGGCTATTGGTAGGCGTGACCTGTGGCGTGGTGCTGGCCGAGCTGGTGGAGGTGCCGGGGTCCTCCAGGCTGTCCACAGCGTCCCCTGTCTCTCGCTGCTCGTCACTCCACAGAGGTAGATCGATATACATTTGACTGGGCAGCTTCACCTGCTTTGGTTTGACGCCATCGGAGCCTTCTGTAGCGTACCCCCTGTCCATGTTCGTCCCTGGGGCCAATTAATGGATTAAGTGACTGATTGATTAATCTGTATTATAAACAGCTACTCCAAGCATGAGACCTCCATGCCACAAGGTGGCGCCATGCGGCTGATGTCATGCCACTCACCCTGCTCGGCGAACAGCGCAGCTAGAGGGACAGACTTCTGGGTCTTCATCAAGCTGGTGGACCAGGGGTTGTTACCATCGGAAAGCGGCCTCACCCTACCAAGATTAGGGGGGATTTACAACGACAGACGCTTTCATCTGAAGCGACATGTAAGTCAGGCAGGCAGTATATAACAGCTACACGGCCGGAGGGGTGTGGGGATGAGCGACTCGGGTTCGAGAATCGCTGGGTTTAGCTGCCAACAAAAGGGCTGCTGGATTGATGCTTATAAACCCAGCATCAGAATCGTTATAAGCTGTCAGCAAGAGGGCAGACTTTACAATTTCATGTGTGGCTGTAAAGGAAATGCAAGCCAACCTGAACATTACATGCAGCCACATCCAGTTGGAATTTCCCACCAACTCCACAGAACTGTTAACAGAACCGTATCCCCAAGGTTTCTCAGTGACGGGTACAGAGCCGACCAAGGTCACACCTGTCAGTGGCACCGGCGCGCTCCTTAGCCTGGAGAGAGCTCGGCCCCCACGTCCGGCCCTTCTTCCGAAAGCCCTTCCTTACGTCCTCGAACTCCTCCTGCTTGTACATCGTGCTCCGCCCCCACGTCCGGTTGCTCTCGTCCAGGGTCACTGCACCAGGGAAAGAGGGCGTGCCGTCACAATTGCCGGGGAGACTCCAGAGAGATAATCAGAGCCGTCATTGCGACTCCAGCTTTGGACAGCACACCGTGAATTTGAGAAGAGGAAAACCTCCACCATTCGCAGGAGAAAAATCAGCTTCTGGCTCACAGCAAAAGGCTGATTTTCTGGGTTAAAGCAGACCTTGTGAATACTATACATTCAATTGGTCCTAAAAAATATATATATTGCCCCCCTAGTGGACACAATAAATTAAATAATTTAACAGTGTTTTAATCTTAGATACACCTAACGATAATTTACAGATGTAATAAACAAATCACTGTGCCTGGAGTGAAACAGAATGTAGCACCAGATAACGTGCAAAAACAGCAATAAATTAAGTGCCTCTTAGAACTACAATCAGACATTAAAGTATAGACAAGGTCTGCCTTACAGAGATGCCTGGGTGCTGAGGGCAGCCAGTCACCATCCAGCCAATCATCTCAAAGCCATCAGTTAAAACTGACATGATTTCAGCCAAATATTTTTCCATTCAGAAAATCCACGATCACAACCTCTCTCCCACACCTGCAGACGGTCCACAGGAGCCCGCTGAAGCAGACCGCCTTCCACAGAGCCTGAAATTTCAGCTGGCCAATCACGTATATGATTTTTCCCCTTCATTCCCACAATGCACCAATCGCATCAGCTTGCCTTTTTTTCTAAGCCCAGCAGGGGGCGCACACTCGCTTGTCATATCCACTTCCTGGTGGTAAACATACATACTGTCCCTCCTGGCAGGGTCAGTGGGGGTGCTCACTGAGGGGAAGAAATATTACCAAACCATGAGGGGCGTCCGGATAACCCCTACTGGGGAGGTGCCATTAACACAAAGGACTAATAATTCGATTCGTCTGATGCTGCATATCTGAGAAAAGCTTTTCGATGACAGACAGAAGGGCTGGACTACTTTTTACTTTTAAACTTTCTCGATCCAGATGTGGTCAGCTTCCTCCATGAGCATACGGCCGCCTGGCACTTACGCTGGATGGCACGCAGGCGTGGAATGAGGGTTGGGCTGCTGGGGGGACTGGACGTGTTGCTGTTGAGGCTCCGCCTCTTGTCCATGGTAGGTGAGGCCTGGACGGTGATCTTGTGCTGGAAATCTGCGGGGAATGATACCGGTGACGACTCCCTGGAAGAGGCACAAGGCTCAGCGAGCGCGTCCCAGGCGGCCCAGACCGCGACCGCTTACCCGACGGCAGGCTGATGCGGTTCCCATCCTTCAGCTTAAGCCGGCTCCGCCTGAACTTGCCCTTCCTCTTCTTGACGTTGGGCTTGTCCTTGTTCAGCTGGAAAATGAGGATGTTGAGCTCCCGCTCCAGCACGTTGATCTCGCGTTCTGCCAGCTGCTGCTCCCTGCGCTTCAGCAGCTCCTCCTGCGACTTCTGCTGCAGTGCTGCCCGCGTCAACTCCTCCTCGCGTGAGCGCAGCTCCTGCAGGGGCACAGCAGGGAGGTTACAGGGGCTGGAGTCTGAGATCAGATCAGTGAGGTGGTTACATGAGGCGGAGTGCATGGTCACGTGTCAGCAAGGTTACAGGGGGTGGAGTCTGTGGTTACGTCAGTGAGGTGGTTAAATGAGGCGGAGTGCATGGTCACATGTCAGCGAGGTTACAGGGGGTGGAGTCTGTGGTTACGTCAGTGAGGTGGTTACATGAGGCGGAGTGCATGGTCACATGTCAGCGAGGTTACAGGGGGTGGAGTCTGTGGTTACGTCAGTGAGATGGTTACATGAGGCAGAGTGCATGGTCACATCTCAGCGAGGTTACAGGAGGTGGAGTCTGTGGTTGTCATGGAAATGGGATCTGACACAGCCCCGCCAATGAAGACATGTGGTACGTTCATTCATTCTATTTTCCCTTCATCCCTCTCTCCATCCGTCCTCCTGCTTGTTCTCGTTCTGTCCATCCACCAGACGCCACCTGACCCGTATCAGCGAATTGGACTAAAATGCACGTCAGGAACGTGCAAGAACATCACTGCTAACGAGCTCATGCACGCCGTGCTTCGACCCAGAGCATCCCCCTTCTGTTTCCTCCCCCTCCGATATTCAAGGGAAATTTTAACTCAAAGATTCAAAAGCTTACCCACTCCGCCCCACCCCCTTTGAGCCAGAAGCCACGCTGGGGGGGGCCTCCGGCAGATTCTCCCTTCTTTGGTCAAAAAGCCTTCGGCCGAAAAGCTCAGTGCCGTGTTTAGTCAAACGCTCCCTGGCTGAGCTGTCGCCTGGAGCTCAGAAGCGAGAACGGGAGCACGACGGTACAGGAGTGTGAGGGTACGTGCTTATCCTACCTCCCACCCCAGCACCCCCCGAGGCTGGCTTGACGCAGGAAGCCATGCATGTTCCACATTTTAATGCATAATACTCCATTTAAGTTTAATTGAATCACATCCATGTTTGGAATTCTGCAGTGCAACAGTAGCTTTGTGCAAATTGCCCCAAACTGATCATTCTTGCCAGCAGTCGTCTAGCATTACTGCCGTTTTCCCAGCTGAATGTATTAAGGGGTGAATCCTTCCGGACGAATAATTAACGGGTGCACCGTCTGTGTGAGAAGACGCAGGCGTGGGAGACTCAGTAACTCCCCACATGTGTCGTCTGGCTATACGTGTCCTGTTCTGTGAGTAAGAGGAAAGGGGCTGTGGGAGGTGCCATGCGGTGGCTCCGCCTCCCCCGAGCAACCAGTCACAGCAAACGCCATCTCAGACACTTTAATTAAACAGAGCCCTGGCCCACCCATTACCCCCCTCACCGGCAATGTCCCCCCCCCCAGGAAATCTGCCCACACAGCACCATTCCTGCATTCAGATCTAAACTGTCCCCTTCAGGCCGGGGCTGGGCATCGATAGCCAGGGGGCGGGATTAGACAGGGACCCCACCCCCAGAGCTGGTTATGCGCCAATCGGTCTCCAAATCGCTTCGGGATAGCTCCTATGCTTCTGATTGATTTTTATTATTCTGATCACAGCTCTTCATGATGCCAGGGAAGAGCTGAGAGCTTCCTCCATAAATCAGAGCAACAAACAAACAAACAAATAAAAGCAGAGTGATGAGTCTGCATTACTACACCAGTAGATGCACATTTTAGGATGTTTCCATCATAATAAATATGCATGTTTTTAATGCCTTTGGTAGTACAAAATTGATTCTCTGGTACCAGTTCAACGATTGCACTGACTGTGTCTCGGTCAGCCGTGCCCCTTGAGCAGCATTACTGGCTGCTGGTGGGATCTTCGCTGAGATGGAAAGGGGCAGCCACCGCAAGGTTGGTATAAAGGCCAAAACAAGAACATTTACTGGGACATAAAAGACACAGTTTTGATTCTCAGCCACTATGAAATTATTTATGAGAGGACAGTAAAATGAAATTCATTCGCTAATTTATCTCTCCCAAGCAGGGTTGGATAGTTCAGGTCCAGAAAGTACAAATCCAGACCAATATTTTCAACCAAGCAGTTTAGTACTTTGTGACTAACTCTTTATATGCAATTGGTTGGTTGAAACAAAATCTTGGTCCGGACTTCTGTTCTCTGCATCTGAATTACCCACCTCAGCTCATAAGTCAGGTGGAAACTGCCGGAAGAATTTTAAAATGAGCTCTAAGACGGAGAAAACGCATCCCGTACCACGAACGGCAAGCCTGCAGAGATATTATGGTGGCCAGACAACGTCAAAGAAGATACTCTGAACTACAAGGTGAGGTGATTTCTTGTCCGGCCTGCTAAAGGCTCAGCTGACTCGATCTTACCTGAATGCTGGTAGGTCATGGCCTGGAGAATCCCTGTAACTCACTCCTAACCCTAAAGCTCCTGGATTTTATTCTCCATACGTAGCAGATGCTCCCATGGCAGAAGAATCATCGTGTCCAGGACAAAATAGAGGTGAGGTGACCTCTGACACTGAATGCACAGCCCTGGCCGGCTCTGGCAGCACACAGGGGAGTGAAACAAATGTAAACACTGTCACTGCGTTAATAATTCACCAGGCCAAAGCTGGATAGCACTCCCTCGCATAATGTTCGCCTCGACCCTGCATAACCCCTCCATACCAAACCTGAGATGTTGCGCCGACATATGGAGTGAGCACTTTCTCGCTGGGGCGGATGGTGCCCGGAAATCTCCACTCTCGTCGTCAATGTCAAGGTAGGAAAACTCAAAGGTGAAGATTTCTGGTCCAGAGAGTACAAATCCAGACCAAGATTTTGTTTCAACCAACCAGTTGCGTATAAAGAGTCATAGTCATAGTTCAGCTGGTTGGTTGAAACAAGATCTTGGTCTGGATTTGTAATCCCTGGACCTGAAATCTCCACTTCTGGGAAGACTAACATAACGTGCAGATCAGCTGGGAAAATGCTCCTCTGATCTTTGGGGAGTTTTTCTCTGAACCGACTCCCGTCGTGTTTTGCCGGTTCGTGCTTCTGACCAGGCCTTCCAATTATGGCCCTGGCTCCTTAACCATATCCCTCCTCCTCCTTGGACCTTAAATGACTCCACTGGAAACATTAATAAACAGTTCCTGTCTTTGTTGGTATACCAGGAGCACCACAACTCAGTGTTGCCAACTTCGATACTGGTTTATGTCTCCTTTGTGCAGCCCAACTTCTCCTTCATTGGCCAATTTTGTTTTCTTCTCAAGCCTATAGGCCCTGGCCAACTCCCTTCTGACAGCTCAGTGGCAAAAATACCAAAAAAAGAACAGTTATTGAGTGATTGATATTTTCTTCCTCATCAGTGTCTTTGGGGGACGGACTCTAAAACTGGATCCTGCAGAAATCTATCAAGTTAACCTGCTTTGACACATAGGTGATAGAGTATTTCCTCCTCAGACTCGACAACGGCAAGCTGCTCTTAGCGAACCCGGGACAAATATCAGCAAGCGTTTACAAACTGATAGTGAAGTCTCACTCTACCGTGTAGCATCTAAAAGCTTCAGATGGCCCTCTGCTCACTACGTTAAAGAAATCAGACACGTGGGAAGTGGTTTTGAATCAGTAATAGCCTTGTGTCGTCACGCAGACTCGGTGCATCGGTGTATTTTATTCTACAAAAGGCCCCAAACTGGATTTCATCATGCAGCTATGCCGAGAATATCGTGGAATGAGACGTCTACGGGTTTCACGTCTACGACTCAAACGTGAGGAACACAATGCCAGAGAGACACCACTTACCCCTCTGTTGTTTTTAGAAACACTTGAGCTTCATGTCTTCTTATTTGGCGTCTTTTTCAGTAAGATCACGTTCACCTTAAATCAGAGAGTAAAGATGCATCCGTTAGGGAAAAAAAAAAGGACTTTTGCACAGATTTCCTGAAGTTTGAGCCAGTTGACGAGACAACATCCCAGAGGACGCCGCATTTCCATGCAGTGTTGCCTTGCAGATGCCCAGCTTGGTAACTGATTAATGCACAAAAGAGGATATAGATGCACAGTCACCTGTCCGGGGACCAGCGGGTCACATGACGAGTCTGATTTTGCTCTGTATGTCAGGGCTCTACATACATTCCACATCACCTTTAATTAACGATTTCCATTTTCCTTTGTGCCATTGTGAGCATTTTCTAGGTTATTCAAAACGAAAGGGAAAAAAGATACAAACTTACAAAAACCTGAGAAATGAAAGTAATAATTCTAATTGCAAGGGTCAGCCCAGTACACAAAGAGCAGGGGCGGAGCATTTTTGTCACGTGTGCGCCTTTGTGTCAGCTGCTGCCTTCGGCGTCTGGCCTGATCTCTCCGCACCGGCTGCAGACAGGGCCCGGCAAATTCTGGGGGCATCGTTTCCAGGACAACCATCCAGCAGGTGTGCATCAATTCTTCATTGTGATGGGTCAACTTCGCCACAGGATCCGACCAATAGAAGAAGAGAGCCTCGTGGGAGGCATGTTGGGTTTTTTTTTATTTTCTCGGGGGGGTTCACAGGTGGTACCGTTAATCTGTCTGTACCCTGGAAGCCCAGTGAAGACCTGGGGTGTAAATGTCGGCCCCACTCCCCAGACAAGAGCACGCATTCCTGTCTACAGGGATGTGCACTGCATTGTTTAGCCAAGACAACACTGGACAACAGGAATGACCTTTGAACCAGCACACCTGCAAAACCTGCTAAAATTAGAGGCTGCTGGTCCGTACGGGCTTGTGGTGCTGGGCTGGCGAGTCGCGCAGCTGAAACTGCACATTCCCGGGGAGGTACACTGCGGTATTCTACGCCGCACAGCTGTACATCACTATGGGGTGTGTGTGTGTATTTCTGTGCACCTGAAATCTACTTTAGCATTAATCTGAGAGAGAAAAATGCTAGTATCCCCAGAGTTGGAAGCGCATGAAGGATCCCCCGATGCCTACTCCCTTAAGTTGGAGTATTTCCTACGCAGAAATATTAGCTTTCCGGGAATAAAGGATGAGACCAGGGGTTGGTTTATGACTCCAAAGTAAATGTTTCCTCCAAATAATGTGACAATAATATTAATAATAATGAAAATATTTTGTGCATGCTCTAAATAAGTTAATTTTAAAACGGGTCTTAAAATAGACTGTTACCTCACGCCCCCTCCCCCCTTTCCTGGGCTTTCAGTTTCCTGTCACTGTCTCCCCGTAGGGCACAGGAAAAGGTAGAAAATGAGCATCAGTTATCCCTAACAATCACCCTTTTCCATATCAATTCCGACCGCGGATGATGGCAGCCCGCCAGGCAGCCAAAACGAGCTCGGCGGCGGCAGCCTGCGTCTCAAACCCCTCCCGCTTTGCGGAGCAACTCACACCCCCCCCCCCCATTCTGACTACCACTTCAGCGCCAGCCCTCTCTGTCTCGAGTTTCATTAGCGGCCCGCTTTGTGCCGATAAGTGCGGCAGCCGCCATTATTTCAGGCGAGCTCTGCGAAGCACAATAATAATTACGGGCGCGTCTGGCAGCCTGTGCTGCTGGGGCGGGGCGGGGCGGGGCGGGGGGAGCCGGGGTATTCATTCAGCGACTCCCCCCACATCGGGAGCTCATACCCAGCCAGCCACGGGGCAGGTACCTGGCACTTTCATTTGTACATAACGATAGATCAAATAATAATTTCAATAATGATGATTTAACTATTCCCTGCAACCCTGTCCGGAATCAGTTACAAGACTGATGGATGGAAATACGGGCTATTTTTTTCTGGGCGTCCTTCACTTGCCACTTGGTATGGGAACAATACTGGTGTGATTTTTTAAAAACAGAATGGGGGGGAGGCTTTCTCTGAACAAATTTCATCGTCTCATTGCCCTTTGGCGGCAATATGGCTTTGGAAGTCAGTCACAGATGTGCCCTGGCCAACAGTGGGGGACAAAACAGATTAATTAATCATCAATGGTTACATGTCATCCCATATCGGGTGCACCCCAGCCTTGTGCCCTTTGGGACAGACACCAGGGCTTGCCCAAAACAACTGGTTAGAGGATGAATGGATGGAGGGATGGATGGATGATTCCATGTTTTTCTAAGCGACCCTCGGATGTCTGGCATTTCATTTTGCATAGAGTACATTCAAGGCCGGTCTATGTAAGCTGAGCCTCTTCCTGTGTGTTTTTCCCCAGATGAAATGAGATGGGAGATTCATGCTAGTTTGAGGGACGATGGAATTAAGTGGAGACGTGACATCATTAATCAACGTGACCAATCAACCTTTTCCCCTATTTGAACTGAAAGGTAGACCAACTCCCTTTAAAAAATGAGACTAGAAATAAATGATCAGGAAATGCAGAAACAACCAGCTATTAAAGGTCCACTGCAGGCGGGGGCCAGCTGAGGAAGCGTCTGGCAAGATAAAGGGGAAGCCATTTGGTTTATTACTGCTATCATCCCCGGGTACGAGATGAGGATCCCGGACTGCGCCTGACCTGGTCAGCCTCGGAAGGGAGCCCGCAAAGCCAGGATCATCCGCTTTAATCCGCGCTCATTAGGATGGGTCCGGAGATAGCCCTCCGCCAATCCGCCGTCACGGACACGGGGGGCGATTTTATTAAAACTGGTTTATAGGATCATTACTCAGCCCCGCTCGGTAAATGAGACTTCAGACTCATACGCGAGTGATACCAGTGACGATCATCAAAATAGCAACAGTAAGTATTAAAAAGCACTGAAACCGCTCATCCAACTCTGTGAATTAAATAAAATGCAAGGTTTTATTTTCTGTCATTTTTCAAAATTATTTTTTGACATGCTACTACTATTTTGCAATAGTGCTCTAAAGGTTTTTTCATTAGAGTAATTTTCATGATTACCCTAAATCTGATGGGCAAAATGTATATTTCTGTGACCTTTCTCGTGTCAGTTACAGCCATGGGTACGTGCTGTGAGCCTGGATTTATGGCAACTCTTACTACATTCTAAGTTATAACTTGGAATTAATACAGTATTACGCCTTAATAAGAGGATATTAAGGGTCATGTATGATGGTAGCATCGCATCATCTTTATGATCTGATCCAGCGATGCAATTTTTCACCAGACGGGAGAGTGCATGCATGCGTGTGCACGCGCGCGAACGCGCAGAACACGAACACGCCAGTGCGCGTTCCAGTCAGTCGGGAGGTGCGGGGGGGGGGGGGCAGTCGGTTTGCGAGCAGGGCCCCCTCTGTTCATTTCTCATTTCGACCAAAATAACTCCCGGCAGGGTTTTGTAATAAATGACAGCCGTTGCCGCGCGCTGCGGATATCATCTTTACTTCTGCGCAAATTAAAAATTAAAACTCATTCGGCGAGGTGCCCGGTGCGACTCGCCAGCTCGTGCGACTGGGGCTGCTGGGAGATGCGGTTCTACATCACGCCCGTACCTCCGGCTCCGGTGAATAATGGTGCCGGTCCGGCACGGCTCACCCAAGGAAGAAGATGTGAAACTTGAAATTCCAGCTGTAATTGATATATGTGTCATTGTGTTTTAGCGTCTTTCCACTTCCATTCTGAAAACTCCCGGAAATTTCCCATTAGGTCCACAGCCTAGCTTCGCAGCCCAGTCCTAATTGCTCTCTCCCGTTACACGCTCTGACCCGCCGCTAGATGCACATGAGCTCCGGTCACTGCGCTTCAATTTAAAGACACATTAATTTGCTAGCACCCCTAAGTATCCTTTCACCGAATCATACATCAGACAAAGGTACACAAAGCCGACCTCGTCGATACCGAAGATCGTTCATGGCGAAACATAAATGTAAACAGTTAATTGGTTTATCCGTAACGTATTTACGATGCCTCCGTGCAGGCAGCACTGTCCTGCTACAGATTGCACGTAGGCTTCTCAGTTACCCGGCCAATCAAATTTGAAGCAGGAGCATTGAAATAGGAAGATAGTAGGAAATGAGTCGACCAATTAGCTGGGGCCCTAAAAGACCCAATGAGACTTGGGTTTCTGCGTTGGCCCGGTGCCCATCTGACTCATTCAGGCCAGGGATCACAGAGAAAGGAAGGGGAGAGACAACTGTGGAAAGGGAGGGAGGGAGAGGAGAGCCAAGTGAAGAATTTAGGTTCATTCATCATACTCTGCGCAGCCTTGTGTTCAAGTCAATGCCTGTCTAGCCCTAAACTTTTTAATTCACATATTGCACAAGCTGATATATGGATAATTAAATACTGGGAATATTAAATTAGAGGACTAAATTATACATGTACACAATATTAGTGACTTGCTTTGCAACAATCCAGAATAGCACCATGAAAGGAAGGGATGTGTTTATGTAAAGTGAGCTACAGTCCAACTCTTATATGGGCATAGATATTTGACTTTGCTCAAGGGTAGAATAGCAAGACTCCCCTGCATCGTCAGCCACCGTCCTTCGGTAAAAGCACCACCTTTCACAGGCAAAGACACGGACAGCCACAGTTTGCCAACATACAGCCTCTGTTCTCCAAGTGGGCCAGAGCACCCACTTGGTGCCACATAGTGGCAGGGACAGGAATTGCATGGCATGACCACCACTCCCCCCAGACTCCCACCCCGCTAGATTCCCACAAGAAAGCAGATTCGTCAGAGGGAGAGGAATGTCGGCCTTGCATTCGCCATGGTGACGCTCTGTGTTTAACCTCGCCATATATAGGTTCTGGGCGGTGAATTTTCCAGCAGTACGTAAACAAAGCAAGTATTACAGCTACCAATTAAACCTCACTCATAACCCCCCCCCCCCCACCACCTTCCCAGACACTAATCATAAATTAACTGGTTTCTACCACAAAGCAGGATAATAACGCAAACGTGAAACAAAGCTTTATTTCCTCATAGCCACTATGCTAAACGGTACGGCAAGCGAGGCACAATATATTTTTATAATTAGAATTAGGTATTGGCTGTTTTTTTTCCCCCCTCGCAGCCGTTTTCTGCACTGCAGGGTTTTTCGGTATTGTTAATCAACAAAAAAAAAAAGAAATCTTTAATTAACCTTTCTGCTAACTAAATGAGAGCTGGAGGATGCTATTTAATACCGCTTTGTGCATTAATCCGGAAAGAAAGCGTCTATTATTCGGCCCTCATTAGCATTTTTGTTCTTTGCGCCAGCCTTTCAGTTTAATGGGTTGCGTGTGGCGTTGCAGCGATGAACGCCGTATGGCGAGATGTAAGCTATGCATTTGGCTACTGGGTGCGGCCCTATTGTGATACTGTTCGGTAATGTACTTAGTCTAAAATCCATCCATTATTCTGCTCCTCCATACCTGCTTACTCAGTGCAGGGTCATAGTGAGTCTGTCCTAGAAAGGACAGTGTTGATGGGATGCTTATCTGTCGCAGGATGAAGACCCGCCCACACACACACACACATAGACACACATTCATAAGCTAAAGGCAATTTGAGACACAGATTCATCTAACCACGTGTCGGTGGAGTGCTGAATTAAACTGGGTGAGCAGAACCACTCGCGCGTTGGGAGGACCGGGGACAGGAATCGAAGCGCACAATGCTAAGCGCTAATGCTAACGCTCAGTTTAAAATACTCCACCACGAAATAACAAAAAAAAACATGCAGTTTTGGTGCGCAAGTCTTCCTAGCTGCATAAAAAAGCACGTTAGACCTTGAGTATCGGCTAAGGCTGAAAAAAAATGCTAGCTAGTCTCAGGGGTCACTGAAGTGCTTTTATTTTTTAAATTTCAGCATTGCTGGATTAATTTTATCAAAAGACCGAATGCACTCAAAACACCAAAGGCGTTCCAGGGGGTGGGCGGCTGGCGAATTAGGAAAGGAAGCAGGAAAAGGATCTTGAACGAGCGTTTTCACGCACCCTTTAGATAGTCCCTGAGCTGCAGGAGAACTGGGTGGAGGCAGCTCCAGCATCACAGCTGAGAAAGCGAGAGATGCATGATCATTCTGTACCTAGATCCCATTCAGAGCACGGACACTAAATACATATCTCATCCTTGACCTAAATGATATTCAGTTAAGGGTTCCCAGTTAGCTTGTTAGAAACAGTACTGGTAAACAAACATCGAAAGAAAAGTATTTTAAAGCAGAATGCATAAGCCACAAAACTTGCTCTTGGCTTGAACCACCTCCATACTTACTGCAGGAGCCACCAATTGTGAAAGACTTGTCTTTTTTTTTTCTTTGTTTAATCAACTGGCCACAAACTTCCATACAGCTGACGTCCCTTAAGTGCTGGCAGGGGAACGGTGGTAAAAATAAGCCAAGCTTGGGTCTGTACTGCGCTCTAAGCAGGTCAGGAGCAGAGCTGCTATGATGTATCTAGCCATGATGCAGTGGTGTGAGACTGTGGTGTGGGTCACCTGTCCCCTTTTCAGGTCAAAGCACGAGGCTTCCTTTGTCTAGGCGAAGATGCCTCATTTGCCATGCTGGAGCCCCCAGCCACTGTTGAAATTCAGCAGTATGCCCCCCCCCCCCCGAAAGTCTCCAAGCTTTAACACATGGCCTGACCTTGCAGACTCCCAAAATGGTGCACCATTAGTGGCATTGTGACACTTGGCACACTGTTAAGCGAACTCCGCGGGGGGGGGCGGCGGGGGGGCGGCGGGGGGGGGGGGGGGGGGGGGGGGGGGGGGGGGGGGGGGGGGG
>JAODJX010000065.1:2471480-2493403 GCA_026776945.1 Isichthys henryi | reverse complement strand
CCCCCCCCCCCCCCCCCCCCCCCCCCCCCCCCCCCCCCCCCCCCCCCCCCCCCCCCCCCCCCCCCCCCCCCGAGACCCTCACGGTATCTTGGGTATTGCATTTGATTACACTATTACAGGGAAATGTACACAGCACATGGCGTGACAGCCTTTATTTAAGTCAGGATGACACTGTATTTCCGTCTTAAGATGGGGACACTTAGAGCCACATTTCCACATGTTGGGTTCAAGGTCCATGATGGAAACGCCAATAAGAAATCTGCTGAAAATAAATGACCCTTCAACTCCAGGGCACCCAAATTCCACAAGGGCAGTGAAAAGAGAAGAGAAACACCCCCCCCCCTCCACCGCATGGGAACACACCCAAACCCCAGTCACGGCGGGGGGCAGGTTCAGCTCTCGTACAAAAGAAAGTCTTAACTTTACTTTCAGTCTAAAATTAACTGCGAGCTGGATTTACCAAAACAACTGAGTGGGGGAAAAAACACACTTAAGTAACACAGGAACCAACATCTGAGTTAAACTGTGACAAAAGCAATGGTTTCTTAGAAACTCTGGAATAATTGAATAGAAATGCAAAGCTCCTAAAATGAGTTTGGTTCTTCAACACATTCCGGTGTTCTGGGAGACACTCGCAGAAACGGAAGTCACTCTTCAGAGGTCACGAATTGAGAAAGTCGCTTCTGGAATAACATCTAACACTGAAAAAACAAAAGCCTCTAATCAATAGTTTCCATCAGGTTTACAAAGAATTTGTAACCGAAAGAGATTGGCATGTACAGATAAACACAATAACAGATTCAAAATTCTCAGTTGTGCGTTTAAGACTGAAACTACAGTGGCACTGATCCACTGTCTCCCTCTCTTTCTAAAACTCTGACTCGGCAGTGTGACAGTGACCCACAGATAATTCTGTTGTGTGGCCAGATCCAGCTGAACAAACCCTAAACCCAATTCACATCCTGTCAAAGGTCCTTCTCTCTCTCCCACTATCTCTCTTGTGAACTAACACACACACACAGCTGACCTGAGTTTCAGCCTGACCAGCAAACCGCTGAGGTTCGAACAAAACTGCTAGTACAGAATATTTTAGCCAGATTTATGCTCCACAGTTAGGCTCTCATCAAAATATAAATTGCTTAGAGGGAGTTTTGTCCAAACAGTTGACAAAGCAGAATGAATAAAAGTAAGGGCCATGAAATGCTGTTCATCTTCCTTTAATGACATGCAGCAAATTTATCATCTCCAGCTCACGCAAGATTTATGGGGGACATCCAGCGATTGAGGGCCGTTCCTGATGAGTGTGATCCTCACGTTTCTGTCGTAAGGGTCACAGAGCAGAATTACGCGGAGGAAGGAATACATAACAAAATGTGTCATGGAAAAGTAACATCTCAAGCGATTCCTGAAGCGGCATTAATGCAAGAAAAACACAAGATTTAGTTCAGCCGGACCCCACAGGCTCCCATGCTGTCATCTTTACCCTCCTTCTGAATCCGTTTTTTTTTTTTTTTTGAATGAATGATCCCTTCATCTCACACCAGATGTCCACCAAGTCACCAGGACTCCAACCCACCCAGGCAGGTTGCACGTCCGCTGTTCTCACACGATTCTGCGAGGAACCCAAACCACAGGCCCGCTACATGGGAAGCTAACATGAAATAAAAATTCCATGAAGTCAGTTTGCGTTCCTTAAAGTTACAACGTCGCAAGGGAGGTGTGGTGGCTTATGAGTTCTTAAGTTTGTGGAGAACTCATGCGTGGTTCTGCTGGACACCCTTTAACAGGAAACCAAGATGGGTCACTATACTGCTTAACTAATGTTATAGTGACCAATAGAGCTGCACAAAACTGCACATGATGGCACGTGAAGTAACCACTGACCTGTGACAGAGCTTTGACCCCAGAAGCAAAATATTAGGGTTGCAAAGGGGCGGAAAAGTTCTGGAAACTTTCCATTCCATGGAAAGTGAAGCTGAAGAATTTTGGAAATATTACATGTTGGAAACTTTCCACCGGAATTGACAGGAAAATGTGTGAATTAATGGGAACATTCCCAGAATTTTGCAAGCTTACAAAACATTGCTCCTGGACAGTTTGTTCCTCACTTTCCACTAAAGAGAATCCGTGAGGGTAAGTTAAGAAGCAAACTGCTTTCACAGACTCTCATACTGGGTGATGGGAGACGCTTGATGAGGATTTAGTGACATTTAACCTGCTTTGAAGGTGACAGCGGAGGCAGGATGGTGCCACGGGCGAGAGATGACAGGACCGGTGCTCAAAGAGGAGGACAGACGCGTTAATTACAAAGGGCTCATTCATCTATAGAACGTCCAGCAATTTTATACCCAGGTGGGGGGGGGGGGGGGTGGGTTTACTGACATGACGGTGGGAAAAATTGGTTTCACACTAGATTACAAGCTCACCCACACACAAGTCCAGATTCTCAGAAACTCAAAACGCAAGTCAATATTCCTTAAAACGCTTCATTTTCTAGCATAAAAACACCCTAAGAACGGTCACATTACTCTCCACACCAAGACTGCCCCCCTCTGCTGACTCCCTCCCAACCGTAAATTACTCTCACCTACCCGGACTGTGTGCTGGATGAAGACAAGCCCCCCACCCCCTTTTATCCGCGGTCAGCTCACTGATAAGCATCTCATCCCCAAGGCCGGCTGTCAGCAAGGACCAGTACACCTCTCAGCACCAAGTTACTTCAGTGAGTACTGGATTTTCCTCATTTTCAGGGTTTGGGATATACATTTATCATAATCCAATGCTGTTACTGCCTAAATGTCTTTTAACCAGCCAAATGTCTGTGCGTTTTGGTACCTTAATCCTACTGTAAACTAGTTCCCTTCAGGATTAATTATCCATCCATCCATCCACCCTGCGGTGGACAAAGGGGTGGGGGTCTGTGAAGGCAAAGGGATTTCCCGATTGTGTGTGTGTGTGTGAAGGGGGGAGGGGCTGTAATAAGCACATCTGTGTCACACGAGGGTGCAAAAATCAATACAGAGGCTCAGTTACTTCAGTGGACATCTGCTGCAGTGCCTCCTAGGTTCATCACTCCTACTGAAGCATACAGCAGCATGTTGGACCATGTCTGCACTCAGCGGAGCGAGAGCTCATCGCCGACGTCTGGAATCCTAAGAGCGTGTGACTGATGCCATTACTCTGCATGTCCTACCCATGAGTTAGCAATCTTGCTTTTTGATCCACGCCCCGTCTTGACGTGCCGGCAACCCCGGAGCGAAACAGACGAAAGAGGTCTCTCTAGGACACGTATCAACTGCCAGCTCAGAGCATGGGAATGGATGCAGTGCTCTTTGTCATGCGAAACTCAGTCAGCGAGACAGAAAGGTCACGTTTTATTCTTTAAATAGGTGGCATTAGCTTCATTTAGCAAACACTCTGGAAGTGATGTACAATTGAGGAAGCAGGAGCGGCTGAGGGTTAAGGGGGACGAACGGTGACATCACTTGCCAAGCCTGGGATTCGAACCAGCAACTTCCTGATTACATACACAGGGTCTTAACCCACAGAAGATAAAGCATCACACTCACAGATACATGCAAACATTTTGTAAATACATTTAGGGCCTGAAGATTCTGGAGCTGCAGATCGTTGGACAGCATTGGTGAATTTTCCCATAATTCCCAGTTCACAACTCAGGCTGCCTTGTCAAGTACAGGATTACTGAGCACCAGAAACCAACATGACCAGGGAGAGCTGGCTATAGCGGGTATCGCTCTTTAGCTCACGCCTCGCATCACCTGAGTGAGGCCATGGGTCACTGCCAATGCTGTGTTCACATCATTGCCAAATCACACACCAATAATCACACACTGTTTAAATAAGCCCCATGCACACAGTTTAATAAGTGCCATATTATCTTAGATTTGCCAGCTACTCCCCGAATGGCAAATGAAACCCTTGAGGTGGACGACAGGCCGCGTGTGTCAGAGGCGTTGGGTGGGATTTGCAAACACCCGGCTGATTTGAACAGCCTCCCAATGTGCCCTGACACCCTAAATTTTGGCAGAAACCACATTTCATGCAGAACCCCCCCTCCACGGATCAGCTGCCCGGTGGCTCTTACTGTTACTGGACTTGAGGTCACGATGGATGATTGGGACGACAGCCTCCTCGTGCAGGTACTGCATGCCCGTGGCAATCTGCACGGCCCAGCTGACGAGGACGTGCGGGGGCACCCTCCTCCCGGTGAGCGCCCGGTTCAGGGTGCCCCCCCTGGCATACTGCATGACCAGGCAGAGATTAGGCTCATCCAAGCAGACGCCTTCCAGCTTTATGATGTTCGGATGTAGCAGCATGGAGAACAGCTTCGCCTCCTGCTTGACACTGTCCGCTGTGGCAGTGATGTCCTTGTCCGGGTCCTGTCGGGCTGCCTTCACCGCCACCTCCTGACCCATCCAGGTGCCCCGGTAGACTTTCCCAAACCCCCCCACGCCGATGATCTCCTCCAGGACCAGCTCACTGAACGGGATTTGCACTGGGGAGTTAGGGACACTTCCCCGCATCCCTGAAGCGCCGTTGGCTGGAAGTCTGTGATACACAGCGGGCTGGTAGGCTACGTAGTTGGAAGGGAATATGCCGACCCGACGATTAATCTTACCGGTCCACCATCCCTCATCCCCCGATATGGCCACATCCTTAGACAGCACCTCCACCACGTCCCCCCGGCGCAGGCTGAGCTCGTCCTCCCCGCTGGCTTCGTAGTCAAACACGGCGGTCCACAACGAGCGGGGGCACAAGGGAGCCGAGTGAGGCCAAGGCGCGCTGCGGGGGGACTCGCTCCGGCCGCGATCGCCGCCGTTGCTCGGCCGCTCTTCACCGTTTGGGAAACCGGCCCGGGAAACATCCATGTCGCGATGCGTGCCGCCGCACCATAAGGTGCCGATTTTAGGGTTCAAAAGTTACAGCAAAAAAAGATAGAAAACGAACAGGCCGTTTCGATCACGCCGAAAAGCGAAGACTTAAAACAAGCAAAAAAAAATCTCACACATAGTATTAATTAAATAATAGTGAGCGCTGTTACGATCCAGTCACGCCGCTTTGGCTGATACCGATTCAAGGCATTCCAAAGTCCTGATCGGGGGCTACTTAGTAACCACGTCGTCCATCTGATACAGCCAGTTTTCACTGGAACAGTCCGAGTAGTAACATTTACAAAGTAGCACTGGAAGACTTAAAATATGATGCAGAAAAACGGTGAGAAGAGCGCGATCGGACGGAATATCACTTCCAAACTTCGCGCACCTAAAAAGACTCATGATCGGCGTACATTCTTTTATACAGCAGTGAAACTGCAGGTGCGGACCTGTAACAAAGTCTGTGCTTCTAATCGTTCCAGGCAAGTAAAGTTTGGATGAAACTTTTTTTTTGGCAATCACTTACAAGACAGCCTATAAAAAGTTTTAAAAGCAATACTACATAAAACTTTGATCACTGTCCAGCCCCTCACCCCTCTCCGTCCCTTACAAGCCCATTGGTTGTAGTGACACTTAAAAAACTTTAAGCTCCAGGTTTCGCTTTAAGCAGCTCTCTACATCTCTTATTCTCCTCTTAAAGCACATTCACCCCGATCGTGCACACTGCAGCCGCCGAGCGCCATCACTCTCCGGAGGGGGGAATAAGGACACCGGATCTGCCACGATGGTCCCGAAAAGTTCCTGCAGCGCGACTCAAAACAGTGAGCAGAGCAGCGCCGCCATCGCTCCCGGACGCCTACAACACCCGGGAGCTGGAAAGTGTTACGCGCCGATTGGCGCGCCCGGCGCACGTGACGTGCGCGTTCTCTGAAGAAAACATCGGGAGGGGCCGCCCTTGGTAACGGGCTCCGTGCGCCGTGGACGCGTGGAAGGCGGAGAATCGCGCAGGAACACGGCCGCGGATATCACGCACCATGACGCCGTCTGCGTTTCACTAATTTATTCATTATTACATACTTTAAAATTTATGTGATATGCCCAACCATGAGTATTAGATGCTGATACAATGCACATACAGCCAGGTGTGCGAGGTCGGGTCGTACCTGTTCTCGAATTTCATGAATATAAGCCTATACGTTTTTTAAAATCTGTGTTTACTCGATAATTCTGAAACTGTATGCTCTGACTACCACTCTGCACTAGGTCGTGTCTGTGTTGGGTCGCGTGCTGAAATGCTGCAATTGTCCTCCGTTCGCAAATTTCAAAATTGTATATTTTCAAGATAGCCCTGATAGTATTTCACTACTAAAAGGCACATCCCTAATCAGCTCCGGCGTAGCAGCCGGTTAAAAGGTACAATAGCGAAGACAGACTTGCAAACACTGCAACCCAGTGGTCAAAAGAATAATTGCAACTAGAATTTACAGTATTTATTCCCTATAAATACTATTATTTAAAATTCGGAATTTATAAGTACATTACCTAGCTTACTTGCAGAAAGCGAAATAGGGTTTTGCATTTCATTTTATTTTCTGCGTTATTTGTAAAAAGTGTCTGTGTGTGTGTGTGTGTGTGTGTGGGGGGGGGGGGTAAAAGTCTTATAATATGGTGACTAGATGAACAACCATCACCATTCTTATAGGCCAAAGTTATTTGTTTGCGTGATACCGTTTCTTGGCCGTTAGTTATTGCTCAATGTTTTTTTTATTGTTTGATGTCATTTTCTCTTGATGTTCTTATCGTCATTACTGTTGCGTGCTGGCCACTTACTGTTATTCTCTCTTAATGTACTACTACCTGACAGTCCGCGTGAGGACATAGAGTATCCCGTTACACTAAGCCTAAGTACACATGACGACAATATTCAATTTAAAATGAGCCTCCGATGATTTTTTTCTTAGCGGTTCCTACACGGACAGTGTTTTTTCTAAGCCTTTTTGCTCTTGGTGTGGGCCACACAGTACCCACGGCACCATAGCGTGGTCTGACAGCTCCTAGAGAAGGATAAAGTGAATAGACCCGATTAAAATGGGGACCCGCGGTGTCCCGCGTGCCGTATACAACTTTACCTATGCTGTTCTCTGCACGCAATGCCAGCTCCTCACATACTCTGAACATACACCGTACACTTTGCAAAGCGTTTTCAATATTCGTCCTCTGTTTCTAATTAAAAAAAAAATACACAATATATAAACGTCCCCATTTACATGCCAGTTCTTGAGACATACGATGCCTGATCTTTGGGGAAGATAATTTTCCAGAGACTTGAGCATCAAAGGTTAATTCATGCTTGTATAAAAAATACGATACGAAATACATTTTTGCGTGGGCCTAAATTGGGCGTCGTAAATTATTAAGGCGTACCTAATAGGCCTAACTGGAAATTGGTTCACCTGTATGAAATGAATATGGCTACGTTATAAAATATACAGTGGATAAAACGAATGAAACCTCTATTCCAAAATGGTGCTTTCGTGAAAACCCGTTCATCTTCAGGTTTTAACAGCTCGTTTTTAAAATCGAGCGCCGTGAATCATATGTGACCGATGCTTGTGCGCGGCGCGGCGCAGGTCCGTCCCTCACACGTCACGTTACCGACTGCGGACGGGGGGAGCCGCAGGACTGCGTACAGCATCTGACAATGAACCGAGACGGGGAAATGAAGAGAAAACCGCACAGGCGCTATACAACAAGAGGGGCGACTGATAAATAAAGGCACCGTGCCTGTGTCTTCGGATTACACTTCTCTGTTTTCTTCTGTTATTCTCGGCGAGATGGGCTCTCAGGTGGTGCAAACTCTGCGACAGGGAGTATGGGCATCCCTGACGGGCGGGTGGTACCATGACCCGGAGCAGAACAAATTCAATAACTCGTGTCACCTCTATTTGTGGATGTTTCTGCTTGTACTGCCGCTGTCGCTGCATCTGGTGAGTACGAGCACCGAAAGGACTCGCGTTATTCATTTGAATGGCGTCATATTCATTCAAAGGATTCCTCTGTGCATAAGTGGAAGACACCAGCACACAGCCCAAGGGGATCTGCACAGGATGTAATCGTATTTGTTGCAGTGGAGTTTATTTTAAATACGCGTGTGGCGGTTCAGCATTCATTTCCAGCGCATCGGTGACTGTCGCATTATTTCACCGCATAGTGAAACGCACGGCAGCCGCGCGGCTCATAGATGGAGCGGTACCACTGAAGCTGGACCTGCTGCGAGCATGAGCTGGGATTTCAGCCGCCCAAAGAAAATGATATTTTGTACCAGACCGTACACTAGAGAAGCAGATCACAGAAGAAGGCGTTTTGTGGCAGTTAAAAAAACACACAGAAACGCCGAAGGTGCTGGCGTCATCCGCACGATAATCTGACCCCGGTCCCCGCTGGAGGATTCATGCGTTTTACGATCTCTCCCGATTTTATCCTTAAAGGAACAAATGTGCTATATTACGTGACCGTGTTTGGCTACGGTTATTCACTCATGGAACCCGCTTGTATTTGCAATGATTTTGCTTTTAGGGTGATAAGGGGGCGCGGCATATTCTTTGTGCGATGCTGTAGTCCGACTGAGCCCAGGGCGTCTCATCTGAGCCTGCGACGGAGGGATTACAGAGCAGCGTCAGGCTGTCAGCCTCTCCAGCATGATTACACAATAGCAGGCATCCGCACATAAGCTTTACCTGAACGATAATATAATAATATTAACCGAATCGGTTAAACATCATAAACCTGAAAGCAATTATATAATTAAGCAATTAGGTAATTTATGTAATATTTGTAAAGAAAATACAAAAGGAGTCAAATATTTATGCGTTGTTTTACTTTAGTGTCTCATGAATGCTTGTTTTATACGATTTTAATTGCATCATTACTTTTCAAAACTATTCTGTGGAAGCGCGCAAATACAGACAGTCAAATTCCACAGAGATGGCGAAATGTTGGAGCTGAAAGATCTATTGAGTGTAAACATGACGTTTTGATGAGATACTTCACATAAAGCACAAGAAGAAGTCTTTATAATGGAAGTATGTCCCAGTTGTGCTGATCGATTTTGGTTAATATTGTAAAAAGGGAAAACAAACTGATACATATTGTAAATACATATTGTGTCTTTCCGGAAGACGGCATATTCTGACAATTGTCATTTGTTAATTATTTAATAGAGAAATAGACAGTGGTGTTAAGTGGGAACTGGGATGTCACGGTGCTCAGACTCTATTCCTGTCCCTCCCCCCAGGCGCTCCCCCCCACGACACTGGCCCTCAGCATTTACTGCACCATAGTGACGGTCTTCTTCGTCCTCATAAAGATGGTGAATTATCGACTGCACCTCATGTTTGATAAGGGCGACATGGTGGCCCAAGGAAGTCTTTCGGATGTCAGCAAGGCTGCGGAGAAGAAGGTCCAAGCCTCTGACTCCTGTCTCTCACCGAGCCTTAGGTGAGTGACGTTTTGGGCCGGGCGGCACCATGGCGCAGTGCTTAGCCTCACCCCTGGTTTGAACCAGGGTTCAAACCTCCGCTATGGTTCAAGGTGTGTGGAGTTGAATTGTTCCCCTTGTGTTATTGTGGGGCTACCTCTGCTGCTCTGGTTTCACCCACAAATCAAAAGTAATCACTTACAAATTGCCTAAAGGTGTGAGTGTGCCTTGTGATGGGTTCGCATCCCACCCTGGGTTCCCTGCCCTGTGCCTATAGACTCTGGACCCCCCATGACCCTGAATAGGACAAGTGGTTACAGAGGATGGATGAGTGGATTTCAGGCTGAACTATAGTCAAAGAGATGCTACTACTAGGTCTCTGGCCAGAAAGTGGTATCAAATTATTAAAAAACACGATAAAATCAGACCATCCCCATGTGTATGAGTGTGAGAACATCATCAAATGTTATTCAGGAGATTAACCGCTCTAAGCTGTAAGTTACCTTCTATAATACAACAGTGCCTTTTCCATCTCTGTGTGGTAAATTTCTATGACTTTCTACTGCTCATGAATGTTGTTCATTAATGACCTTGTAAGGGAGGAGCTTTGTACCCAGTGACTGCTAAGAGGTGGGCGTGGTCTCTCTGACAGGAAGAGCAGCACTGTCCCCGACAGCGTCGCCATGACACTGCTGACCAGGAACCGACCAAGTCCAATCATCCAAGTCACAGTCAAACAGACGGAGACAGACCCGGGATTGATTGGGGTGGTTGGTGTACCTCCTTTTCAGCTTGAACTTACGGCATTTCCAAAAGTCACGGAGGAGCTACTTTTCCGCTTTTAACGTGACTTTTGTTCCCCTTGTGATGATGCAGATGTTTAAATAATCATTTTCGTTATATGCTGAATGTCTTTCCTTAAAATTTTTCCAGAGAGAGTAATTCTTAAATGCTAACGTGCGTTTTTGCAATCCCCCACCTTCAGTGATATTGTGAGGAATTAGCCTCTTTCTTTATCTGTTCGCGATGTGGCCCCTGTTTCTCAGAGAAGCTGGAAATTTGAGTGTCTGCGGTCACATTGATTCTGACATCATCTCTGTCCTGTTACAGGAGGTCCCAAGGTCAGAAGTCACAAAGAGCAATGAAGGTATGTTTGGAACATATGACCCATTTCAGAAAATGTTTTAAACACATATTTATTATGTAAATAAACATTGCCAAACTTAAAAAATCTCCGTATAAATGCAAATGCAGTGTCATCTAACTGCACGATTTAGTTCACTGCTTAGTGAGATCCATTAGTAAAGCAATTTTAATGAAATTAAAAAATTAAACGACTGAATATCTTATCCGAGCAAACCCGGTGAAGAATCTCTATAGGGTATAACCAGGGTCTAAATATAGACACTGGACGGTGGAGCCCAGCCCTGCCTTCTTATGTCCAAATCGCACCTTGTCAGAGCCCAGCTCTACCTCCTTCAACATTTTTTTCTTAAGGTCCCAAAATTTAGTAAAAGATCCAAAGTGAACAGTTGAATAAAAGGTCAGTCTTGCATAAAAATCATGTTGTTTAATCAGCTTTGATGTTAATTTTCATTAGTAACCCTAACCTGACTCATTTCACTTACCAACTAGGCTCTGCTAGATGTGTCTAAGAAGCAATTCAGGGTAACTTGATATTACAAAACATTCTCACAGGCACATTACAATTGAATAAGCAAGAATAATACTTGAAGTGATAAACTATTTTGATGCATTTGCAAGTTTCATCGATTTGTTATCTTTCAAAAATCAAGTACAATTTAGTTGTGCAATAAGTACAATATCCAAATATAATTTAAATAACTTTTAAATCACATTTTTAGTTCATTTTGTATTGTGATAACACGTGCCAACAAATGAACATACTTCGTCTTTAAGATTACATATTATAATTAGGGCCTTTTTTGGGGATTTCATGGAACACATTCTTAAGAACTGACTTGTGTCTCCCACAGCCTCGATTGAGAAATCAGCAGGGAAGTTCTCACCTGAGGAAAGACCCACATCTGAAGTGTCTCAGGGACAGCAGGCAGATCCATCCGATAAGCCTCTCAGTGTGGGGCAGAAACCAACCCCAGACCGGGACACTGCAGACGAGGGGCTGCCCACTTCCAAAGGCAGCGACGAGGAATCTGAGGTGGAGAAGCAGACCCAGGATGCTGACGTAGGTGTTCCGGAATGTGCCGGTGAGCCGGAGGAGGCCGAGTCCCCACAGGATGGTGTACCGGAGGAGAACTACTGCTCAGACGAGATCGCCGTGGTCCTAGTGGATAACTCCAGCCCGTCAGCCTGTCTGGATGAGAACGACACCGTGAAGATTGTCATCACCATGAGCTGTGATGCCCAGACGGCCGCCGAGCTAGAGGAGTCTGTTAAGCTCCGTCTCTTGGAGTCGGTACAGGAGCAGAGGGGCGACGGCCCCGTCAAGATACCCGTCATCACCTTCGACTCACCTGAGGATGACAGGTCGGCCGTCGAGGAGGAGAGCCTGCCTGACCTCATACCTGATGATGCTGCCTGTCAGCTTGAAGAGCAGGCAGGGTCTGACTTGGTGGCTCAGGACAGCAAGGAGAATGAGGACCTGGACCTGCTAGAGCTACCCAGCCCTCAGCTGACCAATGAAAACAGTTCCTCCGGCATCGATATCAGGTCCCATCCAGACGAGGGCGACCTGCTTGAGTTAAAGACGGACAGCGATGGCCTTCTGCAGATCCCCACTGGAGGGCACCATAGCACAGGAACGAGGTTACAAACAAGGGGTATGAGCATCGACAGTGGCACAGATGCCGCCCTGGAAGCTGACAGAGACAAGATCCACACAATGACGTCCTCCAAGTCTGACCTGGAGGCCAAGGAGGGCCAGATGCCCAATGAATCCAACTTTGTGGAGTTTGTGTCACTGTTAGAATCCATCAACAGCATTAGAGGAGGCAATGGAAACCCCCCCGAAGAGGAGAACGAGGATGCTGGGAAGACCACAGACGATGGTGAGCTCCTGGCCTCCCAGCATCTGCTGCGGTTCCCTGTGACTCGAGCCGCTCTCATATGGCTGCACCCATATTGTCACGTTCATTATCTCATCAGGAGGCATAATTAAAGTCACACCCATAACAGTCTTTAATTCGCCATGCACTTAACCACTAATCTATCTTCCAGAAGACAGCGTGATGGCCACTAAAAACAATGAGGAGACAGAGACAGAGGGACAGAAGGAGCAGCCCCATCCTCCCAACAGCTTGGCCACATCCGACATGAGCCAAACCGCGCCAGAAAAAGAGATTCCCATCGTGTCCCCAGACAGGTAGTCTTGACATGATTAATCTTTCTTGGATATCAAAGTAACAATGTTTGGTCTTTGACCAAAAACAGTCCTTAGAACCATCAGAGCAACCAGTTCCTTCAAACACAGTCTGGCTTCATCTCCCTCAGCCCTCAGACGGACAAGGACAAGGATCCGGACTACGATTCCCTACCTTCCCAGACGTCCCAGTCGGAAAGTTCAATGCTGCAGGTTATTTGCAGGCCAGAAGCCACATCCAAGGAAGAAGCCTACACCTTCCACACGGTTCACCGTAAGTGAGACCCTGCTGCATCGTACGGATGCTGCATACTAGTGTGCAGCCCAGGGGATGGATGGATGGATGGATGGATGGCGAGCTCCACTTCATTTGGATTTGACTTGAGCTTTCATCTGCATTTTTCCATTTTCAACTGCAGGAGAACGACCTCGCAAGCTTTATGCTGAGAGAGCACTGAATTTGCCCCTTGGGGCAGAACTCATTACCGGAAACATCTGGTAGGAAACATCAGCCATTTAAGTTACCGTTGCACTACAGTGCAAAAACCCTTTGCCCCACCTGCAGATCTCGCCACACACGCATGCAGATATTTGCTCTGGACAGACAAAACATATGGTGATGTGGAACGTATCCTATAATCTAGGTGCACTTCAGCTTTTCACAGGGCTATAGACTATACATTTTAGTGTCATGTCTTCAGATTTAATGACAGTGGAATCCTATCTTCCTTATGCCCAGCGATCTCCTGTCGACATCATCTAACTCCGAGGGCCAGGATGGGATTGTCGGGCCTCACACGGAGTGCCCCTTCCAGCGCCACATCATCCCCGCCCATCGGCTCCGGCCCAGGAGAACACATCCCGAAATATTCCAGGCACGTCCCGCCATCTGCTTGGCCCTCTGGTTCCTGAGGAGGTGGTTGCTAGGCAGATTACTCCTGAAGGATAGTAGTATGCTATTGGCTGAGAATATATCATTTATCCTGCCCGTTGTCATTTTTTCACAGGAAGAGGACTCACTGGATGAATCCTCAGATACCTCCACTCAGGTGAAGCCCTCACACAAGCTGTACTACAAGCTGAAGGTTTTTCCTGGAAAGTGGATCAATATTCTATATGATCGCCTCACCCTGCTAGCATTGTTGGACAGGTAATAGACGAGAAAGTCCCTGTTTCTGGTCTCATATCTTTTTAAGGTCCATCTGGAGGTGCTGACCAAGCCTCCCTGTTTTTCTCCCAGGAACCAGGATGTAGGGGAGAACTTGGTGTCTGTGTTTCTGGCTGTTCTAGTGGCGTTTCTTGGATTCATCCTGTTGAACCAAGGCTGCTTCAAAGACATTTGGGTCTTCCAGTTCTGTCTTGTGATTGCAAGCTGCCAGTACTCTTTGCTGAAGGTAGGGGGGGGGGTGCGTTTGAGTTTGAGTTACTTTAGTTTGAGTTACAGTTAAAGGCTAAAAGGTTTCTTTGGTAGAAGACAACAAAGTAAATGTGTATTTAAGAATTTCTCAGAGGAGTACCTGCACTGTCCTGACCTTCTGAAAATCCCTTTGTGTGTTTTAGAGTGTCCAGCCAGATGCTGCATCACCTACCCATGTAAGTGTGGGATGGGCAGGGCAGCCGTGGTGCTGGAACAACACCGTCGCTATGCGCTTTGTTTCCATCAGTGTAATGGCTGTCTTTGTGGACGACTCTTCAGGGGCACAATCCCATCGTGGCGTACAGCAGAGCGGCTTACTTCTGCATGGTCTGTGGCCTCATTTGGTTGTTGGACGTGCTGCTGAAGACGCAGAACATTCCAGTGGCCGCAGTATACGGCGTAATTATCGTACCATCTGACACCCTTATGTTTGTAAGAGATATTTTGATAGGTAAGTGATCTCAGTGTCTCTGTGATTTTTAGGGTTGTTATTTATTTACTAGCTTCCAGAAAGTGGTAGCAGAAAACTGACGTTGCTGAAAACTCTTTGCCCTTGTAGGTTTCATGTGCTGCTTCCCGGTCATATTTCTCGTCGGGCTGCTCCCCCAAATGAACACCTTTGTGATTTACCTGCTGGAGCAGATCGACATGCACTTCTTCGGTGGGACAGGTAAGCGCTGTTTCCGTGTCTGTCTGACGGTGGGCCGCCCCCCCGAGAACCGCTGAGCCACCGGTCTCCTTTGCAGCTGCCACGGGGCTGTCCTCAGCCATCTACGGCGTGCTGCGGAGCCTTGCTGTGCTGTCGCTGCTTTATGGATTCTGCTTCGGCGCCCTGAAGGTGCGTCTGCTGTGGATAAATGACACCTGGCTCTAGTTGAACACATGAAGCCATTTTTGGCTTGAGGTTCTGCTACGTTCTCGGGGCTTATTCTGTAATGCCATAAAGACTTGCTGTTAGCTCAAAATTAAGATATTTATATCATCTGTAAAACATTGAAGCAATAACATATGAGAAGGATTGCGGCTGTATATCACGGCTGTGCCCTCCGTTATTTTACTGGCTAACCATTGCTCACCGTTATATTATTGGCTAACCATTGTCTGATATTTTATTGGCTAACCATTGTCCACCATTATTTTATTGGCTAACCATTGTCCGCCATTATTTTATTGGCTAACCATTGTCCGCCATTATTTTATTGGCTAACTGTTGCTCACCATTAATCGTCTGAACCAAACTGAAGGAGCCATGGAATGAGCAGCACATCCCAGCCCTCTTCTCCGGATTCTGTGGCCTCCTGGTCGTCTTCTCTTATCACCTGAGTCGGCAGAGCAGTGACCCTTCTGTTCTCATGTAAGACCCATTTCCGTCTCGCCCACTGGATGATGGCATGGGAGATGAAGGTGGTGCAGGGGATGTTCCTGTGTGGAGGAAGCCCTAATGAGGACTGTCCTTCACTGTCTTGTTGCTGGGAAGGTCTTTGATCAAAACCAAATTGGTGCCTGCCCTGGGAAGTAGGACCGAGGATGACACCCCACCTTCTGAGGACTGTGAAGACCCCCTTCCTGAGAAGCTGAGGAATTCAGTAGTAAGGCTGCTGTGTGTCTCGTATGCCAGAATACAACATTCATAACATGAAGGTGCCATTCTTAAATCAACCAGAATGACACCAACAAGATGTTCTGAAGCCATCTGGAAGTGTGCTCTCTGTCTGAATGGATGTAATGGATTATTGGATTAGGGCAAGATGCCCACTTTCCCTTGTCTTTACAGAAGGAGATTCTGCACTCGGACTTCATCGTGTGCACCATGGCTTGCGTGTTGACGTTCGCCATCACGTCCAGCACCGTCTTCCTGTCCCTGAAAGTAAGTTCTTCAAAGGCTTGTACGTTGTATTATTTAAGAATGTGCCAGTAAGCAGCAGAAATATTGAAGAATTAGTACCTAGTTAGTCATTCGAAGAGTCTGGCCAAGTAGACTAACTTAAGGATGACCAAAGGTCTTTATTTATATTTTTCTCTGCAGCCCTTTGTGGCCATAGTGCTGTACGCCTTAGCAGGGACAGTAGGGTTTGTCACCCACTACCTGATCCCTCAGCTGCGGAAGCACCATCCCTGGCTATGGATCTCACACCCGGTTCTCAAGAGCAAGGAGTACTCCCAGTTTGAGCCCCGAGGTCAGATCCGGGAGCCTTACTGAGATTCGGGGGCTAATGGGTTTTTTTCCGACAAAAACATGTCATGCTGAGGGTGGCAGGGCTCTAACTTTTGCTGTAATCCTCCAGACGACGCCCACCTGATGTGGTTCGAGCGCCTCTACACGTGCCTTTTGTGTTTCGAGAAGTACATCATCTACCCGGCCATCGTGCTTAGCGCCCTGACCAACGACGGCTTCTCGCTCAGCCACCGCGAGCGCCTGGGAATCCAGTTAGTACTGCTTACGCTCCGAGCGCTGCCTGCATGCGAGTCCGGATTCCGTCTCATTCCCCCAATAAAGCCAAGCGTAACAATTGGCAAAGTTGACAAGGAACAAGAGGGTTTCATTACTGTAAACACTGAATGACAGTAGATTGGCCTCTCCTAACTCTCAGCTTGCTTTGATGCCCAGAGAAATCCAATTTTAATCCTCACAAGACTGGGCCACATACCAAAATCTGGCCTGTGCCCTACTTTCCCATGGAATGTTAACGCTCGTGTGAATTACCCCCGGGGCCTCATGAAAACGCTGTTGGTGCGCCTACTTTGACAGCTGCTGCTATGACTGGCAGAGCGTGTTGTTTTTGGATTAATGCTGTAGCTTTGGGGGTGGCCCATCATGCCAGCAAAGCGGGGGTGGGTGATGAACGGGGGGCCAACACAAAGCTAATTCATGTGATTAAGCAGCACTGTCACCCGCCACATTCAGGCTATGGGGGGCTTCACAGGTGCTCGCACCTGTTCTGCATCTGGGATAACTTCACTTTGCATGGTCGTGAACTGCTAAGCGCTTCTATCTTGTGAGTTTGTGAAAATAGCTGTTAGTACAATTGAAATTGTATTTTAAAGTTGAAAATGTTTATATCCAGGTTAGGGTGCACCCATAAGGGATTTTTACAAATCATTAACAAATCTTTAATTTAACTGAAAAGTGACGGTTGTGAAGTGCAATGAAAGTTTCTGTGGCACATGTTTGTTTCTTAGTGTCCTGTGTCCACATCACACTAAAATTTCAACTGTAGTCTTTTCATGATATCACAGCCGTCTAAACAAAATCAGCTCGAGTTATTTGACTTGTGTTTCTTTTGTTTTTGCCATCTAACTTATGCTGGTGCACCTATGTGACCTCCCGTGACCTCTGCCCCAACCCCCCTGTGCCGCTGCTGTTCTTGACCAGTGCAAACCACTCAAGTGTCTGTGTCTCGCTCCAGCTGTGATGTCTTCTTGATGACAGTTGCTGGGATGAAGCTCCTTCGCTCTGCCTTCTGCAATCCCAGCTACCAGTTCGTCACGCTTACCTTCACCATTGTCTTCTTCGAGTTCGACTGCAGCGGAGCCTCCCAGACCTTCTTGCTCGACTTCTTCTTCATGTCCATAGTCTTCCACAAGGTCAGTCGGGTCAGCAATGGCGGTAGGGTGGCAAGACAATGAACTTTGACCTCTCTAAACTTAGATCAACCAGTAAGGAGTGAACAGAGGAACACACTCCCCTGAAGTGCGTTCTACATGCTGTAGGCTTCATCGAGCCACATACTACACTTGGAGGAAAGCGATATTAACTTAGCTCCGCCTGACCCCATCTGTTGTCAGCACATATTGTACTGCAGAGCAGTTAGCTTTATGGAGGTCTCCTTGCTCAGGATGGGTGTTCGATCCAGAAGGGTTTGTCCCTGGTTTTGGAAGCACCATGCTTTGATTCAGGCGTGACCTGGATGGATTTTCTGTTCTACCATACTATATGCTGTGGTCTTCTAATGACTCTCAGGTGGTGTGTTCTTTCATCTACAGCTCTGGGAACTTCTCTACAAACTCCACTTCATCCTGGTGTACATCGCCCCCTGGCAGATTGCGTGGGGTAGCGCTTTCCACGCCTTCGCTCAGCCCTTTGCCGTTCCCCGTATCCTTTTCCATTGGCTTGAAGCCTGGCCCCCCGGAAGCTGGCTAGAGGTCTCCGCGGGTTCCGAACATGACATCTGCTGAACCAGGATCTCCTTAACTGAGACGCTCAGACTCAGCCATGCTGCTACTGCAGACGGTGGTCACTACAGTCTTCTACACGCCCCTCAGCCCTTTCCTGGGCAGTGCCATCTTCATGACATCCTACCCCCGGCCGGTGAAGTTCTGGGAGAGGAACTACAAGTAAGAGGTTTGCACTTGGCAACTGAGGTCACGTCATGCGATGCTTGAGGAAAAGATAAAAGCTTTCAGCACTGCCCCACAGCCAGCTGGAGGGCCTCCATCACTGGATCAGAGAGTATCTGTCAGTCTTGGGTTTGATTTGTCACGTTGTGCTATGGTGCGGATAAGCTGGTAGCTGCCTGGCCTATATGGGCACCAAAGAAAGACTGATGGGATGAAAGGAATCCATTTCAGCTGATCCTAGAATAGAGTTCAGGGATGACTTCATTCACCCAACTGAACAACCTGGTGTTGACAAGATCTGAAGTGCTCAAGGTGGTCATAACTGTAAACAAATCAGATCCACTCCTACAGGGTATAATGATCTCATGCACCATCTGCTTAGGGTTTCCCTTTAAAAAGCTGCAAACATCGTAATAAATACAGGTTTAAAATCAGGACAGAAACACTGAGGTGCCCTTATGTTCTCTTCTCAGCACCAAACGCATTGACAACTCCAACAGCAGGCTGGCGTCTCAAGTGGACAAAGACTCAGGTGAGTCAGCTGGTGTCTCACGGAGCCGGAGCTCTTTTATGGATGCAGCCTCACATCTCAGAAGTAAATGATCATCTTTTTGCAGGGATGCCCAACGAATTAATCAGAGTGTGATTACGATACGAGTCTGATTCCGTCCCGTCAGCTTTATTTGGAACATCCTTGCTTGTTCGGCGCGGTTTCTTGTGAGATCTGAAGGTATCGCTCTGCCCCATCACCCGGCTGTCATCCAGGCTGCGACGACAACAACCTGAACTCCATCTTCTACGAGTACCTGACGCGCTCGCTGCAGCACAGCCTGTGTGGCGACCTGCTCCTCGGCCGCTGGGGCAACTACAGCTCTGGCGACTGCTTCATCCTAGCTTCTGACTACCTCAATGCCCTGGTGCACCTCATCGAGGTCGGCAATGGCCTCGTCACCTTCCAGCTGCGGGGTCTCGAATTCAGAGGTAATGCCCTGCAGCGTGACGCAGAAAGGCATTGTGGGAAAATCAGCCCCAGCATTGTTCTGGCAATCATGCCTTTAACCTCATTAACTTCATAAATAACCCTCACATAGAATATTATACTTGACACACTGAGAAAATAACACACATTGGCCTATTTCCAACTGCCTTCTGCACATGTATTGATTGGTAGAGTTGCTCTCAGATTTTGGGCTCCTCTATTAGAATCAGTGAAAAGCAAATCAGCCCTTTTGATTTGTTAAAAGTGCTCAGCCAAGACATTGCTAGTCGATCATGATGCAACTTCCAGTCCTTCTCAACTGGCTAAATACACCATGGGGGACCCGTCACCACCTCTGTCGCAATTTGGTAACTTGCCAGAATGAAAATGAAGTAGAGAATAAGAGATCGGGACCCAGCTGAGTGCGGCAGAGTTTAACATAGACTGAAGACTTAAGTCCCAGGCGCAGTCTTGCTACTGAGAGGCCTGAAAAAACGGATTGGACCTCATGGGCTTCCATACTTGGCTGCACAAACACATGGAATGTAGGTCATGCGGACTGACCTGGTTAATTTCAGGTACACGGGACACTGGTAGTAAAACACAGTAGCAAATTATTGACACCATTCAGGTTCGTAGGTCGGCATGCTTGAATTTTGGGAGGTTTTGAAGTGCAGTCGGTTTGTCCCCCCCCACCCCCGAGGTACGTACTGCCAGCAGCGGGAGGTGGAGGCCATCACGGAGGGCGTGGAGGATGATGAGGGTTGCTGTTGCTGCGAGCCGGGACACCTGCCCCACGTGCTGTCCTGCAACGCGGCCTTCGGCCTGCGCTGGCTGGCCTGGGAGGTGACCACCACGAAGTACCTGCTGGAGGGCTACAGCATCAGCGAGAACAACGCCGCCACCATGCTGCAGGTGTACGACCTGCGCAAGCTGCTCGTCACCTACTACCTGAAGGTAGGCCACAGTGCCATTTGGTGTGGGGCTCAATTTGATAAACAGATTCGGTGTAAGACAGCTATGTGCAGGAAGGAGGTTTCGGGCCGCTGCCGTTCTGGTAGTTTCTCAATACCAAGAACGCAAAGGTTGCACTTGTGGTCTTGGCAAGAGCGGTCTTGCTAATTTGCCTGCTAAGAATGACGTTCAGATGCAACGAATCATGGAATTAGTGTCGTTTGGTGAGGATGCAGCCGATATATCTTGGATATTGGAGGAGGGGCAAAAATGACGTCCGTCCTCCACACTTCTGTTCCACATATTGGAACTGGCAGTGGAGGACGGTGTAAAAGAGGTACACAAGAATACAAGTATGGTCAAGTATGCATTTTGAGAAACACCCTTTGTCTCCTGCCCCCCGAAGAGCATCATCTACTACCTGATCCACTCTCCAAAACTACGTGATTGGCTGAAGGAACCGTCCATCAAAGAGGCCCTGCAGCCCTACACCAAGTGGCACCACATCGAGCGGGACCCAGCCGTGTTCAGCGTCAAGATCGACGAGGATTATGTGCACTGCCTGCAGGGTGTCACACGGGCCAGCTACTGCAACGTCTACCTCGACTGGATCCAGTACTGCGCTAACAAGCTGGACGAGGTGGGACACAATAATGGAAATGCTATGAGGGTATTATGCACTCTACCCAGTAGGGGGTGCTATAGGTCACTAGCTGAAATGGACACTTTATATGTCATGTTAAGGAGTAGAGACAGGTTAGGGATGGTAGGTAAAACCCAATCTGAGTAATTTTTATGGCTTTTATGCAAATGGTCAGGAGATGTCATAAACATCATCGTGCAAGAAGGTGTAGGGCTTAGCGACAACCAGTAGGTGGCATTAATCCCCAATTCCCCCTTCTTGCCCTTTGTACACTTTTCCAGCCTGTGGATTGCGATGAGGACTCCACCCTGGTGACGCTGTGCTTTGCCCTGTCAGTGCTGGGAAGACGCTCGCTAGGGACGGCGTCCCACAACATGTCGAACAGGTGGGGGTCACAGAGGTGTCCCTTTAGTGTCCCAGTCAGCGAGGTGCTGATGAGTGTTATGCAGACTGGCTTTCCCAGCTGACATTTTCCGACTAGAAGAAGTAGAGTTTTGGCCCCGTGACTTCATGACATTCGCACTGACCAGGGGCCACCAAGCTCTTATTACGATATTTGCCAATGACGGGGGGATTAGAGAGGGGTCTGTGCTTTGTTATGGAGCAGGGAGTGACGGAGCAGGTGGAGCAGCCAGTAAACAGGAGAATCGTGGACAAGAAAACAAGCAAAACCTTATTCAGAGGTTTTAGCTAACACAAAACATCACATGAGACAGGTGGAGCTAATTAAATATCCTGACCCCTGTGCTCCACCTCCCCAGCGCCATGCTGCCTCCTTTTGCCATACGTGGCTGCAGCCTTTTCAGGAACGCCGCTTTCCCTCTGGGGGGGGGGGGGGGGGGGGGGGGGGCGGGGGGGGGGGGGGGGGGGGGGGGCGGGG
>JAODJX010000065.1:2399391-2418422 GCA_026776945.1 Isichthys henryi | reverse complement strand
TATACACACACATAATAATTTTCCAACATTTTTCGCGTGTAAACCAGTTTCGCAGTGCATTATGGGTATTACAGCCAGAAAGACATTACAGTGTCCATTTGACCAATAAATCGACCAGGGCTATTCGAATCACGGTACTCAAGGTCCGAACCCTGCTGATTTTCCAGCCTTCCTTTACTTAGGAACCAGGTGTGAAGCCTCTGGCCAGGCAGAATTAGTAATTATTAAATCAAGTACAGTGGGAGAACTGGAAACAAGGGCTGGATTTGGAACCGAGGTCTGGATTTGAAAAGCCCGGAAATAGACGGATTGAACTTCTTATTGTCATGTCACTTGAAAATTTGTTATCACGACAACTTCAAAGCAGTGAAGTCATGTACACTCAAAATAGCACACTGAAACAACCGAAAGCCAAAATGATTATTTACAGTGTAGTGAATTCAGGTATAAAACAATGACACTTCATGTCAACAGTTTCGTTGACTGAGTGCAAATTGAGGCTTTTGCTGTTGATTCATATAAGTGCCATTCTAACAGCAGAACACAATAAAACTGGACCCAACGAATCCATTTCCTCTTGAGGGACAACAGCAGGCAGGCGCAGCGTTGAATGAGCACCTGCCGCATTCGGGCGAACTATTAAATATGCCTCGCTTTAAAAATACCAAGTGCCCCTGTACAATATCTATTATCGTAAATCCTACCAAGGTGACTACCCAATAAGTACATCGGATCATTTCCAGTTTCATTAAGGACCGGGAACCTTGATGGATTGCAGCAGCTGGACAGCTCCGCTTCCTGGAGAGCCCTCGACAGGCGCAGCGCCGGACTGCTGCAGGCATCCTCCACGCGGCGGCCGCATGCCCGCTTCAGCCCTGCAAGGGAATCGCGAGGGACTGCGGGAGCCGCTGTAATTCCGCATGGGCATGAGGGGCGCCCGCAGCTCCGCTCCTCAGTTTAATTACCACGTTATATATTCAGAGGCGCGTCATTTACAGTTTGTGCACGTTTGCCTAATCGTATAACCAATGTCGTCTAAATAGCACTAATGCATTCTTGTTTTCCTTCTTTTGTCACGTAAAACTTATTTAATAAAAAATCATTTGAAAATTATTACAGCCACTGTGCTCAGCGTGTAGTCATGTATCCAATTAGTACTTAAATTTGATTGTTTTGCTTTTTTATATTTTACATTCCCTACCTATATATTTTTACCATTTTATGTTTCCCAGCTTCTCTGTTCAAATGTGACATGCATTATTTTTAAAGGGAGTCAGTAATAAAAACTTTACATTATGGATGTTTCCGAACATTTTTTCAGACCTTGTAGCTGTTGCTAGGATGTGCAGATCCCCATAGCAACAGTCAAACTCCAGCAGCCTATAATAACTGATGCAAATTTCGGTCGATCCTGACAATAATGCATCTCAGGGTTTATCTTACAAGCTCGGTAAGTGAAATATAGTTTTAATCATATCTTCTATACATCTAATGTAAATGTTCTACTTTAAATGTCTTTAAAAACACACATACATACACGTTGCTAAATAGTGCAGATTTTAAATCCTCTGAATTAAACAATGTGTTTCAGTCACTGATACTGTGTATTTTGTCTTCATCAGTACTATTACGGTTAAATATATCATTTTATACATTTTCAGGCATATTTTGACCAAAGATTACTATTATTTTGTTATGTTTCCCATAGGATTGCAACTGTTGGTCATGAATCCAGTTCTTAAAATCAGCAGAAAGGGATAAATGATTTGATTTTGTTTTTCACTAACTGTCTGGCATTATACATTGTTTATGGCGCGGGAATCGGTGCTTAAGCGCTGCGTTCTGTCAAATCTGCAGCGTCAGCATGTCTCCCTACCGATTGCTGCTATCTGATTGGCTGACGTCCTCTGCAGAGACTTTCAAAGTCAACGTCTATCAATCTCTCTAAGCTTTACTGCTGTTTCTCAAGTCAGCTCTCAAGCAAGTTTTACGACTTGAAATATTCCTTCTTTGGGCGTAAGTAGAACACCCAGCACATGCACATACATAATCAGAGTCTATTAAACAAACTACACTCAATAAATGTGAGTTATGGAATATTATAATCAAAGAGTTATTATTATTAATCATTATATAACCATAAGAGTGTGGTGGAGTAGAACAGCAAAGTGGTAATTCAGTTTAATTTGAGATGGAAATGAGAACAACTCTCACATTTTCACTGCCTTCACTTCAGGAAAATTAAATTAGCTAAAGGACAGGCGCAGAATTAACAAAAAATAAGCCAGATGCTTTTTTTAAATATATTATTTTACCCTGAAATTACACAGCATCACCCAGACATGCGAATACAGATGAAAGTGAATAACAGAACCAACTTCTCATCCATTTGAAGTTGCTGTCTTGCCGGTTATGAAAAATAAATCACTCTCCTTTAAATTAAATCCCTTTGTTATAACTTGAAGACGGCACAAATGATTCGCCACTCACCCACCAAGATCGTACGAGGCGAACTAGCTACAGACACTGCAGGCCAGAATCCCAATGACGACGCCAATGATAATTAAAATTGTGAAGCGGCAGTTTTTATCTGTTTTATTACTGCTGGAGTGACAGATGGGAGAGCAGGGTGACCCACACTAACTTGGCCCAGTGAATTACCAATCCACCGACGGCCATTTAGCCCAGAGTCAGGCCTGGCCTGGCTAATTCCTTCATTCTGAGGGCCGCAGAAGGTCCACTCTCCATCAGCAGAGCAAATTACCAGCTGGCCACTGAAAGTCAGACTGGCCTGACTGGCTAATTCAGGCGTACACTGGGATGGCTCCCATCTCGTCACACTTCGGTCCCTGACTAGTCCAGTCTCACTGAAGTGGTGAAAAAGCAACAGATTGACTAATAGCCCCTTCAGTCTCTGAGGCGTATATAACCTCTGTTCTGCCCTCCCTCCTCCCCCCTCCGCTTCATGGATACCAAGGTGCGTTTCCTAGGTAACCCTAGAAGCAGCATCCCCTTTTACACATTTTGGCGACAGTCAGCATGGACACTTTGGACTGTGGTGTTTACTAAGCCTTATTTTTTCAGGTATTGATAACACCACTAAAAATGATCCCATTCTCCTTACTAGTCATAAATATCAGGATGTATGCTGTCTGCATAAACAGCACATTCACTGTAAAATTATTTATACGTAAACGATTTAACTGCCCCACTGAAGCTGCTAAGTTTCACAATGTGTATATACCACTTTATTAGTTTAATAAACACTTCAAAAAGCTGGTGATGCATTAACAGGCTACTTGGGAATGTTTTTCTGAACACTTTGACTAACAAACCATAGGGAAGACTGAAGCGAGATTATACCCCGAAGGTGTTAACAGACTGGAGGCAAATGACACCCAAATAGGCCCACTTTGGATTCCTCAGCTTCGTTAAGGAATGGCTGGCAATTCTTTTTTAAGCCCCGCAATGAGGTGGCAAAGCCAACAGAACTTAAGACGACAGGCTCTGAGCTGAAGGGCGCGCATGCTACTGAAAACTTCGTTAAGAGAAATGAACGAAATAGGATAGTGACCAGGACAGCGGAGCAAGGCGCTCGTTCATCATCTCACATTTAGTTACATTTACATAAATTTTATGTAGCATCGAACAAGTGAGGAGCGCTTGTGATGAGATAGCATCGATTTGTGAGTTATCTCCTATGGTAATTACTAGCTGGACATTTATTCGATATTGACTCATACTGTCGCCTTAATAATGTGAATCTATAGGACATAAAATTACAGTCTACTCATATCAACTCCTTCAAATGCCAGAGTAGTCAGGCGCGCGTGCGCGTGTGTGTGTGGGTGCGGGGGTCAGTATTGGTCCCTTTTGCACGAACGATTTAAGCTTTGGAGGCGCTAAATGCCCCTTTTCGATAACCGACGAGTAAGCAAAATTAACCGAATCCCCTCCCCCCAGCTCAGCGAAATTTACAAAATGTACGTTTTTAAAAAGTCAGCCATCTTTAGGTTCTTTTGGCGTGATGAAGGCTACCCGACTTATTTACCCTTTAATAATAGCCGAAGTTCCATCTGCCTTAGGCAGTACTGTTAAGTCTGAATGGACATTCATTACATCAGCAAATCATTTTGATATTTAATCACTGACCACCGGTCCTGGTCCTCTATGGAGTAAATTTTGTGCCAAAAGTATTAATCAAAATTTTGGCCTGAAGAACTGTTATCATTCAAGGGATTTCTAGCAATTTCCCTTTTACAGTTTTTGTTAAGTAACGTTAGTTAGAATGAAAGATTATAATCGCGCATTGATTTACTACTGTGACTCGCCTGGCCGGCACTAAGTGTGCGGTTAGAGAAAATTAATAAACATTCCACGGTGCCGTTTAAAGATAATCATACAAATCACATAGTGTATACATATAGGCTTATATTGTGTTTATCGGCGAACCAGTGGCGTGATTGGGCTGCGAGCAGTGCATATACAGCAGTATAAGGCAGGATTCAGGGGGTGTGCGGCTCTGCGGGTAGCGAATCTCACGCCAGCCTGGAAAGTCGCCGGTTCTAATTCCGGTACTGGCAGAGCAATCCTATGACTGTGCTACTATTCAGTGAAACCCTTAACCCCAACTGCTTCAGGAGTGCTAGGCACTGGCTGACCCTGTACACTGTGAGGTATGCGGAAAAAAATCCAAGGTCCCTCACTAATCTATAATCAGATATTCATGCTGCAGCGCAGTTAAACTGTTGGTCTTTGCTGTAACATCCAAACGACTGTGTTCCACTGACAGGATGATTCAAAACGATTAGGCTAATGCTATTTAAAAAAATTAAGTTAACAGCTTCAATAAGTGAATTTGATAAGTATATCATTTCGCAGAATAATCAATGACACAATTAATTGTGTTATTTGTAAATCAATTGTACATGGCAGATATGTTCCCAAAATAGCTAATTGTCAATGTTTTAAAAGCTTCCATTTAAAGAGATCAGTAGTAAAATGCTCGTTCCAGATAAGTTTAGAAACATAGTTCTGTACCTTATTGTCTTTTCTGTCGGTACCTTTGTACCACTTGACATTAATTTATTTTCACCATGCACCGAGATATGTTGCTGTTGGGCCAACAGGGGGCACTGCGTATCAGGACTGAATGACACGCGTCTTATTTCAACTGACAGGATACTCACGAAACGTTGTTTCAGCAGTGAAACTGGTTTTCAAAATGTAAAGGAGGACACAGACACGCCGGCTGCATAAACACAATTTTCCAGCTTGATTTTGTCCATTTAATTATAATCCTATATCGTCTACTGTGAGTGACTCACTGTGGCCCCACTAAAGTGTGATTATATATGTAAAATAATGAATAACAGTGTGCATTTATTTTTAAAGAAATTAAATAAAACTGAAAATAAGCTATATATTTGTAGGGCTGCTTGTAGGTGGATTTCTGTTCAACTTTTTCGTTATCAATGTCCACAAACAGTACTCCATAGGAGGCAACTGCTGGGTTAAGGTAACCATGTCAGTGGTGCATGATAACATGACCGCACTGTCAGTAATATAAATTGCTACAATAAACAACAATGACAACGACAATAATAATATTAACAAACAGCTCTGTATCCCAGCACCCTAACGCGCGCGCTTTCCATCGCATTTTTCTCCGGTACCCGAACGTCGGTCATGTGGCGTGTAAAGTGACGTCATTTCGCCGGATAAAACGCGAAACGCGACGCGAAAAGTGATCGGCTTCCAGCGCCCGTGTCGCCTTGGGTCCGCAGACCTACGCCGGGGAGGACGTGCGTTAACACTTCGGTTCAGGAGCCTGACTGCACGCTGTACCAGCGCAGCGTTAGAGTCCCGGGAGGGGGGAACAGTCTGCGTGTCCTGGGCTCCCTGCACGAGGTCCGGAACAGCTCCGCTCACAAGCAGATAAGAGCCGCTCAGTGCGCCATGGACAACGTGGGTAACGCGTCGGAGCTGCCGTGCCAGCAAACCACCGAGGCGATCAGCAACGGCAGCGCCTTCTGCCGCAACTTCAGCACCAACGCCACCGACACGGACGCGGAGGCTGCTAATAAGGGCTCCATCCCGGTGGTCATTGCCATCATCATCACCGCTTTTTACTCCATCGTGTGTGTCGTTGGACTGGTGGGGAACGTGCTCGTCATGTATGTTATTATCAGGTAAGGTGTTACCAACTTGTGTGCATTTGCACCCCCCACACTCCCCGACTGATGCCCCCTCTAACTGCCACAGCATCCCTTCCGTAAGCGCTTTCCACGGATAATCTGCCAAAAGAATAACATTGACGTTAACTTGAAAACGAACTTGTATTTGTTAACTTGTACTTGAGCGACGGCGTAAGTTTCACCTGTTGCGGGAGGTGTGTAACACCCTCCGGGGCGATTAGGCACCGCCGTCCCGCACGCACCTTCTTCCCAGCTTGTGCCGAACGTAAAGCGGTAGAGGAACATGCTTAATCAACATTTTGCAGAATAATGGAGAAACGTATCCGGTTACGTTGCGGCTCTAGGATCAGGAGAAAAGCAGAATCTGGAAACGTGGACAAAAGTGTCAGACATTTAATTTAAATGTGTAGGTGTCTGTTAGTTATGTCGGTTAGGTGCAGTACAGGTATGTTTATTGTAGGTTGTGTTGGATTATTAAGATGGAGATGATGTAAAGGTACGTGAAAACCTTAGAAACCATGAAGCATTTTAGCTACGGTGAAAGTGGTTTAGTCGACTATGTGCGCATTATCGCAAATATAAGTTGTCGTCACTAAAGCAAATGCATTTGTGTTGATGTCCATTGTGCGAAAACGTCGTTACCGCGCCGTGTTTTTGTGTTATTCAAATGCATGGATCCGAAATGCGTCACCTTGAGAAAATTTAAGGTTAAATACTTTGGCCGAAAAATATACTGTTGAGCGACATGCCTTATGCAAATACCCGATGGAAGCACCTCCATCTCATCCGCCTGGATCGTAAAGATGCTCCGCCGGGTGCTTAACCGCGTCTCTAGTAAAAACGTTGTACAAACACTCAAAATATGCAAAACATGGAACCGGGTATTACAGCCTGTACCGCTATTACTTTTTTTGGGATTAAAGATTATACAGGTATAGTTACATAGCTGGATTTAATAATATTGCCTAACCTTGTCTGAGCGGCACTTGCAATAAATGACTAGAGAGGACGGGACATTTACCCTTCAATTCAAAATAAACGGGTATTTTAAGAATATTGCAGCCCCTAACAACAGAATCTAAATTTGATGGTCTTTACCACCCAGAAGAATACTAACTGGTTTTGGAGCTCAGTACTGGATGGAGTGAGTCGGAACTGGCAGATAGTGTCCTTGTGAGATTTGTGGAATCATTTTCTGGGGATTTGTAGAAGCTCATGGCCGCTATAAAGGAACGTGGCTCTCTGACCTTTTACCCCCACACAGGACACGGCCAACCATCTGCTCAGATCTCAATGTTTGTCACCCAGAGAGGTTGTGACACCAGTTTGGCCAGGAGCATCGCTGGCCTTGCCTCTATGTGGCCTCTGTCTGCCGGTCATCGCTACAAACATTCAGAGCAGAGTGCGAGGAGTTACGTCTCCTGCGGAAACCATTCGACCTGGTCACTCCGGTGTTAAGGCAGCATTTCTGAACTGCTCTTAATTAGGCAGTCTGCATATGGGACATGACCTGCATGCAATTACTGGCCGGAACACATGTAAATATGTTCTGTGATGTTTACTTGAAGAAGCAGCTTATCAGGCTGACAGCGTAGCTGAAAGAGTCGGACGGCACATCTTGGCTTGTGACAGAAACCATTCTCAGAGCGCAGCTCAGTAACGTTACTTGGAGTCTCCTGTGCGGAGTCCGACGTGCAGATAACGTGCAGTGTTATTAAGCCGCCATCAGTCATCGTTTGTTCGCCTATTTGCCGCTGTCATCTCGCCACACAGTCACGTGTCACTCACTGAATCCCCACGGCACACGTCTACTGCGATGCTCGTCACAGAAGCGTTTTCATGTCATGCGGAACAGGCGAACTTTGAATCAATTCTCCAGCTCCGTTGACTGCCAGCAACACAGCAGCCTCATGCGCAGATCCCACCTGCTTCGACTACGCAGAGCTGAATGGACCCCCTGGCGTTTTACTAATACGCAGCACAGTGTTAGAGACAAGATATATGTGTATCTTTTTTGTATAGTCATAGAAATTCATCTTTAATTAGAAGTATATTGTCCTCCTCCTCAGATACTGACTCTCCGTAAACACTCTACAGCAGAACACAGTCCTTAGCCTTGACGTTAGACATTAGATGCCATCACTTGGCTGTCTAGCGAAGGAGGTGCCCCCCCGCCCTCCTGTCTGCACCTCGCTGCTGATTTTACACTGATGCCACAGTGGAAACCACATGGAAGGTTGATGGTAAATATGATTTGCGTGAACTTAGAATTAGTGAGACGTTTTCATACAGCACCAGAGAAAGCTGCCCAAACTGATCATATTTCCCTTTTAACTTTGGTGCTGGGATTGAATTGCTGTATTCATCCAGCATGATTCCTAATATTAGAATGTCCCGGTATTCTCACAGCTGCCTTAGTTCCCATTTTTATTAAATGTTTTTTTTTTTCCTGCTAGGAGGGGTTTGGGGGGGGGGGTACAGTGATATCTCTGTAGACATAGATTACCGCGATATTGTAAACTCACGGCCAGTACAATACCATTTGTCACCAGCAGGGACAAATTAAAAAGTGGCCTACGGGTCAACTTGGATTCACGTGGTATGTGAGGCATGTCGTTGCTCCTTCTGTTAGCATCCTGAATTCTCCACTTGCATCGAAGGGAATGGCAAGCCAGAGTGATAACCACATGTTTACGCGGGGGAGAAAAACAACAATAGTCATTTCAGTCACCCTTGCAGGAAATGAGACGCATTCAGGCAGAAGCGAGTGCTTTCTGTTGCCATAGAGACAGCCGAGCGAATCCTTTACCAGTGAGAATGGGAATGAAACTCGCTAATTCTGGATGACTCCATCCGTTTCTTCCTGTTGACTCTTTGGCGGGTCTCGGTGCTGTGGGCGCCAGTGGAATGTGACCAGACTCATTTTTTCCACACTCTGATTCGGCAAATTGAGTCTTGCCTCTCGGGACCCCGGCCACAAACCGTCACCAAGACCCTCCAGGAGGCCCACAGTAAACAAACGGGCAAATTCAGCACCGGCGGCTCCGTTCACATCCTCTCCGCGGTTAATCAGTAGCTTTTCTCGTCTTCTACCCACAGCGCCACCAAATATTTGCCTTTTGCTTGGTCATCTTCTGTTCGATGTCTGACATTTCGTAGCCATAAAACAATAGACCTTGCCGAATATCTGCCCTGTAAATAGGACCATGCTGTAATTGGCTCATTAGACTTGCAATCTCAACAAACCATTATCTTCATTTGTATTGACCTAGTCTGTTGATCACTTTGAATGGGGGCCATAATCCTTACCGAAAGTCTCCATAAATATTATCCCCCACTCCCCCCCTTCCATATGACTGCTGATGTCATGGATCATTTGGTGGTACCTGGAAGCCCATGATTGTGACAAAACTGGGCTTTAGCTACAGTCTCAAGACATTTACTCAAAATTTAGGACCACGTTTAGTCATTAAAGTCAGAAATCTAGATTAATGGTATTTAATGATAACTTTGGGTCTGTCCCTCTCGAGGGTGTCTCCTCCCCTCACCCTGTTCACATCATCAACCCTCATTTTTATACATAATCATCTTATTTACCAAAGTTACAGAATAAAACACACTTTATGTAGAGCATTACTGCCCATAGCACAAACTCTGGACCAGTTCATAGGTGCTGCTGTTACTTAGCAACGAGATGTGAGTGGAGTAGAAACACAGGCTTTTACTGGACCATACAGTCATGCTTCAAGAATGAACTGAGAGTTCTGTTTGTTTTTTATTCTTTTCCTGACAAGCACTCCTCCTCACTTATTACCGACAATCAATTTCAGAGTGACGACTCACATTCCTAGTTATTTTTGGTCATTTGTGGTCTTATGAGAAGATGGATCACCTTAATATAAACCATTTCCAGGGGTGAAAAAAAGATAAATCTCGGAGATGGATGACGTCCAGGACGGGATCGGCCGACTACAGACGCGAAAAGCCCAGGCTTAAAGGTGTCGATAGACTTCAAATGACGTCTGGACAAAACAAACTCAAACACGTTGGCAAGAACAATCTGTCGCATAAACGCCACCCCCTTGTTTATTCCATGTCACGTTGCAACCGTAGACGCTGCAGAATGTTTTCGATGCAGCAGACGGGCAGACAGACTGTGAATAAACGCACTGTGGCGAGTGCAGGAGACTCTAATAAAGGAGATGGTAGCTTTTTAGAATGGAAGTTACCGTCTTCATTAGCAACCACTATCGGTTTAATACCAGCAGCGGCACAGACGGGGAAGCCGACGATTTACAGGACTCTCGCGGTTAGGCGCTAATGAAATACGCGTGTCACAGCAAACGCTGCATGGCTACAACATTTACTATTAACAGAAATACACAAATGCATATTAATTTACACTATTTAAAGTGCAATGCTGGGAAATGTATAATTAGTCCCCAGCCAATGGTGGACAGTGGGTGGGATCAGAACAAAGCAGACAGTGTGCCTCGGGGAAGCAGCGCAGGCGGAGTGCAGTAGATTTCCCCTGAAGCATACAGCCACCTTCAGCAAGGCTCTCCGACGTCTCCTGTCAGGAAACGCGCTTTATTCTCCGTGCCGCGCTGTCATGAGATGTGCACCGTCCCTTATCAGACACAATTCCTTTTGGCATCAGCGTCGAGAGAGAAAGTCTTTCTTTTGTGATTAAAAACAACAACCTACAGGGTTCCTAAGAGCATCATTTTACTTTTATATCAGAATTTCGCTGCTCACACTGTCATCTACATGCCCTCGCTGAGTGACTTATTTTTTTAATGATATCTGCCGGTCATAGACCTCCTGGAACACATAATACTGCCCCTCCACTCCCCGCCGCTATACACACCTCCTCAGTCTGGGGCCTGTGGGCCCAGCTGCCCATTTCACATCATAAGTCCTTCAGAGCGCAGTAAAGACCGTTCTGGCTGTTGCTGTTTTTCCTGCGCTGTGGTCGCCGTGACTGCGTGACATGACACTCGCGTCTACGCACCGCCACACCCTGTGCGACCATCACACGTCCAGCAGCCAGAGTCCTGTGCAACGCGTTGATTTACTAGAAAGTCCGTTTATGAATCGTAGCTCAGATTACGGTGAGAGTTCAGTCCTCTTCTTAGACGGCCATTCAAAGCCTCTGTAGCAGCGTTTCTGCTTTTTGGCAGAAATTGAAGCCCAGAACTGCCCCAGTTCTGTCTTTGACAGCCAGCAATTTTTGCTTTCATTTACTGGGACCAATACAATGTGAACAACATCAATTCTTTAAAAAAAAATAGGCCCAGAACATGAGAAAACACTGCTGTCAGATGCATCAGTCATTGACAGGAACACGTCTCTCATGTGACTGATGAAAGCTGCACATTTTACCTGCTCCAAGCTTCTCAGAAAATGTTTCATCACCCACATCTCCTTATGCCTGTGTCTTCTAAATCAGGCCAAAATCCATAACAGCAGGGGCATCGCTCCTTATCCGTGAGGAATATAAATCGGGGAACAGAAGCCAGAGAGGGAAATGGCACTTTCTGACACTAATTGCTTTGGCTAAGCCTTTTCCAAAGACTGATCTCTATTCATGATATTCCCTCAGAATTCCTAATTGCGAACTAGCGGACGGCTCAGCGAAAAAAAAATGGAAGATGCCGGCGAGTCTTGTGGATTAAGACGCGCTCACACCATCGGCAAATAGAGGAGTGTATCACACCCCGCGTGCCATGGCGTTCATTTCCCGCCCTCGCTGTGTCGCCGCTTGGGGGGTAATTCATGCCCTCATCGCAATCACGCTGTGAAATTGAATCTTGGAAGCACTGTGCTGGGTACTCGAAACATGGAGATGCACTTTAACAGATTTTCTCGGGCTCTTTGCGATGCACCCTGTGATTACCGCGTTATTCTAATCTCACGGCCAATGGCTTACGACTGAACTTTCCTGCAAGACCTTGCTAAACACCTCAAAACCACAATGCAGAGAAACCCGTTATGGCTGTGAGTACAGCTGTGCATTTAGAACGTTCTCACCCTACAAAGTACATTCTGCCAAATATGGGAATCTTCTCCTAAACGCAGATGTCCTGATAAGTCGGGTTTAATTTTAGAGAATATTTTATACACAATTGTGTTTTAGTAAGGAGTTAGATGTAGTACCATTTGGGACATTTTCTTGCTCACTGGAAGGAAGCGCTAATGTCTGCCAGCGTAATGATTCAAGGTTCAAGAGGTTTATTCGTCACGTACACAGTTGTACACATACAGCATGTAGCGGAATGTAACCCTGGTCACTCGAGCAGCTGTGCATGATGACAGAACATAGAGAGAAAAAAAGGAAAACTAATAATATGATAGAAAAATATGTGAAATGTTCAGCTGTACATAATCTACACATAAGTGATATATAAGAGGTATATGACCAACAACAGCAAGGTGATCGTTAACTGAAATTAATAAGCAACATGATATCTGTATTATAAGCAGAGAGAAGCAGTAATTTATAACTCCATGGATCAGTAAATTCACCGGGATCTTGCAAAGTACCAGCACCACAGAAGAAGCAGCTTCATTAGTCGATCCATCAGCTACTACATGCCGTTTCAAATCTCCCAGTTTCTGGCTGAGATGGAAGCACGTTACCCAACATGTGGGAAATCATGCAAATGAAATAATTAGGTTCCTCTAGCCTACAACAAGGGTTTTCAACTCCATACGGTAATCAGTGGCCTTGTTATATAATATTAAATTAAGACGAGACACGTTTTCCTTGTTCTGCTTCTGCCATATAATCCCTGCTCACTGCAAACAGCTCACCAGCCCTTAGTCCCCGCTCACCATGAGCCTGAACATCTCCCTCAAAGTCCCTGCTCACTGCAAACAGCTCACCAGCCCTTAGTCCCCGCTCACCATGAGCCTGAACATCTCCCTCGATGTCCCTGCTCACTGCAAACAGCTCACCAGCCCTTAGTCCCCGCTCACCATGAGCCTGAACATCTCCCTCGAAGACTTAAAGATCTTTCCATTCCAGATACACGAAAATGAAAACAGCCACCAACATCTACATCTTCAACCTGGCCCTGGCGGATGCCCTGGCCACCAGTACGCTGCCCTTCCAGGGCGTCAACTTCCTGATGGGCACCTGGCCCTTTGGCGATGAGCTCTGCAAGGTGGTGCTCTCCATCGACTACTACAACATGTTCACCAGCATCTTCACGCTGACCACCATGAGCGTGGACCGTTACATCGCCGTCTGCCATCCCATCAAGGCGCTCGACTTCCGCACACCACGAAACGCCAAGATCGTCAACGTCTGTAACTGGATCCTGTCTTCTGCCATCGGCCTGCCCGTCATGATCATGGCCTCCACCGTGGCTCACAGAAATGGCAAGTACAACATACCATGGTCTTCCCCACCCAGAGTTCTGTCAGCATGACCAAACTAGATATCTAGCTATGATTAAATCTGAATCAGTTTCGTACCAATGGCCAATGTTTTTCCCTGTTTATTTCGTTCCTGTGTTAGTGACAGTGCCGGGAGTTTGTTTATCAAATCTTAGCGTTTGCCATGAGCTGCCGAAAAGCACAGGTGTGACCACAATACAGGACTGTTTTGTTCACACTCGTTTGGCCTTTCTCCTTCACAATAGATGGCCGCAATTGAGCTCCCCTAACAGGCTGGAAAAACAGTAGTTAGCAGAGTCATTTGTCAAGAATAAATGAATTTCCAGCCACGTACCAGTGCTTGTGGAAAGAAAATCATTTGGGAGGCAGTTTGATTTATTCCGCTGTGTCCTGTTTGCCTTCTGGCTGCATGTTAGATGCTTTCATTTCCGAGTGCAAAGTATTGAAGTGGAGATAGTCAATGTGAACAAACACAACCTTAAACGACTTTCTCACTGAGGCATTGACTTATGCACAGTCCAGTCATGTTTAATCATTATAAATTGCAGTGAAGGATTCGTGTCAATTGAGTCACATTTTGTTCTTCTCCTACTCCATGTTTCTTCTGCTTTGTGGTTTGCTTCATGGTCGTCCAAAGCTCCAAAAATCATCGACTGCACCCTGAAGTTTCCCCACCCATACTGGTACTGGGACACCCTACTGAAGATCTGTGTCTTCATCTTTGCCTTCATCATGCCCGTCCTCATCATCACGGTGTGCTACGGGCTGATGATCCTCCGCCTGAAGAGCGTCCGCCTGCTGTCTGGCTCCAAGGAGAAGGACCGCAACCTTCGGCGTATCACCCGCATGGTGCTGGTGGTGGTGGCTGTCTTCATCGTGTGCTGGACGCCCATCCACATCTTTGTCATCATCAAGGCCCTGGTGAACATCCCCAGCTCGCTTCTGCAGTCCATCACCTGGCACTTCTGCATCACCCTGGGCTACACCAACAGCTGCCTCAACCCTGTACTCTACGCCTTCCTGGACGAGAACTTCAAGCGCTGCTTCCGTGAGTTCTGCGTCCCCTCTCCAGCCGGCCTGGACCTGCAGAACTCCTCTCGCATCCGGCATGCGCACCGTGAGCATAACTCCAGTGGGCACACCCTGGAACGGACCAACCAGCAGGTATGACTAGCCATGGAGATGTCGTCGCTGGACTCCCGCGGCCAGCCGCACGTGGACATGAACTCCGAGGTAACGCAGGTCACAACCGGACTCTGACTGTCCTGTCACTCTTGGGCTGGTCAAGGTGAATGTAGCTGACGCTCCGTTGGACTGGTCGCCCCACAGCAGCCTCTGTTCAGATGACAAATGCTTCATATTTCCGGAACCCAACCCGGAGGTTCTCAGCCAAACTGTAGACACCGAATTCCTTGCCAGTGCAACATTTCTAGCTACCTTTGTTAGGCGCAGCATGTGATTAATCGAAAGCAGAGGACCCATTCTGAGCCATTTAAGGTCCTGCCAAGTGATGTTTTCATGCCAGTGGTGATCAGATAATATATTCTGATCCATGTAAAAAAAATAAAAAAAATCTGTGCTGAGTTCTGTACGTCCACGGGTTTCAACGAATGACTGGCCCTCTTAGCCAAAGCGTGAAGCTGTAATGTATGTGGCTTTCAAACACAGACCTTCGCACATATCTCAGAAAGCCCCGCAATGAGGTGGGACACAAGCTGAAGATCAGTACAGCGTTATTTACCTTATTTGCACACTGTTACTTATACATGGTATTGCTTGTTACTTGAAATCATTCAACGTGTACAGAACTGGTGAAATTTGGTACCGGATCGATAAATCCTATTTACATTTGGTCATGCTCACATTGTTACTGCCTTGCCGGCAGATTTGCCCATCGTGTACCAGCGTATCATACAACTCTGGGTGTCAGGCAGACGCAGACGTATCCGAAACTCAGTAACAACTTGGTACCAACTGTATCTCATCTGACAGGTGCCAACCCATCACACCAGACCCTTTAGTCCTACAGTGTCTCAACAGTAGAATTTTAAAGCCTGAATCCTGCAGTGTCTGTTGAGTGGACAGTGTGGCAGTGCAGTGGCCTCACAGCCCCCGAATCGGGAGTTTGAATCCCTCCTGCAGTGAGGCTAACTGGACTGTCTGTATCGCCCGTAGTGCGTGAGTGTTTACCCACAGCAGAGTGGTATCTTGGGCACTTTGGTCTGCTGTAGCCCTTTGCCACTTTTGGGATAGAGAGGCCCCAGAACCCCCCCCCCCTTAACCCTGACAAGGAAAAGTGTGTTAAAGATGGATGGGTGGATCTGTTAAAAATATTTTTATACGCTGCAGTTTTTTGTTATGCCAATTATATATATGCTTTATGTAACCTCTGTACTGTTAAATAAATGCCCTTGAGGTTAAATAGTACGTAGTCATGTTGTATGATAACTCACAGCATTTTGTTTCATGGTGGTGAACTTATATATATAGATATATTTAAGCTTTATAACTTTTAATAACCTTTAAGAGAAACTTCACTCCCTTATCCCACAGTATAATATTATATAATGGTGATGCTTTAAAACGTCTCTTTCACCTGCTAATGTTCCCTAATGAACGTTCAATCTGCATGGAGCTGCATATTCATAGTTTTTTATAAATTTTAACATTGGTACAATCTGATGGTTTTTTTGGAAATGCGGAAATGATTCTTTATGCCTTCCAGCTTTTACTGAATGTTTGTCTTTTTCATTTTCTAAAGAACTAATAAACTATTATATTATTAATTATGATATATTCCTGGCTGCGGATTATTTACAGACACACATCCGTCACAGAGATTTCTGGGTAATATTCCTGTTCACACACACTTATTCCAATGAGTCGATCTGTATTATAAACCTCTGTATTCAGGAGAGGCTCCCAGGCTGGTATTCAGGCGATCAGTGGAAAGGGGCTTAGACTGACAGCCAATCACACATCCCAGATCGTCCCCATCAGCACAGCGAACAGCGTTTGTCTTATTGCCCTTTTTCCTGAGCTTGGGATCTCAGGGGCTTCCTCAACCGGGCACAGGGTGTGAGACATCCCTCATTTCTATGGGAAAAAGCCTAATTCCAACAATGACAAGCTCAGCCCCTACCCAGCCCTGACCTTAACCATAAGAAAGCAAACAAAATGCAAGACATTTGGCATTTTTAGTTTTTTGATTGCGGTCACAGAATTGTTTTAAAATAGCGTTTCCCCTTGGGGACCAAAAAAGTGGTCCCCACAATGTCAAAATGACATGTTTTTATCACTCTTACGCACAGCTCTGAAAATGGCCAAAGGGAAATTAACTGAGATCACCGGGAAGATGAACTGCTGTTAGGCCCTTTGGGAGGAAACAGAAAACAAGAAGTAATAAAATGCTAATGACAGCCTGTGATGCGCCTGTGTCTGTGAGCAGCTCCGCGGCGTGTCTGTGTCTGTGAGCAGCTCCGCGGCTCTGACGGGCTGCGGTGTGTCTGTGAGCAGCTCCGTGGCTCTGACGGGCTGCGGTGTGTCTGTGAGCAGCTCCGCGGTTCTGACGGGCTGCGGTGCGTCTGTGTCTGTGAGCAGCTCCGCGGCTCTGACGGGCTGCGGTGCGTCTGTGAGCAGCTCCGCGGCTCTGAGCCTCCCTTCAGTCCTTCTCAGCTAATGTGCATTATCATTCATATTGATAGTTAAGGGATTAAGTGTTAAATATGTAAAGAGATGCCTTTGTTGAGCTTGGTGATATGATTCTGCTCTCTAGTTTCAATGTTTTTCCCATTTTTTCAACAAACCCCAGGTATAGCAGCAAACCAATTTACTTATTAAACATTTATGAAGGGTTACAGTGAAATATACTTTTACATTATTTCAAAAGGGTTTTGTGAAGATACAGAGCAAGGCTAAAGTTTACAAATTGTCTTTTAATTAGGTTGACAATTTTTTCATTACATTTCCAAATGTGTGACAGTTAAAACGGTCACGCATGCAGAAGAACATAAAAACTAACCGTGACCTTTATCACACTATGAGGAAGCCAGTGATGCGCGGCAGGCAGAGTCACGTGACATTCCTTACAGGACGAGACTGATTTTATATGTCCGCTTCACTAGCACAAACTGGGTTCGGGACATAAACAGGAAAAACAGACTGGGAAGGAAGGGGAAGAGCAGTGAATAAACTCAAATGACGGGAGATGATCGGAGAGCCCCATTATCACATGTACTTATTAATAGCACCATCTTATCCATCCATCCATCTCTCATCCGCTTGTCCAGTACAGTATCACAGGGAGACTGGAGTTGATCCCAGGAAACACAGGGTGCAAGGCGAAGGGGCAGGATGCCAGCCATTACAGGACGCACGCGCACACACACACACACAATTAATCCCAGACTGAGGGATATTTCAGAGACAGAAATTCAGCTAAACTGGACATCTGTGTACCATTGTGGGAGCCACACCAAACTGCACTCCACTCCTGAAAACTGGGACCTGATGAACGAAACCATCCACCAACGAATTTCACACCAAATTTCACACAGACTAAAAGCAGCTTTGCTGCAGATGACCACGCCATGCGCTGCTACTCGGCACTGTCACTTAAGCAAAGGCAGTTTTCAGTACAACCAAAGAAACCAGGCTGCGGGGGACGTCCTGTAAGAAATCAGCGTCTGCACCCTCATCTGCTCCGCTTAATGGAGTATTACGGGAGAAATGGGGCAGGACAATCGGCCCTTACAGCTTTATCTCACGCTGCCACATCTTCGATCTCCGTTTATATGCTCCGTTTACCGAATGGTTGCACTGCACTGGAAGCCCACGGCAGAAGACCGATCTAGGCAGACCCTGAAATCACCTTCCCCGGGGGGGGGGGGGGGCTGCCACCACTGGTGCAAGTATAACTTATTAAAGACTGACAATTTGAAAAGCAAAAATCACAATTTTGGGACTAAAAGGGCCAAGGACTGAAAGATCATGTAATACCGGTGCAATTCAAACCAGGGCATCAGGCAGTTACAAAAGTGAAAAGCACAGAGTTTGACACATATAATGTTCAGCACAGCATTTGTATACAAATGAATCCAGTTCAGCACCTTAATTCGTTTGCTATTTCTGTTCAAAGAGCTTCTGAAAGCGTGTTTCGGAAGAAAACCCTACTTCCTATGGCAGCAAGATACCGAAAACGGTTTAATAATATGATTATTCCAGCTCCAACTAACTAATTATTTTTTTTTTTATTAACTATTCATTTAAAAAGGTGTGTGCCCTGTTTACCCAGTAATGGGTTTCTTAACAGGGTGGCATGGTGGTGCAGTGGGTAGCACTGTTGCCTCACACCTCTGGGACCCGGGTTCGAATCCCCGCCTGGGTCACATGCGTGTGGAGTTTGCATGTTCTCCCCATGTCGTCGTGGGG
>JAODJX010000065.1:2362136-2373344 GCA_026776945.1 Isichthys henryi | reverse complement strand
CCCCTCCGATCCCCCTGCCCGCCCGGGGTTCCCCCGCTTTCATTTTACTTTTTTTTAAAAAAAATGTTTTTTTTTTTTTTTTTCTGGTTTTTTTTTTAATTTACACCCCCCCCCCCCCCCCCCAGAATAAATGTCCAAGATAAAATACGGCCTTAAATGAAAGCGTACAGCAAAGCGTGCCTCCAGAGCTGTACCAACAGCGGCTGTCGGAGAGGCACCGTAAAAAAAATAAATAAAAAATTTGCTCTCTGACAAACGAATGATGAACGGAAACTTCTAGTATATTTCCCTGCCGTAAATTCTAGTGGGCTCCACTGCAAGCAGATCAGAGCGTCGGTAAGCCTGGTTATGTGGGACGTTACAAAAGGATCACAGGTTAAGGTCTGAAGTCTGCAGGTCAGTTGCTTCGCCGAGGGTTATCGGCAGAGGTGGCGGTGCCTCGACAGTCTGCAGTACTGACACCCAGCAACGGTGCATCATCACAGCAGCCATGGTAACACGGGCTGCACGGAGCCACGCGCCAGTGTGTGTGCGACGGAACAGCTCCGGGTGAAGCCAAACATACGAGTCATTTCTCAAAAGGTGCATATTCCAGAAAATAAACAGTTACAGCTGCTTTATGCAGACATCTGGATTGTCAGCACAGTAAATATCAGCCAGTTTAGCTTCTAATGGAAGCCAAGGTCAGACCTACGACGCCCCCCAGGCAGAAGCGCCATTACCATGTAGCAAAAGCGATCCAAAGCAAAGCTGTGTGATCACCAAGGACGGGGTTACGGAACTGCTACCGCCCCCTAGCTGCAGCTGAAGGGCATCATTCAAATTGCAAGGAGGTAGGGAGTTCCATGAGACAGCCCCAGTCTGGAACCTTCCAAAGCCATCTGGTCCATCGAGAAGAACCAGTTATGAAGAAGACTCCCCCTGAAGGCCTGATTTATACATCCAAACGATGTCTATTTTTAGATAAATTTGATTTCCAAGTGGATGTGAGCTACATATCCATGTGCGGTGTGAGAAAACATCAATATTGGATCATAACTGATCTCCATCTGAATCCCCCCTCTAAAACGGCTCCTCTGCCAAACCCCTCCTCCACTGGAACACAGAGGTACAACTCCGGAACAACTCCACTGGAATCCACTGCCCAGTTATGGTAAATCCCACCGCGACACAAAATATCAGGGAAACTGCTCTTAAAACCGCGATCCTACATCGGAGCTGCATAAAGGGAAAGACTGTAATTAACACAATTAGATCTTCATGGAGGAAATGACAATTAACACAAGATAAAAAGTTATTGCCTGCACTGGGCAGTATTCCAGTCTTGTTAAAAGGAAAGTGTTAAAATCAAATAACGAAAATGTAGAATGTTAAAAGCAAAACCAGGCGCTCCAACACTAACTTCCCGTTTCCCTTCATCTGTAAGTCATCGCGGACAGATAAGGAAAAATCTAAACTGACATCAAATTGACTCGGTCTTACTTCTCTGACTCAAGAAATCCCCCAAAATCCCCCCTTTGGCTGCTACAGACGGACACATCTGGGCTGCATTTACAATAAGTAACAAGCGGTGCTAAGAAGCAGGATATGAACTGAGAACCTCCTGGATCCTTAAACACTATGTGCTACCCCGAGTGAACACTGACACACTGCCCATCACCTCCTTCTGAGGGGGGGGGGCGCAAAGCCTCCCCGCTTCCTCCACCTCACTCTGCTCTGTCTGCAACATCTTGGCCACAGAGGGCAGGGAGGCGCACTGCCATCGCGGGACACGCTCGCAGCCCCAGAACAAAACGACCCTTCTCTTCACACTGGGGGTGCATTATTAATTAATCACACCCACTATTCAAGCTGAAAAGCAGGGGGAGGAGAAACATAATGATAGAATGCACTAGAAGGAAAGCAAGGCCATCCTGACGGGGCCACGTCGGCCCCCGCGTCGGCCCCCAAGCGGGCCCGTGTCGACCCCGAGAGGGCCCCGCGTCAGCCGTGATGGGTAGGGGGCACTAGGCAGCCATTTTCCTTGATGCATCCCAGGACACACCAGAGAAATCCAGCAGGTATGCACTCTGCACACTCAGTGGTCACGGTGCCACACCACTGCTGTAACTGGACCGTCACTCTCATCCATCGTTCTCGTGACTGACGTGAAGAGCCGTACAGGCTGCGTTTGCGGAGCTGCGGCCATAGTTACTGCAGGGGAGGCCAACACTCAATACTGCCTGATTTAAAATCACGACTAAAATAGACAGCTTAAGGTAAACATGGGCGACATGTCAGGGCCCGCAGGTCGCTCTGGAGACTGTAAACCAAGCCTCCCTCCCACCCCCACAGATTCAACTCTCAGCCCCCCCCAAGGCTAAGGGGGCCCCGGTGGCGACGCCACTCGGACAGCTGGATGACGCTTAACGGACTCAAACTTCTGCAATTAGCTGCTCTATTAAACAGTAATGAAGATGGGGTGTCTGCTTTTCAGGGAGGGGAGGGGGATTCCCCCCCCCACACACACTCACATATGTGCATACATTCCTAATCATCAGTATTACAATAGGGAGGGGGGTCAGGGTGGTGCTGAGGGTTAGGTCTGAGATGCCCCAACACGAGGTGCAGCAACAAAGACCTCAGACTGTCCCCATCACACAGGACCTGCATCTACACACACAGGGACAAGACAACCTAGTTTAAAGCATGTCAAGACTCCCGACTGTCCACCCAGAGTGTTGTCTGGAAAGAAATTCAGATCTTACGCACACACAAAAACACACAGACACACACACACATACACACACACAAGGACAGAGGACACAAGCACACAAACTAAAAACAGTCATTTCACAAAGATGCCAAGCTTCCAACAAGTCAGATATTATTTTTAAAAAAGGTTCAACCATGCAAATGTTTACTGGAGGATGGTGTGAAGAGAGAAGGAAGCAGAGAATGTTCCATGTACAACGGTTTCTCTACCAAGATCAAGATGGCTGAAATCTACGAAAAACCAACAAATAAATTCTTTAGGGATATGGGGGGAGGGACAAGCCATCTTCCATTGAGATGTTCCTCAAAGCCCCCATCCCTTGAGGGCAGAGGGGGAAGAGCTGCTCTGCTTGTTTCTCATAAACGTCTCTGAGATAATCTCGGGGCCCAGGGAAGTAACAGAGACCAGATGCTATTCCTGGACGAATCATTTGTTTTGAACTCCACTTCCTACGAAATGCCCAGGCGGAATTCTTGAAATTCCTTCATAACAAATAGCACAACAGTGGATGTTTCCAAGAGAAGGGCATCTACACGGAGCGTGCAGGAGCTGCAAATGGGACCTCTCAGATGCATCTACACTGCTTTTCCCAGCAGCATGCTGGAAGCCCGGACAATGACATTCCAGGGATTTCCGAAGCCAGGAACAGTGGCCTTTATTACTGCGGCTCGCTCTTCTACCCTGATCAGTAGGCTGCTTTGCCGAATTTTCTGCAAAACACTGAGAAAAAACAAACGCTTGGCTAAACAGCGAAATGAGGAACGCGGAGACACGTTTCATCTTTCGGACAGGATTCCGGTTTATTTTGAAGCGGAACACATTAGCAGTCAAAAATATTTCTAATCCTTAGAACTGAAATCATGCTTGAGACCAGCAAGCAGAGTCACTGGGAACCTGAAGACTTACGAAAATGTGCAGATCCCATACACTGGCACTGCAGGACACATCCAGTGAACTCGTTAAAAAAACAACTATAAAATTCCATAGAAGGGAAAAGTCTAAACACATTCACAATGTCCTAGTGATCTTCAAAGACACGACATAACTGTATAATTCAAAGTTGTCAAAATTGAAATGTCAAAAATGAGGGAAAAAACCTGCTATATTTTTAAATGAAATCTCAGACGTCGTCATGCTGCCAGCTAACTTCCTTAGTGTAGAACCCAAATAACCGAGTAAATGGGATCAATTAATCATATACATAAATAAAAGAGAGAAAAGCAGGTGATGGACAGACGGATGGATGGATGGATTCGTGGTCTGTACTCAACTCACCCCAAAAACTAACTAAATGTATAATTATCACTTGTATAAGGTGACAAAACTCTGGGGTGAACATTAATCAGACAAGACTGTGTGCAGATGGACAGTATTTATGAGTAAAATGGGCTGGCGTTAATAATGAAACATAAACAGTCACTCTGCATAAATTTGAACGATTAGTGTCCTACAAGACGCCCTGCCCAGCACAGCAAGCATTAGCCAAAGGCTGAATCACTGGCCCCCCAATAGCCCCCCCTTACTGAGTGTTACCCTCTCTTATCGGGCTGTGATTAAAGGCGAGATCACCACCGTGATGTTCAGGACAGCGGCCTGGTGTAACTCCCTCCCCCCATCTTCCCCATCCCCAAACGGTGACTCAGTCGTGATGGGACATGCGTGACAGTCCAGCGCAGATCTGTGTGACAACGCAACATTATTCCTGAAGGAGTGAGCCATTGGCTGCCGGTCCAGCTCGGACGGTGACCGTCTCTCGAGCGCTGCGAGGACAGCCAGCAGAAAACATGTGGCCAGAAACGCAGGATAATTCTCCTGCAGGCTGATCCTCAAACACAGCACCTTAAACTGCGAAGAGCCCAGCGAATGGATAAACACAAGCTGGCAATTGAATTTCACAGCTAGCTCGTTTGTTTATGTGGGTGGGGGGGGGTCAGCTGGTAATGGCTCCCTTTATAACATCACGAAGCACTTGTCAGCACCGACACTGGGAGACAGCAGACAAGTACTGGAAAAAGATAAATCAGGGTCGAGCGAAATCAGACCCGCAATAAGAAATACAGTCACTGCAGGACAGTGTGCGTGAAAAAGGGTTTAATACAGCATGGAAACATCACACAAGGATAAGAGAAGGTGGAAATGGAAGGTGGAGGGACAGATTCATTTGATAAACATGTAAAACAACAGTAGACCTTAAACTGATATACTGGTAACTTTTATTGAGCCGTATCTATTTAAAAATGTGACATACGCAGAGGTGAGTTAGCAAGTCCACTAGGGCAGCACCGTGGTAAAAGCAGGCGTGCCCTTTAAACGCGGCCCTCAGCCACCAGTGCAGATTGATGCCATTTCCCAGAGCAGAGCTTTGCGAAAGATCCTGCTCGCTCCGTTCTGGCCACATTCCCCTTTTTCTGCGTCCATTGTTTCAAAACCCACCCGGCCAACGGAAACAGCCTGCTCAGTCCTAGCAGGAAGTCGGAGGGCCGGGGCCCAGTGGGGGCACGATGACCGCGGGATCTCCAAGCCGCTCGTCGTGTTCCCACCTCCCGGGCTTCCACGTCCTGGGCAGGGTCCCCAAAAACGCCCCCCTTGGGGACACTTATGAAAGAGAAAGAGCGGATTCCTGGAGGCAGCAACAAAACGATCAAAACAGTGAAATGCGACTCCAAAAAGTAGGGGGGGGGGGGGCAAAACAAGCATAGCAGTCAGCGGTCTGAGACGCAGATCGATGGGATAATCTTTTTAGGTTGGGTCGGGTAAGTCAGGAAAGCTGTTGGAAGACATCGAGGGCTGGTCCTCACCAATAAAAGCAGGGGGGCAATTTAAAAAGGTGCACTGCGGACATAGGTCACAAAAGCCCCCCCGTCACCGCCACAGGGCTGCGCGTTACACACTACTGCGTCACAGGATGGCATCATAGGGTCAGAGTAAAGAAATTAGGGCTGGCCCACTTTTCATACTAAGCAAACCACTGTGCGCCCTGGCCTCTTTTTCCACGGTGGGGGGTGGGGTGTTGGTTATTTGTTTGGTCCTAGCTGAGGTTTTCCTGTGAAGCAATCCGCCAGAGTTGATCCTAAGGCCCACCCCCAGCAACTTCATGGCGAAAAACCTTGAGAAAGATTCAGGCTTGGAGTTGAAGGGGGATAATTAGCGGCTGGCGGGCGGCTTCTATTTCTGCGGGAGCGTGTGGGGCCGGCGCGGTGCCGGGGGGGGGGGCAGCCTGGCATCTGGAAAGTGAACCTGCCCGGATAAACATGACCCTGCCCCCGACGGAAAAGCGCGCACCGTGACACCGGCCCACGCAGATTTATTATTATGCTTTTATTACTCGGCAGGTTCATAGCAGACAAGCAGCGGGTCCCTATTAAGGCAAATATGAAGCACAAACTGCAGTAATAAAACTAAAACGTAGGACAGCGTCACACGCATATTCCACATAGCAAACACTGGACAGATAACACGGTGTTATAAATATACACGGCGGATGAATCATTCTAAGAACCGTTAAGTTTCTCTCTTTTTTTCCATTTAACACTTAAGATGGACCGGTGAGAAGATGAAACAACTCGAGGGGATTAAGTCTGTCCTTTGAGATGTTTCCTCACGCTAAATCCAATCTGAAAAGGAAAGCTGTTGTAGGGGCTGTGATCCTCCCCACAGGAATACAAGCCTTGCCCTGTTTGTGACTCCTAAGGAGGTGACTCAGTTTATGCTTAAAGGCACATTTATCCATACAAACTGCTCATAATCCCTTCATGAAATCGCTGCTGAACTTGGCTGAATTTATTATGGATTATTCCGGAGCCTCCATACCATAAGGGTGTCTATATTGCACAGTAAACGCCGCATTTCCGATTATTTATGTTCGTTTCAGTATGAAAGACGGTAAGTTGTACGGTAGTTGTTACCATCAAAACCCGGTTACATGTAGCACGAAGGCAACAGGCTCAGGATCGACGTGTGCATAGAAGAAAGAGCAGCATTAACAAGGCAGCATTGGCGTGGAGCATCACAGCACTGCGTTAAACAGGGAGGATTAACGTTAATATCCAGCAAAGCGAAGCGAAACAGCCGAGAGCCGCAGCTGCGATCGAGTCCTTTCGCTTTCGGCTGCTGCCTTAGATCGCGTCTCCTAAACACCTCCGGCGGCAGGGAAAATCGCTTGATTTTGGGGTTACTTTATCATAATATTCCCGAAAACCCCGCACTTTCTAACGTCTTAATGTGCTTTTCTAACTTCACCAGAAGTGGATGAGGATATAGCCAGAAACTGGTTTCCGCTGTTCCGCCTATCTTTCCTAAAAACAACCCAGAGAGCATCTGCTGTTAAAAAAAAAAACCGTATAAAAGAAGAATCTCAACACTGAAAAGCAATATGAACAGAATTTACACTTTTTAAAACTTCCAGATAATTTTGCAAAACTCCCCGTTTGCCCCCGCTTCGCCACTGACCGTCTGTTCGAGTTTGTTTCGCCATCGTCTAAAATGGCTTAAAGTCCCGATCTATATCCAACCGGGTCCGGTTCACTTGGACCCCCACGATCTTTACTCCGGCTAACGGACAGGCGGCGGCGGGACCGCGGTTGTGCGCGTCCCTGAGTCGCCACCGACATGCGTGAGATAAAACTCACCGCTGGCGCCGCGGGATAAGGTGGAGAGGTACGTCTGGCCCATTTCTTAAACGCCGCTCCTGCGGTAGTAGATGCGCTGGATGCCGTCAGGTCCGCCTCGCCGCAGCGGCCAGAGGCGCGTTTCAGGCCGGCCGCTCACTGCAGCCTCCCCGGCGCTCCGCGGGCTCCGCCGGCTCTGTCATTTCTTCCTGGAGATCTCAGCCTAGGGTCACGGGGTGCTGTGCTGTGCGCTGCGGCGGGAGGGACGGTGCCCCGCTCCAGCCACCAGGAATCTCCACCCCACCCCACCCCGACCCCCTCCCACCCCTTTCGAAAGTTTGGTAAATCTGCAAAAGGCGGCGCGTTTCCGATTACACTTATTATGCATAATTAAAAACTTCTGGGCAGGTCTATATCTGGCATCTACAGTTATACAAATCACACGTGTGCTATTAATTTTGCAAGACGTGCATCGTGCCAATTTCTGCGTTTCGTGATCAAAGATATACTCGCTGGGGTAATTTAGTAAAAGATATTTGAGAGACATCACAAAATTAGTTAAGATTAGAAGATTAAAATTCTCATTCAAAGTTTAACGCAGAGTATATATTTCTGGAATCACATGGACAATCTAGTTTGTGACCAGCGACAGTGACTGGTCACGGTGGTTGGTTTCAGTCGCTGCTGACACTTACAGAGAGGCTGTTTCTTTTCACATACTTTTACTTGACCAAATGACAGAGGAAATAAAAGATAAAAAACATCACAGTTATGTGGAAAACCTGACAGCAAGACGCCCTACCATTTCACAGCACCACGACAGTGACTTGAACACAGACGGACATCACGCATCGCATTTAAAGCACTTTCATAATGGAGCCTCAATTTCTCATCAACATCAGCTACTAATTAGCATTTCTCTGTGTTCTTAAACCATCTTTTTCTTGTTAGTAACAGACTGGGCTTTGCTGGCATGTCCACCAGCATTCTTGGTACATTACATCACTTCTTCGTGATGACTAAAGCATCTCCAAGCTCCAAGCTAATCACTCTTCTACAGGAGGAAAGCAAAGTCAGAATTTCTCAACACATAACTCCCAGCACGATGACTGTGATCAGAAGGTTGCAGGTTCAAGTCCCAGGGTCTGCAGAGAGATTTCACTGTTGGGCCCCTGAGAGAGGCCCTGTCTGACCCTGCCTTCTGAAATCTCCATCGCTCTAGATAAAAACATTCACTAAACGAATAAAATGTAAAGATTCTGTATGGATCTGAACCACGGATACCTGATTCAGCCCGAGATGCCGTTGAGCGCACAGAGCCTCCCGACACTCATTTACCATGTCCGGCCGCCTGCTACCGGCACTGTGGGCGGGGCTGAGGAGGAGGGGCCCCCCTCTCCTGTGTGAACGGAAACGGCCGTGGTCCGGACCCCCCGCACATTGTTCTGCAGGCTGATAAGGAGATTCTTTGTCATATAAGCAGCACTTCCCCCCAAAGACACTTTCCTGTGTTACAACATCAAGCCTCAATCTCTCTGAAGTCACATGAAAACACAGCAAACGGCCATAATGGGATGCACCTCTGGGGAAGATTCATACGAAGGTCCTTCTGCTTATGTACACAGCTGCATATTGACTTAGCTAAATAATCTATTTGGCTGGTTAAGTGGGTAATACTGTAATTATGCTGCAGTTAGTTGTCATGTGAGCAAACAAAGCGAACCACTCACTGAGCACTGGCTTACGTTACCAGTACTACGGCTCTGGGGTGAATTTCCCGAAACCTTCTTTATGCTACGTCGTTCATCAGTTCTAGGCTAAAAGATGAATGACATAGCATTAAGAAAGTATTGAGGAAATTCAGCCCTGGTGAGTTTAAAGATAACTAGCTTCAGATATACTCTGTTTATAAAACACCGACAAGCCACAGGCAAATACAGCGATAACCCATCCACCCTTTGCTGTAGCCACAAATCTGCTTTGACCCACAGGGTGACCTCCAGCTCTACACGGCCCAATAAATCTCCCGCCATCACGTTTTCACTCTTATCTCATGGCTGCCGTTTACATCTTTCACAATTTTGATGGGAGGAAACTATCTTCCTGTTTCTGCTGTAAGCGTACGTGGGAGGGGAGCAGACCCTGTGTTGGGGTTGTGTACAAATGTCACAAACACACAGTCTGACATTGCCACGCAGACCGATACACGCAGATCGGCACACGTGGTAGACAGACGTCTCTGAGGTCAAACAGTTATTCAGTCGAAACAGGAACGGCCATCTTTCCGAAAGGAGTAGAGCAGGTCACTGCAGCCAACTGCAAGGAAACAGCCGGATGTTTTTCTTAGTGAGTCAGCAGGGGATGAGATTTGACGTGACTGCATGCGTCTGAGAACTGTTCCTTTGGGGCCCTGTTTACACTTTAACTGTTTATTAAGACTCACACAAAGCTACACAGTGTAACTTTAGTCTGCTCACGCCCTTCATGCACATGAAACAGCTGCTTTAATGCCACAAGCCACAAAACAACAAAAATATCCCTCTGACTGGATAAACTGCATCCAAGCTTACTGAGAAACATCTTTAAAAACACACCGCAGAAAGCGACCATGTTCTACTGGTCGATAAAAACTGTGTTCAGATGAAACAGGGACCCCTACTGTTCAGCATATGACATTGCGGCCAAATTCCACAAAGCAGGTAGTTAACAGTCAGGTCTCTCACTGTTACATAACTGCATGTGACAGGTCAGTTTAATCTCCTCTCCATGGTCTGACCTGGCGTAGCGCTGCATTACTGAGTAGCCTAGAGTGAGACGTCAGTTATGCACGGCCAATATTTACAGCTTTAGCGTATACGGATGTATCATTTATCATGAGTGCCGCTGTGATACTACCAGAGTAATAACATTTGCATCGATATCCAGAGCAGGGCCCCCGCATGCGCTGCGTCGCCATCCGCATTTTACACCCGCATGTTCTTTCCTTCATATTTCAGAGGATATTATCAGGAAAGTGAAGCGTTTCCTCCCATTTGAAATGGCTGGGGAAGGTGACAGCGAACAGCGATCATGGCCGCAAGCTGGCAGAGTGCCCCGAGGAGGGGGAGCACAGATTCAGACAGAGGGGTGGGCAGGCCGAGGAAGGGCCTGCAGTGGGCAGGAGGAATGTGCGGCACAGAGAGGCTGCACAACCCCGGTGTGTCACCTGTGAGCAGAGAACGGGCCCCATCTCGGCAGAGTGGGAATCGACCCTTTCCACAACCGGCATCGTTTCTAGGAAGCGGATCGCGTCCCCAAACGAGACACCAATGCTGAGCCTATAAAAGGATATCTATAGGATATATATACATGCCACTGAGGGGGGGGGGGGAATCATTAAATATTAACCAGGCATCTTAGCAATTATTGTTAAAAGTGGTTCGCAAATTAACTCTGTGAGCTTTTATGCTCTTCCTCCGGATGACTTATTTATTAGCCAAAATTCCGAGCCGCTGTTGCGAAAGAGGCTCTCGGCGGGGGAAGCAGAACCGACAGTGAGGATTCCTGCCCGTCACTGTGCCTGATGCCAGCTGAGAGGTGCGGGGACAGGAAAATCTGGGCAGGGTTTGGGATACTTAACCCTGCGTAGCAGCCATTCCCTGCCAGCGCAGGCCGGCCCGACATCCGCCCACCACCTGATTTCTCACGGAGGCACAGACCAGCCTCTCTTACATGAGGCGGTCAGATCAATGACACAGACACTCTCCCCTGCAGTCTGTAATGCACTGCACTGCAACAAAGCCCGGCCGCCCCCCCCCCCCCCCCCCGCCCCCCCCCGGGCGGGGGGGGGGGGGGGGGGGGGGGCGG
>JAODJX010000065.1:2326098-2341727 GCA_026776945.1 Isichthys henryi | reverse complement strand
CCCCGCCCCCCCCCCTGCCCCCCCCCGGCCCCTCGGCCCCCCCCCCGCACCCCCCCACCCCCCCCCCCCGGCGGCGGCCGCCCCCCTCAGGGCCACGCAGGGGCTAACCATGGAACTGACCTCGTAGAAGACATCAGGGTTCCCGGGATTGAAGAGAGAGGGGGCCCTTTCCTCCAGTGCTCTAACCATCTCCGGCCATACCGAGTTCACCATAAAGTCGTACCCAGGAACTATATCGGCCTTGTCACTGCAATGCAAAGCACAGTGGGGACCGAGTTACAGCCCCGTAGGTACTGGGCAACTGCACGTCACACACAAACCCACACCTGTCACCACAAACCCCCCCCAGACAGGTACCTGGAGATGGCCCCACCCGTCACTTCCCTCAGCAGCCGGCAGTGGTGTGGCCCAAATTCTAGCAGCTTCCCGTACATGTTCTGCAGCGCAGGTGGGCCAGACTTGGTGCACTGCTCTACCACAACCTGCGGGGGGGCAGTATAAGGCTGACGGTGGGGGAGGGTACCAGCAGAGGGGGCGGGTCCAGCAGTGGCGCTGACTAACGGTGCCGGCACCTGGGTGCGGGTGATACACGGCCCCCTCACCTGCTCCACGTAGGGCTTGACCAGCACCTGGCCCACCAGCGCCTCGGCGTCCCGCGTCTTGTCGATGGTGGCGTAGGTGCGCAGGCAGTGCCTCACCATGTCCACACTGGAGGTACGCAGACCCTCCACCAGCAGGCCCTCCAGAGACTGCTGCAGCATGGCCGTGATGCCGGCAATGCGCTGCCATGGGGACGGGGAGGGGGGGGATTATACCGCTATCCATTACTACCCCACATAAGCAAAATGCCGCAGTCTAGCGTGACCCAAACCCGCCCCTTCAGTGTCCCAGTGCCCCATAATTTCACACTGTTGTGGGACTCACCGGCCGAACGCGATCCACCAGTGGCATGCCTTTGCTCTGCACAGCGTGGAACTGCAGCTGGTTGAACTCGGTGGCGATCCGCTCCAGGATCTGCCCAGCGAGTGGAGGGCTAGACAAACACAGAGAGCCAACGCAGTCTGGTCAACAAGGGGGCGCCGTCAGGAAGGGGCCACACTGGCAATAAAAGCATGCCTTAAGGAGCCAAAGAAAGCAGCTCATTTTCTCATGTGTTTTTCTCCTAAACTGGCAAAATTACACAAATAGACTGGAAAATACACACCATGCTAACGGCGGTTTTAAATCTCAGTTGCATCTTTTTATTGACCATGAATGACAGGGTCTACACTGCCAAAATATTCAGCTTTCACCAATCTTGTGACATTTTGGCATAGAGTGAGTCTAAATTAAGTCTCGTCAACAAAAGGCATAATTATGAAGTCACACAGAAACACAGCACTAGCACATTACCTAAAAATGCAGTTATACCTACTGAGAGATTTCAGCAGTAATGGCATTTGATCAGTGGGGACTACTGACCCCTACTGGTCAAAATGTCCCCTTTACAAAATTCATTAGTAACAGCAGGAGAAACTGAAATATGCCAAGCAGACTGCTTTTCTATACGGACGCTCACGAGGAACATCAGCAACATTCAGGGCTGGAGAGCTACCTGTTTACTTCTGGGGAGGGTGTGTCCTTGGAACTCTGAGCGTGGAGAATCTTCTCAATTTTCTCCACCGATCTCACAACTTGGATAAGTCTCAAAACGCACATCTATAAGAGTGAGAGAGAGGGCACAAAATAAAAATATATGAACGTTCCCCATGAAACAGTCGCTTTTTATGTGAAAAAAAAAGATTTGTTGTGTTCCAAGCCTGTTTGAGGCGGCAGCCTGAGCCCAGAGTATTGACAGCGTACAAGGTCTATTTAAAGCAAATGGCTCTTTATACTGATTTACCTTCTTCTTCTGTATATCATCCTGCTTGCATAACCGCTCGTCTATGGCTTCAATGACTTCATGCACAGATGACCGGAGACTCTTTCAGAGAGAAATCGGCCACAGACACAATGAGCAGGAAGCCACTCAGGCACAGATCACGACAACCAACACACAGCAGAGGGGACGGATAGCAGAATTTTACATGGGGATCAAACTAAGATCCTAATCAAAGGGCAGAGGTGCGCTTCTCACCAGCACTTCTTCCCGTAACTGGCCAAGGGGGACAGACAGCTGGCTGAGAGTCTTATCCATGCCAGCCTGATGGGGCAAGACCAAGCAAGCAATTAATAACATTGTAACTGACACATTCCATCAGGCATCACGTTGTCTTTGAAACAGCCTGTGATAGCAGCAGGGTTTTAAATTCTGAATAATAATTATATAATAATAATAATAATAATAATCCCTTTAACATCACCGTCTAACTGTATGGTGACTTATACTAGGAGCCAAAATTGTGCAAATGCTTCCAATTTTTTGAGATTGCAGGACTTTATTTATCCGTTGCTTCTGTTACTTAATTGTCCGATGTTTGATAACTGTAACATTCTTTGATTGTTAATAAACATTAGCGTCAATATGTGTGTAGTAATTTTTAAAGCACGATGCCAAAAATGCTTTCATCACAAGTTCGTTAAATTAGCTAAGCAAACCAGACGACCTTAAACTGACTGACCATGTATATCCTTTATGCAAGTAATTTCCCTTAAATATTTGTACTAAATCTTAGATGTTTGATGAAGTATACAGAATTTTCACACAGATAAAGCAAAAAGCCTTTTAATAAACTACTATACTAATAAGTACCAGCTTGTGTTAAATGATGGGTGACATGTTTATGCATATCAGTGCTGCGCCTGAAGCTTATATGGACCATCAGAAGGACAGACAGGACAAAGACTCACCAGGTTCGTGGAAAGGTTGACGAAGTCTGCGTAGTCCTTGTTGATGAGCTCCACCATGGCCGTCTTAAGGAGCTTGTAGTAGAGCTCCAGGTCCTCCCGCATCTCTTCCAGCTGCACACGCTTGCGGCACTCCGCCACGAAGTGGTCCACGTCAAAGTCATCCTGCCCAGGAGCACGAGAAACAGAATCTATCAGCAAAAAGGAAAAAGGGCTCCAAAGCCACACAACTGCCAATATTTAACAAGACAAGGTACCAAACAGAAACTAGAAGGCAGTAGAACAAAAGTACAAGATCTCTTTTTGAACAAGGAGACATTTTACTTTAAACAATGACATGGGTAGGTTAGGTCTTCCAATAACAGGGGTATAAGCTTACATATTCTGATAATACAGGGTACAATAGAGAAGACACGGTACAATTTAATTAGAAAGTGCTGGTTAACAGCAACCTGGTGAAAAAAGAACCAGGCGGTGCAGGAAAGGACCAAACACAATAATATATTATCCACAAAATGATGAGCGGAGAAAAATTATATCAGTATCCCTCAGCCATACCTTATATAGTAATAAGATGCTAAGAACCACGGTATGCTTTAAATATAAAGCAACTGTAGCAATTCGACTCAATAGTCCAGCGATTTTAGCAAACCGAGGTAACACATTCAGTGAACTAGCTAACAGTATTTTAACTAAATTTGTAATTAGGCTGACAGATAGGAAACATGCAACAACGTTAATGGCCTGTTAATATCCAGCTACCGGTTAAAATGCAAACAGAACCATGACGCTTTAAAATGGATTCTTTTAAGGTTTCACTAAAGAGTAGCTTTTTATGCAAACATTTTAAAGTGGTTTCCTTATTGACGCATCGTGCTGTCAAAGTAGATGAAGAACCCAACAGCCAACCGTAGTCCGAAAGGGCTCATTCAGAGACACTTTCTTACCTTCATGAACACTTCTCTGTCAAAACACAAAGCGTCAGGCCCCTTCGGAAGATTCATCCTCAATTTACGCCCACCGTAAAGGACAAAACACGCTTACAATATACGAAATGATATTTAAAATCTACTTCATTATTCCAACTGACAGATATCAGGGTTTAGAAAACGCGAACACTTCCGCCAACATGGCACTAGAAAACACCATAGAGGGTGTGAATATTGTAATCTGTGCCCGAGAGAAACGCGTAGCGCCACCTAGAGGTCTCCAGCCAACATGGCAACCGCACGACCTGTACCTGCATTTTCTTTTCTTGAACAAACTTCTTAGAAAACTGCAGTAATTATTTAATGTAGCTCCAAATTAATTATATATCCGGTATCACTGACTCACTAAATATTTCAAGAAACATGTTTATCTACACCTGGTAACTGAATTTACGCTTCTTAATGAACGAGTATTGTATAGCCTATATCTTCATATTATGTATAGGTCTAATGCATCATACTGTATTTTGCTTGTTGTATTCCTATTAATAGTAATTGTAGTATCGATAGTTTTCTTCTGTTAGGCATGTTCGGGATGGGAATCAGGCAGTTATTTAAAATCGGGTCATCCCGCTAGTCAGAGAAGTGAATCCGTAACTGAAATGGAGCATAATCGCTTTTTGCCATTGTACATTCACAACAAAACTATTGGGGAAAAAATGCCAAAATTTGCGAAGCAGTTGTAATTGCAACTTGAATTCCGTATGCGTGATGCATACACTGGAAGTGTTTGTGATGTATAACAAAAATCTTGGTCTCAGTATGGAAATAGGGATGGAGCTGGCGGATGGCGCGCGTGTGCGCGGCGGTGTGTGCATGCATTAGGATGCGCGTTCCTGCGTTTGACGTTTATGTCAGGCATCCGTGCCATTGGGCGGCAGTAGAAGAGCCGGGTCAGCTGATCGGGGGGGATGCGACGGGCTTTAATGAGTCGTCTCTAGTAAGAATACTTTGCCCATCCCCGATGTGGGACTGCGTGATAATAATATTGATTTTCTTTTCTGCTGGGCATCTCAGGGGGAAATTCAGTACCCCTTGAAAGGAACAGCTCTGCTGTCGTAAAACGCCTGGTGGAGTACCATTCCCAGAGATTCTCCCTACATGGGCGTCATCAGTGCGCAAGGGTAGGGACCTCAAACTGTTGGAGTGTGGGGTGTAAGGTGTGAACGGCTGGCTTCTGCTTCCTCTTTTTTTGTCCTTTTTCTCTTTCGGCGGAGCGGTCCCGGCCGCGTCCTCAGCTTCGCCCCCTTTGCCGGCGGCAGTAACGGGCGATGGCGGAGTGCGAGAGGAAGACGCTGTCACCCCTGGAAGCGGCCCGCTCCCGTTACGAGAGCCTGCAGATCTCGGACGATGTGTTTGGGGAATCGGGGGATGACAGCAGCGAGAACCCTTTCTACAGCACTTCTGGGGACTCCAACTCGGATAACTACACCTCGGAGATCAACGCCGACGACATTAGGATCTGCGAGGTTGGCAGCAGCCACCCTGGAGCATCGGGACCCAATACCCTAGAAGAGGAAGGCTGGAGCGATACCGTCCGAGACGTTACGGTGCCCTCCTATAAGGGGACATGTGGTATGTCGTTTAAGGAATATGTTTCAAATGCAATAATGTGAGCAGATGTTAATTGGTGAAAATCATTAGCCAGACATAACGCATCGTGCGGTTATTTCGGGTTTAATGCGTGCGTGCGAGCGAAAAGGCAGTAAGATATTTATACACGCTATCTTTTAATAATTCATATATATGGCCTTAGATGTCCTATTTTTAGTGACGGGGCTAAAATCCCCCCACCTTTCCCACGGTAAAGTTGCATTACGGGATGCTCACAGACCCCAGGAAAGGGGCCGTTTCACCGGTATTCGTTTGGACATTATCTCGGGTTTGCCTTGCAAAATGTGCCTAACCTGCGTGGAAGTAAAAGAAAGCGTGTTATCATAAATAAGGACCTTATTACCGAGGCTCGTGTCTCCACTTGCATGGCGCTTTGGTGCCGCTTTGGCCATTTAACAGTCCGTATGTAGGGTAGGTGTGTGTGTGATGCTAAGAGATCCGACCGGACTCCCACTTTGATTTAAGTACCGGGGCGCTGGATACGCGGGCGCCGTATTTCCCGCAGAAACGGCGGCGATTTATACGGCAGCAGCGGTGCCACTTACTGTTATTGGGATTTTACAATGGAGGGGAGCTGTGGGGGCTCCGAGAGTTGAGCACCGTGCCCCCCCACTAAAAATTCCACTGGTTAAAAATATCCTTCATGGATGGTACATTTTAATTAATTCCCAATCGCCTTTCCCTGTATTTCCTAAGAAACCCCAAAGCGTAGACTTTTATTGCACACGGATTTGGTTTTAAGGATATGTATGATTGATATATATATAAAAAAAAAACATGTAGGGAGAAAGGGCAAGAATATGTGATTTTTTTTAAATGACAAAATTCCTTAAAGAGGGTGGCAGACATGCGCTTTGGGGAAGCGAAGCCCATCCGCCTCGGTACCGCCGTGGATCTTCTGGAAACTTCATGATAATGTTAAACGGTGACAAATGCGCGTGGGACAAAGTCACCTGAATCCCCCCAGTACAAACGGGACCGTATATGAATTATTATGCGTGCATATCGTGACGCCTCCCTGGTGAAGCCGCCGCGCTCCTCATTGCGTGGTTTTATTGGTTTTATGCGCCGGTTAAATTCGCCCTACACTTTCTCCGTACTTAGTACGGGGGGGGGGCGGGGGGCGGTGAAAGAGTATCTGACCCCCGGGGCCATCACGACTGGGAGGCGGCATATTTTACCGAGTGTCGCTTTTGCTAACAGGCAATTTATCGGGAAAAAGTCGCTACAGTTTACCCCAACAAGTATCAGTGAAACAAACTGTCATCCTCATCCCCATGCCACCCCCGGGCAGAATGCAGTGCATGAAAGCGATTACGGCGCGCCGTGAAGAGTGACCCGGGACTGGGGCGCTGATTAACTGCCCGGCTTTGGGAGAGACTGAGGCACGGACTAACAGATGGTTACCTTGATGACTGAGTAAACGCTGGCTGCCTTTCTTCCTTCTTGGGTGAACTGCTCTTGCTACAAGGTGGATGAGCGTGTTTCATGTGACCTTCACCCTGTCAAGAGCAGCGGAATACAGCCTCCGAAGCTGACAACCCAGCCCTCTGTAGTGTTAGCTGTCCTGCACATCAGAGCCGGTATTTGGAATATGGATTTGGATATACACTCCCTGCACGCTCGTGACCCAGACAGACCCCCAGGAATCCAATAATGTGGCAGGGCCCTCTGACAGGCTGCGGGACACAACCTGTTGTTTGGGCATCTGTCAAGCAGTTAGAGACGTGTGAGGACAGGTTCCCCGCATCCTGCACTGTCCTTCAGGAGGAGATAGAGGAGCATTTCTGTCTCACGCTCAGATGACAGGATGTTGCCTGAGATGTGCTTTTCGTGCCCCCCCCAGTAACGTTTCTCATAGATGGGTCTTGTATGTCGCACTACGGTGTTGTCGTACCATTGACCATAGAACTGTATCGGCTAGAACTTTAATGACCTTAATGAACATAGAGTATCACAGCCACATGCTGGAGGTCAGGTCAAATGGCATTTTACACTCATGGTGTTAATGCAACTGGGTGTGGGTTCACAGCCCTCTCTCCTGATCAGAAGGGAAATAGCCCCCCCACCGGGGCCTCTTACCTTATCCTGCTCACAGCTGGACTGGCTGCCACTGGAGGGAGGTGCTGCAGACTGTCCCTACTGTTACCCAGAGACGCCAGCTGATGTGAGGGCGGGGTGTGCCATCTGTCTGTGGGCCCTGGGGGGGGGGGTGGTGCAGTCCTCATAGGCAGTGTCCTTGGCCAGTAGGTGATGCCTTCAATACAGTCTGCTCGATATTGAAACTCAGACATTTATTAACCCCAGGACAGGCATACCTGACACAGAGGTGTAGGGGCAGCAGTAGGTGAATGTGCATTGAGACCAAAGGGCCCCCATTCCGGCAGCAGTATCAGTGCTCGCCTTCGAAGGCTCTTTATAATACAGCGCTTTGGCTGTGAGGGACTTTTCATTCTGTCTTTGTGTGTCAAAGTGTGACACTCCATGCCGGCAGTTGTGTGGGGATTTGCATATTTATGTGTTTATCAGGCATATTTACGCAGTGCAGTGTACAGTTGAGAAAGCAGGGTCAGTGTTCGGAGCACCTGGGGGGTGGGGGACAAGGGCCCTGCTCAGGGGCCCAATGGTGATATAAACTTTGGGATTTGAACCTACGACCTTCCGATCACAGGCACAGTGTCCCTGAGCCACACAGCCCTCCTGGATTCACTGTTATCATCCGGGAAATGTGACCCACAGAGTGGGGGAGGGGAAGGCAGGACGTGTGAGTCTGTGACATCTGCGAGACTAACGGGAGCAGCGGCCCCCTGAGGCCTGAGCTGCGGCGCAATATGCATGCATTGGTGCCTGATGGGATTGACATGGAAATGAAAAGGAAGATGAAGAGATCGGCACCTCTGAGGGCGAACGCAGAGATGGAAAGGGGCTATGCCAGTGTTTCAGGCAACGGCGTTCCCGGCCAGTGACTTCCAGTTGCTAAATGTTATTCTAAATCGATGGGGCCGGTGCTTGGTGGTGTTGGGTGGTGTGCAGCCAGTGCTTGGGCGGCAGTGTGCGGCCGGTGCTTAGGCGTATGCAGTGGTGCCTCCGTGGAGCTCCGAGTTCTGCAGGACAGATGCCGATTGGCACTAATGCTTATGCTTCAGAAAAGGCCGACGGCGCGGTGCTATGGAGCGAAGGGGGACAACGTGTCTCCAGGTGCAACCCGATGGCCAAAAATAGGTTTGGAACCAGAAACCAAACGTGTACAAGTGGCTGGGATCGCAGGTCCAGTTCTGTATCTGATTCACAATTCATCATGGCAGAACTTTGGTGTAATCATCCATCCATCGACATACTGAATTCATTTATCCAGTTAGAGGGGGGTGATTTGGGAAAGTTTAAGGTCGTCCTGAATAGGGCACCAGCAGATTAATTAGCAAGGTGTCGTTTAGTTTTAATAGAGTTGGATATTTAATTGCCCTGCTTAAGGCCATTATATCGGCCACCAACCCCCCCCCCGCCCCTCCAACAACAAGATGACCCAAATCGCAGTTTCTTAAATGTGTTAGAAAAATTTGCTCGGATTAAGCAAAGCTGTTATTTTGACAGCCGTGTTTAAAATGTTGAAATAAAAGTCTCGCCTGTAATAGAATCTCATGGCAGATAATCCCAAACACAGCCCGATAAGGCACCGTTAAACACATTTTGTACACGAACATTAAAGCTTCCTGCATTGTGGCCCCAAAATGCAAAACATCCTCTCCAATTCCCACATGTTCTTGGCTTCACATGCCGTGTTTCCTCTCTTCAGATGAAGGTGCATTCCTGTGTCCTCGCGAGAGCCGTTCATCTTTAGCTGAGGGAATCCCTGGAAACGTGTCAAAGACACGGGAAGCTGTACAACCGAACTGGAAAGATATCAGCAAAATTGCCACCACTGTATCTGAATGACATTCCTGTTTAACAGGCATGAAACAGTGGCCAAATCTGCTTCGTATATCTGGAGTTAGAACCTGCAGTTTTTTTGACGAATGCATCTCCATCTCGTCCCTTGAGAAGGCCATCAAACAGAAGTCATAAAGCTGTCTGACATGCCCTCAGTAAGAATGTCCTGCTCCACTACGAAGGCAAAACCAACATTTTTCAAAGTCCAGCCAGGGGTGAACATTTCAGCTTCATTTATGTGTAGAGACAACACTGGACTTTAAAAAAAATCCACACCAAAACCAAACATAAAATATAAATGTTCAGGACATGCATTAAAAAACACAATCTTGCCCTTCTGCCTTTCCTGAAGGTCCAGTAAGATACTGTGTGGGCTTTTCCACCGTTTCTGATCTATACACGGAATATGCTTCCAGCAGATACTGATGCTGATGGCAGTAGAGGTGTGTGGAGCTCCATGGGTTAGTGATCCTTACCTGTCACCAGTAGGGCGAGGGTTCTAATCCCATGACAGAATGAACATTACCGTTGGGTCCTTGAGCAGGGCCTTTAGTCCCAACTGCTCAGGAGATGCTGACTGACCCTGCATCCCTTCGGATAAATGTGTCTGAAATGCTGACAACTCTACTTATCGGTTTTGTATCAACATTTTTGAGCTTTGTGCCGCGTCACGTGACACAGAACATAGGATGCATTCCTAAAAGTCAGAGGGTTCCCTCTGCCAGACTGGTGGGATTGAGACTCTCGAGATACGACGGGAATCATCGTCCCGAGTGAAATGGGCTGATATCCTTCCTAATATGAGAGTAAGGTTGGCAGAGTAATCCTAGGTCATACTTCCCCTTTCCGTGTGCGTCGTTCACGTGGCAGTTTATATTCAGACTACACTTGACTGCGGATGCCGACGGTCACGGTCGGTGCTACATACAGCAGTGATACTCCACCAGACCAGCAGAGCGCGCATGTACAAATACAAGCAGTGTAGTGAAACTAGTAAACTTTTATCAACGTTTTTAAAGTTATTAATCAAGACTTATGCGGTATTACAGTAATAAGGTTTACCACAGTATTTTGAAATCCTCAAGATTCAACCCCAACTCCCCCCCATCTGCTCAGCGAATTCTGTTGCCAAGACTTAAATATGCTGGAATAGTGCTGCTTTTTATAATGCCTGGACAATGTGAGACCCTCCTCATACAGCTGCTCGCATAGCTAGGACAACAACAATGATTATTCTTCTTCTACTCTTTCGTCGTTGACTGCTGATCTGTGAAAGTCCACGCTGCCACCTACTGGAAACACCTAACCAATTACCTTGCACATGTACGGTTGATGCGCATGGGCACGCACAGTTACTGCTAGATATAAAAATGCGGGCTGCATGCGCACCAACCACAGTCGTCTGCAGCTAATCCTTCATGCTGGAATTTACGTCGCGTCCCTTTGTCCGCAACCGCAAGCACAGACGGAAAAGTGAAGTATGAATTGGCTTTAAGGGGCAGGCATCTGACCACGGAGCAAAAAGTCTCATGATTAACATGAGTAACGTTATGGAGTGTAAAAGTTCACGGAAAGAACTGCCCGGCCATTCAATCAGACATCCAGCCTGACGCATCCGCCTTCCAGAATGGGAATTCAGTTACCATGGTAACACCCATCAACCGACATGCGGGGGAGTGTAATGTGGGGGAGGGTTCCGAGAATTTTTTTTTTCTTTTTTCCAAAAACGCATGGATTAAGTTCAAATCAGTTTCCAGTTTATAAATTAATCGTTTTTTGGTACCCCTGCTTGAAAACACGATTTCAGCATAATTTCTGCCTAAAAGACTCCCTGTGAAGCAGGAGAGCGTGTGTCAGGTTATCGCTGGGGTGTGACTAATGTCTTCCCCACCGCCGGCAGAGAGGGACCCGGGTGTCACATCCTTGTCCCACAACCTTGATCGGCTGGCAGCTTCTGGTCAAACGAACGGCCCACAGAGAACTGCCACAACGTCCCGTTTTAGATACAGAGATGTCTTCAGCTTGGCTTTCGCGTTGCTCTTCGAGCTCGAGTGGAAGCCAGGGTGTTACCTCCTCTGAGAAACCATGTCCAAGCTGGTTCAGGTCGGCTGCATTTCGCTGAGAGTGACTGTAAACGGTCCACTTCTTCCAGCGTTTTCACCTCCTCAGAATCTTCTCCAGGTTATTAGGATTTGGGTTTGGTTGATGTCCCCTTGACGTCCTGAAGGCGATATCCTGATGTTAGCAGCCATTACCTCTGACTACTGTTACACGATTCCCCTCTCTTTAAATTATTTATAATAAGTTTTTTTTTTGCTCTATGTAAATGATCCCATAAACTCCGTCTATCCCACCGTATTGTCTGTCTAATGCATGCTGCACCGGGTCCATGAGGAACGTGCTCTGGACTCAGGTAGGTGACGATCAGCGGTGGGCACAGCTAACCGAAATGTTGGCTTTCATAACCACTAATCCTTCAAACTTAAAAATGTTTAATTCCATATAACTTAACTGAGAAATCACTAAAAAATTAGCGGAAGCTAATAATAACCGCTAACATTATATATGATTTTAGCTTCGGTTTTGTTTTGGGCCCTGAAATCTTTAAAAACATACAAACACAGAGAACTGAAATTCTAACCTGTTTAGCAGTTAAGTTCCGCAGAGCTGGGGTGATTACCTGGGGGTATTCTGTGGATTCACTGGAATTATTCAGTCTCCAGAATAAATTTTCCTTCAATGATGTTCCCTTTGCGAGACATAAGGATTTTTTGTCAGAGGAGTCCTATTCTGTGTCTGGCTCATGCTGACCTTTTGCCCCAATGTAAAGTTGGAATGTTCTAGGTCTAAAGTGAGGAGCCTCTGTAAAACTTGACTTGGCGGGTTAGCGGAAGCAGGTCTGTCACCGTGAATTCTGATCTCGTGTCTGCGTGTGGATGTCCGTCTGTCTGCAGGCCCCACGCAGCGCATGTCGGCCACGGCCACGGCCATCGACTTCTTCCAGCTCTTTGTGCCCGACAACGCCATCCAGAACATGGTGACGCAGACCAACATGTACGCCAAGAAGTACCAGGAGCGCTTTGCCAGCGAGGACGGCTGGCGCCCTGTGACGGTGCAGGAGATGCGCGCCTTCCTGGGCTTTGTTTGCTCCACCGGCGTGCACCGCTGCGAGTCCGTTCTCAGCATCTGGAGTAGCGGCTTCTTCGGGAACCGCAGCATTGCGCCGCGCATGAGCCAGACACGCTTCGAGAAGATCCTCAAGTACTTTCATGTGGTGGCCTTCCGATCCAGCCAGGGCAGCCAAGGCCTCTACAAGATCCAGCCCTTCCTGGATTGCCTGCAGCAGGCTCTCACCTGCACCTTCCGGCCCTCACAGACACAGGTGAGGGGGGCCCCTGGGGTGGCCCTCCATCTGCCCGATACACCCGCCTCCCCCCTAAAAAAAACCACAAACACTATGACTGTGTATACAAGCTGAGTGCCCGGGCTCACTCAGATATTTATCTAGTCATTTATTAAATATAAATATAAATTGGATAGCTCAGTAGATATTAGATATCTCCACCCAGCCCCACATCTTCTTTTGTGATTGGCCCCCCATATACATAATTTTTAAAACTTACTTGCCGTTGATTTACTTTTTTTTTTTTTTTTAAACCGTCGTTCACCAAAGAGGTCTCTTACACAAGATCACAGAGTGGGCACTGTTTAAGGTGTTTAAGGGATCGCTTTAAACAGCAGTCCTGAGATCAGAAATTAAACCAGACTGTAAACCCCCCCTCACCCCCACTCATCTGCCCTATCTAAGCAGGTCAAAATGGCCCAGACACTTTGGGGTCCCTGGCAAGGTGAGCGGAGGACAGTTTCACCACCAGGAGATAACCTGTACTGAACTTTTTCCTGGAGATTTAAATATGCGTCACAGATGAGTTTGAACACAGTCCCTCTCTGCCTCAGACGTCACACAGAACATGACCAGGATGCGCTGCTTAATCTGATGGCCAAACTGAAATACGAAGTTAGTAATGACACACTGAGATCTTGCAGGTAAATGCTGTTGAAATTTAAATATCAGGGGTATCTAATTTTGGGGCATTTTTTTTTTTTTTTATCGGAATCACCCTTTCTGAAAGTGTGTTCTTACAAACTGAACATCACATCACGATCGTCCCGTAAATTATCATGTAGTTGTGAGCGTGAGTCTGATTTACCGTGTGCCGCTCCAGTTCGGGAGACATGTGTTGCATTTCATGCGCGATACCAGTTAGCTGAGTGGGCATCGGAGTGTGGCAGTGTGTTGGGAGTTAAATGCGCCACTGGAGCTGCCTGGCATCTGATATTTGACCCTGTAAACACTGATAGGCCGCTGCCTCGACAGTAGAGCTGATAGCTAACCAGCTAAGCTCTGTGTTTCTGTGTGTGCTCACAAACATACGCCGGAGACCCACGAGATCCCATCTGCGCCTAAAGCCATCCCACTGGTCCATGGGGGGCCTGCTGGTCGCCAGGGCTGGCCATCCGGGCCTCGTGACACGTGGGCCATCCCCGGGGAAGTGACTCGTCACGCTAAGTTACACTAAAGCTCAGAGCGTGTTAGCATGATGCCACACGGCGCCCAGCTCTTCTCTGGGAGACCGTATCTGCGTGCCAAAACAAAACGGCGTGAGCCAAAGCTAGACCGCGCAACCACCGGCCATTTATGCGATTGCTAGGGACGGAGGTTCTTCATTTTGCATGGATCACTGGTCTATACCACCTCCATTCAGCACACACGGTTACGGGTCTCTCCGCCATGTTGGTTAGTGAACGCAGACGGGCAGTGTGTGGGGCAGCCCGTATCTGCTATTGAGGGCCTCCCCATGAAATCGCATGGCAGGGTGTAGTGAGTGGCACCTTGGGTGGGGGGGTGGTCTCAGCAATGAGGACAAGCACGCGTTTCATAATACGCACACACACACTACCCCCAGCTGGAGGTCTGACTCAGTCTCCTCGCAGCCCGCGGGTGACTCAGTGACAGCCACAGCAGACGGCTCGTCACACGCAAGCTGTGTTGTGTTGGAACCCATCCTCACTATCCCTGCTGTCCTCACTGGGACTTTGCTGTTATATTCACTCTATATAGAGCCAAACCGAGGTGGTTTCACTGAACTACATTGGCTCAAATTCTGTCTTAAAAAAAGATAACTTTTGTTTTTTGCCTTACGCAAACTTTTTCAGAAAACAAAGGGATGTCCGAGGTCTCCAAAGAGATGCATCCTTCCTTGTTATTGGCCACAGTCTGTGGATACTGACGCAGAAGCACTCTGCTAATTATCAGGAGGTTTCTCATTGTAGTGTGAATACCTGACCACTGCCAGCATCCGTGCAGCCTGCTACACGATGAAGGAAATCCTTCCATAAATATTAAATTGTGGTATATGCAACCTACAAATGGCTCCAGTTTCAAATGCGCTTATCTAAATCAGTATTTCCCAACCCGGTCCTTGGGGTCCCACAGACGGTCCACATTTTTGTTCTCTTGCAGCTTCCCTGTCAGTCAGTCCATGTTTTTGCTCCATACCAGCAAGCTGAGAGGAAGCAAAAACATGGACTGTCTGTGGGTCTCCAAGGACTGGATTGAGAAACATTGGTCTAGACCATGGGGAAGCGGTAAAAGTGGCGGCGTTTACCACCACTCAAGCAACACAACAAACCCGCCCAAGGAGACCACATGCACCAGGAAGTTACGCATTGACCCGTTTACTTGATAACCACAACACGTCGGTTAATGTAAACATGAGGTTGAAAGTCTGTGTTCTTCTGCATCTTGCCCAGGTATTGCATGAGCCCCTGATTGACGAGGACCCCGTTTTCATCACCACGTGTACCGAGAGGGAGACACGCAAGAGGAAGAAACGGAAATTCAGCCTGTGGGTGCGTCAGTGCACCTCTACGGGGTTCATCTGCCAGGTGGGAAGCCGTTCAGGGACAGGGTGCTCACCATCGCCCCCCTGGAGGCATAGCCGTGGTTAAGGCAAACCATCACCATTTACATACAAAGCTTTGTACCTGGAGTAGGAACAGTGCATGAATCAGAGAAATCTGTGATTCAGATCAGGAGGGGGTGAGAACGTCCCCGTAGATCATGGTTGGTAAGAACGTCCCCGTAGATGATGGCCGGTAAGAACGTCCCCGTAGATCACGGCCGGTAAGAACATCCCCGTAGATCACGGCCGGTAAGAACGTCTCCGTAGATCACGGCCGGTAAGAACGTCCCCGTAGATCACGGCCGGT